>JASVEL010006204.1:0-329186 GCA_032618575.1 Nicotiana noctiflora
AACTTTCTTCGAAGGGTGTAACTTGATCTTGCAGATCTGGCTAATTGAGCATTTGTGCCACCACCCTTCCTTCTCGAGCTATGGTTCGGCCGATCGGACATGTTTGGAAGAGTTCAATGCGAGGACAAAAGAAGTAAAGTTGCCGGAGGGAGTCCAAGGTTGGATTGTGTATCTTCGATCACTAACTGACGGTCAAATTGATTGGACGTATGACTGGTTACCTCTTGACGAGGTGATATACATGCCAACGGAGGGATCGCCGTTTTTGATCATGGGTTTGAAGAGTATACAACCCTATGCCCCGTACAGAGCCCTGCGACAGTTGGGTCGGTGTCAGATTATTCCGAGGGATGGGGATCTCAGTGTGCAAGCTGTGGAGATTGGTCCAGATGGGCAATTCCCGGAAGCAAAAATCCGGCAAATCTGGAATGAATGCCAAAATCTGAAGATTGATACTTGTGTGCCGAATAGAGCAAGAGGGGAGATATCACCTGGATACTCCACATGGTACCGACGAGGGGTTGAACACGAACGTCTTTCGAAGAGACCTCACTTGCAAGACCTGATAGAGCAATCCGAGGAAAATCTGAAATGGATGGCCAAGGAAAAAGAATACAAGGCCAAAAATCAGTCTGTTGGAAGATAAACTGAGAAGTCTTCATTTCGAAAGCGGCTTACAAGCAGCATCCGATGAAGGGGAAAAGAAACAGCTGAAAAAAGAAAATGATATGTTGAAGGCTCAAATAGCTCAAATGAAAATGGCATCCGAGACTCCAGTCCGTTCAGCCCGGGATGAAAAGTTAAGTGAGATTCTCCGGCGGAAAGTGAATGACTACGGCTTTGATTTGGACGTAGCTGAAAAAGAGTTAGCCAAGGCTCGGAAGCAAATGGACAAAGACGCCGAGGAAAGAGCCAAGTTGGTCCGGCAGCTACAAGGCAAGCATGATGTTGAAATAGCTCAGCTTAGAAAGAAAATGATCTCAGCCACAGTCCAAAGTAACAAGATTATCAAAGATCTTGAAGAAGAAAGAGAGCACTGCTACACGACTATGGCTAGATTGGAATTGAAGCTACAACGAGTGCAGAAGGACAACCAACACACCTTGGATGCTCGCTGTCACACCTCCCTCTTTACTACCCCGAAACATGCGTAAGGTGTATAAATACGCTTGTAGGGTATACCCCGACGCTCAATTACCCGAGACGGATAAAATAACGTAAGGGAAGGAGTTTTTCCAATTTAAGGACAATCGGTTCGGGATATATTTAGAGATTAATCAGAGTCGCCACTTGGGAATGACAATGGTGTCCCAAGTCACCGGTTAATCCCGAATCCGAGGAATTTTGACTCTTTGAAATGTATGCGAAGCAGAGGTCCGGATAAGGAACTCTGTTAACCCGGGAGAAGGTGTTAGGCACTCCCGGATTCCGTGGTTTTAGCACGGTCGCTCCACTGTCGTTTTTGATTTTGTTTGACTCAGTTATAGATTCTAACAACATAATGTACTTTTGCGTTAAATATTATTTTTTAGGAATTGGCGACATCGCGGAAACACGCCTCGAGTCATACCGCAACCAGTACGCCTATGACTTTTGGAGTATTTCGGCTTTGCCGAGATTTGGATTTGAGTCGCACCAAGTGCACACTCGTTCATAGGAAGGTATATTAAAATCATGCCCTAAAATAATGTCTATCGGCTTTTAAATATTTTGGGAGAAGCTATGGAATTGGCTATTAGCTTTCCCGGATCTAATTGTGTTTATATCATTACTAAATGGGGGCCCCGGTGTTATTCGGACGAGGCTCGTCCCAATTTTCACTAAAGGTTACTAATATTTAACTATGTTTTCTATATTTGTTTTTTCCTTAATCGTGTGCTCTTACTATAATAATCCAGGCCCGTCGAATTCTTATTTACTTATTGGGCCTGGTCTTCTTTCCATTTATGCATTTCTGAACCATTTGGATACTCGAAACCCAGGCCTTTCGACTTCTTCTTGCTGGCTTTGTCAAATTGATATAACGATTCGGGCTTATAATATACACTAAGCTTAATCTAATTAACAATTACAGTGATTGAAAAAAGAACAGAGACACTCATTTGAAACAAAAAAGCAATTTATTTATTCAGTAAAGGATCAATACATCAATTCATATCATATCAATTACAAATCAGTTACTGATTTTCATATATCAGAACTAATAGGCTGCTTCTTATTGTACTAATGTTTGAAATCAATACTGAATCTGAGAAGGTTATTTACAGGGAAAACTTTGAAGAATTACTAATCTAATTAACTGTGAATCTGGATTAATTAATCAGCTATGTTCGTTATTACATTTTTAACTAAACATTTTAACATTATAAACATGGTTCAATACCCAGTTACCTCTTTCCATAGCCTACTACAGATTTTGTTCCTGATCTTCGAATTTAGACTAACAACGATTATACCGTCTGATTGTTCCATGGTTCGACTTTAAATATCTACAGGTGAATGACTCTAAGACTTGTGCATAATTATACTACTGATTCCCTTATGACTCATTTTATTATCAGATTATTAGCCCAAAACATGAACGAATCACTGCTTGACCTAACACTTTTCCTTTTAACACTTATTATTACTTAAATGCAAATCAGTGATAATGTAACTAACTATACGGTCAGGTGTTTATGAACTTAGAGCTTATCAGTTTTGCAAGTATTATGAATTAACTTATGTTTTAAGTTTTCCTAATTAAACTAAGTGTTAAGCTAGCTACGCTACACTACCACTATACTACTAACTGTTACATTGTTTCTGTTTCTGTCTTTGCTACTATCTACTACAACAAAACAAACTACAGTATTAAACTATAACTAAGAAAACAACAATAAAGTTAACTTGAATCTTCATGTATTTCATCAAAGGCGCCAATACAGCATCGTTTAAAGAAATGTACCTGGATGAAACAGAGGAATCGATGAGTTCTAGGGGAGAAGGAGTAAACAATCAGCAGTAGACTCGAAGTAATGCAACAGTGAAGAGAAGGAAAGCACAGCACACAGCAGTAGCAAAGTCCACAGCAAACAGAGAAGACCCAGGTAGATAACCCAATGAAAACCGATGGGAAACCCAGCAAATTCTACCTATTGTATTGCTAATTCTCTCTCTCAAGCTTTTGTATTCAATGAATTTCAGTTTTAATGTATTTTTTAGATTACTCTCAGAATTCGAACCTCAAATACTAGCTCAGATTATTATACTCTGGAATCCCCCCTTTTTTCAGCTCTTTGAAGGTGTATTTATAGCTAACCTTTAGGGCTGATTACTTGGGGAGGAAGTATGGGATTAATCCCACTTCCCCCCTCCTAAAATTACCTATTCTACACTTTAGTCCCATTTTCAGTTACTAAAACCCTTCCAGCATGTGCTGGAAGGTTCTAAAGATTCTCTTTTATGGCCTTTTACTAGTATAACCTTAGAGGTTTGAGATTTTTACAGATTTCCCATTTTTAGGAGACCATTATACCCCTAAATCTCTGCAAAATTGCAGAAATCAGGAGTATGAATGTCCCTATTACCCTCCTAAGTTCTTACTAGTTACTATTTTACCTTTTCAATACCCAATTGTGCCCTTAAGAGCACTGCTGATTTACCAGCTATGCCTAGGGCAGACTTCAGCTAATTTTGCACCTATTTAACTAATAGCCAGCCCTGGCATTAGTATTTAAGGGCTAGCCATTTATTTTTAAGAACTATTTCAAATTTAGCCAATTTTAAGCTAATTCCAGTCAATTAAGACCCATTTATTCCTAATTAAAGCTAATTGCAGGCATAGCCTGTTTTATTGTTATGTTTAAACTATTTAAAAGTTAGCCAGTCTCAAGTTAAGACTTGTTTTAAAAATTAACCAATCTCACATTATAGAACCTTTTCAATGTTAGCCACTTTTACAAAGATAGCCACTAATCAAATACTCATACTGCGTTTGCAAACATAGCCACAAAAGCATTTACACATATAACCTAAATACACATAAGCACTCAAAGGCTCACAGAATTGGTCAACCTTTTGCAAGGTTGACCATTCTTAGGCCAATTATTAAACTTATAGCCTATCTTGATCATTTTCAGTGTTAGCCTATTTAAAAACTAGCCAATTTTATGAAGCTTAGCACTAACAGCTATAACCAATTCTCCTAAGGTTAGTGAATGTTAATCATCTAATCATACCAACAAGAACTACTGAAAACTTAGCTATTCCAACATATTTTGTACACAGAGCCACATAGACCAAACAAATGCATCAATTATCCAGAACTCAGAAAGGGAAATTTGATATGGTTGAATTCTGGTTAATCAGTTAACTCCATCCAATTCATGTAACAAAGTGTCAAACTTATGTCAATCTAGCCTAAGTTACCACTAGTTCAAGTCAAATGACAATTGACAGATTCCCAAAATCCTTAAGATTAGTGATAATAGACATGCACAGAACTAAACTATCACAAACATTCAGCAGTAGATGAAGCATGTAAAGCAGGAAAACATGGAGGATCAGTGAGAAGAGAAACCTAAGTCTATCATATGAGGGTAACATGAAGAGAGACAGACTCCAAATTGGCATACTCATTCATCAAATAAAACATATGAGAGATGGTATGACAAAAGTACTAGACTTGCACTAAGAATGAACACAGATAAGACTACCAGCATGTGAGCAAAGAAGTGAATCCCAGATTAAAGACAGGATAAGGGATGAATAAAGATTGCCAAGCTTTACCAAGACTAAACACAGAGAGGGAAACAGTAGAGATACTGTAAGCCAATAAAAGTAATCTAATGCACATCATAAATGAAAGACAAGCAATTAAACAAAATATCAGAATCAAAACATGCATGATGACAGAAGAACTACTGAAAACTACAAGATGAAGTATTCTAATATTAACTAAGGTTTTCCAAGTCAGGTCTTCAAAAACAAAGAAACAGATTCAAACAAACTAGATAAAACTTAATAACAATGACTAAACGATTAGGCATGTGCGGCATCATGAAGAGAAGAGCAATCATGCTTGTTGAAAACTAACGGATCAATAGCCCCAATACCAATATAGATTCTTAAACTCAGAAGACACAGAATATATATAGAACCCTAATGATAAACAGTTAAAACAGGATAATAAGAAGATGATTATAAGCCCTAATACTAAACAGGATGCAAGAATACACAGGATAAAAAATATGAAACAAGAGCGGATGAACAGACAAACTGGAACAAGGTATGAAAGATGAGCAAGTCAAACCTAAACTAACAGATGAAACATAAAATATGGAGGATTTACAGAACAGAATAGACATGCAGAAATAATGAAAGACAGAAGAACATGAAGAAACATGAACAAACAAGCAAAGAAAATACAAAGAAGCAAAAAAAGGTAAATAAACACAAAGAAAGCACATTAGGGTCGGGGACTTAGCTTGCGGGGCCGGTCCCCCGAGCTTCCTATTCTTTTTCTTCTCCTTTTTATTCTCTAAGACTCTCCTAGGCCTTCTTCTTGTTTCTTTTTTTTTTCTTTATTCTTTTCCAGATCTTTTCTTTGATTTTCCTTTTCTGTTTCTTCTTTCAAGGCTTAAAGGCGAAGCCTTTTGAGGTTTGAGTTACAGGGGGTGTTTTAGGAGGTGTAAAAGATGAGGTCTTGATTGGGGTTCGAACTTGGGGTCGCCGGAGTTAGGGTTCCGACGACCCTTTTTGGGATATTCGAGAAGTTCAAGGGACTTTCGAGGGGAGCCATTGGTATGGGTGGATAGATCATGAAGAGAGGAAGAGATCGGCATTAGTTTTAGGTGGTTCTCCATACTTTGGTGGTCACCGGCGAAGATTCCGGTGACCGGGACTTCGAAGAACAGGGGGTTTTCTGGGTTTTTTGGGTGTGTTATGACATGAAGATGAAGGAGAAGAAGATGGGAGTGATTGGAAGGGCCGGCGACCACCGTGGAAGGTGGTGGCCGCCATGGCCGCCATGGCCGCCTAGGGTTCTCTGATGAAGACGAGAGAGAGAAGAGAGGGAGAAGAGAGGCGGCCGACTTAGGGTTTTGAAAATGGCTAAAGGATCGGCCCCCTTCAGACAAGGCCTTTAAATAGGCCAAAATATCCGAGATAATCATAGCCGTCTATTTGATCAAGATCAACGGTTGAGGACGGGCGTTACTAAAACGCCGTCGTTCCGTCGCTTATGAGACCAAAGTGTTTGGCCGTTGGATTAAATCACACAGACGGCCAAGATCAAATCTCCCACAATTAATTAAACCCATAATTCCACTAAATATCCCAGCCGTTAGATCAATGAAGTTGGACGGCTGGGATCAAATCAATTAAAAGCCTGGACCGGGTCTGCTTTGGGCTCAAGGACTGGGCCAACGAATTGGATCACGATTGGCCCAGATTCAATTAAACCTTCCTATTTTTTGTATTTTTCTGATATTAATGATTTTTATGTATTTTCTTTTATTATTTTTTTTTCTTTTCTTTTATGAAAAATTATAAATCCTAATCTACTAATTACTCTAATTTTCTAATATTTTTTGCAATTTTTCTGCTATTTTTCCTTTATTTTCTCCTATTTAGGCTATTTTGCTAATTTTTCTAATTAACTAAACTAACAAACTAATTACTACTATTTTTTGATTTTTTTCTAATTTTTACTTATTCAAACACACAAAAATATAACTAATTTCAAGCAAAGCAAGTAATTGCACTCAAAAATATATTTATTTTGATTTTGGAATTAATTGCCTGGTGCAAAAATCATGTGCTCACAGCTGCCCCTCTTTGCTCGGGAACACGAAGAGTTTCAGTGCAAAGATAAGTGAGCAGTAATGAGAGATTTTTGCACGTCGGCATATTCCGTGAAAGCATTTTTGAAAACCTTTTGACCGCACCCTGCTTTAGAGGTTGCCTACATATCCTGGGCTAAACAGGAATCAGGTCAGTGTAGTTCGGGAAGGTCTGGCAGTTTTAAAAACTACCAGACTCACTGTTGCATTGACATTGTTGAGACCTGCTGACTTACTCCTTATTACACCGGGGGGGAAAATGTAAAATGAAGAAGCTATTCTAAGCTATGATCCTACAATTACAAGTATTTCTAATCTAGCTTTTGCTCTTCTTCCCTTTCCGGTGATGCAGAATCTTCCTCTTTTTTTTTTGTTGATTTTCTTGTTTTCTCGATGACTCTCTTTTTTTTGTTGATTTTTCTTGTTTTTCTTGATCCCGAGCTGAACCTGCTCAAAACAAAACAACAAACTACCTCTTTTTTTTTCTTTTCTGCCCCAGTGTGGGCTTTTAAATATATAAACCATGATGATGCAGAAAGTATTCCCGAATTAGAAGGTGGGCGCCTAACAGAAATTTAAACGTGCAATGCGAATGCAGAAAATATTCCCGAATTTGAAGGTGGGCGCCTAACGGAAATTTAAACGTGCAATGCGAATGCAGAAAATATTCCCGTATTTGAAGGTGGGCGCCTAACGAAATTTAAACGTGCAATGCGAATGCAGAAAAATATTCCCGAATTTGAAGGTGGGCGCCTAACGGAATTGAAACGTGCAATGCGAATGGAGAAAATATTCCCGAATTTGAAGGTGGGCGCCTAACGGAAATTAAACGTGCAATGCGAATGCAGAAAATATTCCGAATTTGAAGGTGGGCGCCTAACAGAAATTTAAACGTCAATGCGAATGCAGAAAATATTCCGAATTTGAAGGTGGGCGCCTAACAGAAATTTAAACGTGCAATGCGAATGGAGAAAATATTCCCGAATTTGAAGGTGGGCGCCTAACGGAAATTAAAACGTGCAATGCGATGGGAGAAAATATTCCCGAATTTGAAGGTGGGCGCCTAACGAGAAATTAAACGTGCAATGCAAATGGAGAAAATATTCCCGAATTTGAAGGTGGGCGCCTAACGAGAAATTTAAACGTGCAATGCAAATGGAGAAAATATTCCCGAATTTGAAGGTGGGCGCCTAACAGAAATTTAAACGTGCAATGCAAATGCGAGAAAATATTCCCGAATTTGAAGGTGGGCGCCTAACGAGAAATTTAAACGTGCAATGCGAATGGAGAAAAATATTCCCGAATTTGAAGGTGGGCGCCTAACGGAATTTAAACGTGCAATGCGAATGGAGAAAATATTCCCGAATTTGAAGGTGGGCGCCTAACAGAAATTTAAACGTGCAATGCGAATGGAGAAAATATTCCCGAATTTGAAGGTGGGCGCCTAACAGAAATTTAAACGTGCAATGCGAATGCGCAGAAAATATTCCCGAATTTGAAGGTGGGCGCCTAACAGAAATTTAAACATGCGATGCAAATGCAGAAAATATTCCCTCAGCCTGAGGACTTGGGAATGGATTTTAAAATATGTTACCTCCTCTTTTTGGTATTTTCTTTTTACCAACTTATCTCTTGCATGTGAATTTCTCCACTTATTCGGCGGACTTTCTCTTTTTGGTATTTTAAATTTTCCACATTGGTCACATTCACTTTAAAGTGATTAGTGACAGTTTGTTCCTGCATGAAACAAAATTTATTAGATATAAACTGCTGGCAACTGGCATCTGCCGTCCCTGCTTCTTATTGCTTTCTTCTTTTTGCTTTTCTCATGTTGTGTAGCTTTCAACTGCTTATCACTTGCAGACTCTTTTTGTATTTTCTCATTTTTTCCATTTTTGTTTTGTTTTCTTTTCCTTTGGCCATATTTGCCAAGCTTCCTTTATTCCTTTTCCCCAATCTTCCATTCTTTCTGATCCAGTGTTATTTCAACTTCCGTTATCAGGAGCTGGTAGTTAGCTCTCAAAAGGGTAAACAATGAAATGCAGAAAAAATGAAAGAAAGGTAAGGGTATTTTGGAGAGATGACGGAACTTATCTGGGTATTTGCTGGCTGATTCCGTTGACCATGCCATGTATTTAAACTCTGACCCAGTTCGTTCCAATCATTATTCTGACTCTGAATTGCCTTTGACCCAAACCAATACTCTTTTTTGTTGCCTTTTTCTTTTTGATAGTCCTCACGATCGCCTTACGGTGCCTCGAAAGGTTTTCACCAATAAGACTCTCTCGTTTATTCTCTCAACCTCACAATCATCTCACAGTGCCGATTAAGGTTTTCACTGATGAGACTCTCTCATTTTATTTCCCTCAAACTCACGGTCGCCTCACAGTGCCGATTAAGGTTTTCACTGATGAGACTCTCTCATTTTTTTATTTTTTCATTTTTCCTTTTTGTATTTTGTTTCATGTTCCACAGGTATTGTCCGATACTTCGCTCCTCCTTCGTTGTATTTGTTATCATTTCAGAATTGATCGGAAGGTCTTTCTTTGGACTATAACGTGGCTTTTGGACGGGTTAAGAAAGAAAGATATAAAGGCTCAAAATTTCAACGAGGGTTAAAAATATTTACAACTCTCGGAATTATTAAACATAACTTCTGCCCCAGTTTCAATATGTGGGGAATTTTTTGGATTTTTCCTTTATTGTGACTGAACCTCGGAGAGGCTGCCTACGTACCCTTTCGGGATCAAGTCAGACGTAGTTCATCCAACTTCATAAGTTAGATGGATTTCTTTTTGACTTTTTCCCGATTTTTGTCTTTTTCTTTTCTTTTCTTTCTTTTTCTTCTTCTTTTTTTTTCATCATTTTTTTTTCATTTTTCATTTTTGTCATTTTTTCCATCATTTCATTTTTCATTCTGGCAATTTCGATCTTATTACATTAGAGTGATTCCGAGAGAGGGATATGAAAGAATTCATTCATTAAGGCTCAAAGGGGTTAACAATGGATAAAGTGTTTGGATAGAGAATAAAATGCCTTCGTCATTTCAATTCCAAAATCACAACAAAATACAAAACGTACAATTGAAAAGGAATCATACATAGTATCTTTTGACCGCATCTGAATTGATAGCAGTCTCTACGCACTTTCCTTCAACATCTGTTAAATATAATGCTCCATTGGACAACACCCGTGATACCGCGAACGGTCCCTGCCAATTCGGCGCAAACTTGCCTTTTGCCTCTGCCCAATGTGGTAAGATACGCCTCAATACCAGTTGTCCGACTTCAAACTTCCGAGGTCGTACCTTCTTATTATATGCTCTGGCCATTCTCCGCTGATACAACTGTCCATGGCGGACTGCGGCCAGCCTCTTCTCATCAATCAAATTCAACTGTTCTAACCGGGCCTTTACCCATTCATCGTCATCTATCTCGGATTCGGCTATAATTCGCAATGACGGTATTTCTATTTCTGCGGGTATAACGGCCTCTGTTCCATACACCAGGGTATAAGGTGTGGTTCCGATAGAAGTACGTACCGTCGTACGGTAACCCATGAGAGCAAAGGGTAACTTTTCATGCCACTGCCTGGATCCTTCCACCATTTTCCGAAGAATCTTTTTAATATTCTTGTTAGCTGCTTCTACCGCACCATTTGCCTTCGGTCTGTAAGGTGTGGAATTACGGTGCGTGATCTTAAACCTTTCACAAACTTCCGCCATGAGATGACTGTTTAAATTGGCTCCATTGTCCGTGATAATCACTTTGGGGATTCCAAATCGGCATATGATATTCTCGTGCACAAAATCCACCACCGCTTTCTTCGTCACTGCCTTGAATGTCTTAGCTTCGACCCACTTGGTGAAATAATCAATTGCAACCAGGATGAACCTGTGCCCATTAGAAGCGGCTGGATCTATTGGGCCGATGGCATCCATGCCCCAAGCAACAAAGGGCCAAGGTGCTGACATTGTGTGCAACTCGTAAGGCGGGGAGTGGATCGGATCCCCATGTACCTGGCATCGATGGCATTTCTTTACATACCTGATACAATCACGCTCCATCGTGAGCCAGTAGTACCCAACTCTCAAGATCTTCTTTGCTAACACATATCCGCTCATGTGGGGTCCGCATACTCCAGCATGTACTTCAATCATAATTTCATCCGCTTGTTGCGCGTCCACACATCTCAATAAGCCCAGATCTGGTGTCCTTTTGTATACCACTCCTCCACTGAAGAAAAATCCATTGGCTAGACGCCTGATGGCTCTCTTTTGGTCTCCTGTGGCTTGCTCCGGGTATTTGCCAACTTTTAAGTATTCTCTAATATCATGATACCACGGCTCTCCATCCGACTCTTCTTCCACAACGAAGCAATAAGCATTCTGATCTCGGACTTGGAGCTGGAGCGGATCTATGTATGTCTTGTCCGGATGATGCAACATAGAGGACAATGTGGCCAAAGCATCTGCAATTTCATTGTGCATTCTCGGGATGTGCTTGAACTCTATAGACTGGAATCTTTGGGACAACTCGTGCAAACAATACCGATATGGTATCAATTTCAAATCTCGTGTCTCCCATTCCCCTTGGATTTGGTGTACCAAGAGATCCGAGTCACCCATGACCAAAATCTCTTGAATACCCATGTCAATCGCCATCCTTAATCCCAAGATGCATGCCTCATATTCGGCCATATTGTTGGTACAGAAAAATCGAAGCTGAGCTGTGACGGGATAATGTTGTCCCGTACTTGAAATGAGTACTGCTCCGATACCAATGCCCCTGTTGTTGACAGCTCCATCAAAGTACATTTTCCATCCTGATCTCTCCTCTTGCTCCGTCTCCTCGACAAGCATTGCCCCTTCATCCGGAAAGTATGTTTTCGGTGGTTCATATTCATCATCCACCGGATTCTCGGCTAAGTGGTCCGCAATAGCTTGTGCCTTCATTGCCGTACGAGTTACATAAACAATGTCAAATTCTGTGAGCAAAATCTGCCATTTGGCCAGTCTTCCCGTAGGCATGGGCTTCTGAAAGATATACTTGAGAGGATCTAATCGTGATATCAAGTACGTAGTGTATGCTGACAAATAATGCTTTAGCTTCTGAGCCACCCAAATCAATGCACAACAAGTTCTCTCCAGTTGGGTATACTTCACCTCGTAGGATGTAAACTTTTTGCTGAGGTAGTATATGGCCTGTTCTTTCTTGCCTGTCTCATCATGTTGACCCAGTACACAACCGAAAGAGTGATCTAGCACCGTCAAATACAAAATCAGAGGTCGCCCTGGTTCTGGAGGAACTAACACCGGAGGATTGGCCAAATATTCTTTGATCTTGTCGAAAGCTTCCTGACACTCGTCGGTCCACTTCACTGCTGCATCTTTCTTCAGCAACTTGAAAATTGGCTCGCATGTTGATGTTAACTGAGCGATAAACCGACTAATGTAATTCAACCTTCCTAATAAGCTCATGACCTCCTTCTTGTTCTTCGGCGGAGGTAGACTTTGAATAGCCTTGATCTTTGATGGATCCAGTTCAATACCTCGCCGGCTCACAATAAACCCCAGCAGTTTCCCTGAAGGTACTCCAAAAGCACACTTCGCCGGATTGAGTTTTAGATTGTACCTCCGGAGTCTCTGGAAAAACTTCCTCAAATCTTTCACGTGATCAGGTTGTTTTCTGGACTTTATGATGACATCGTCCACATATACTTCAATTTCTCGATGCATCATATCATGGAACATTGTGGTCATTGCCCTCATGTAGGTTGCCCCGGCATTCTTCAATCCAAACGGCATTACTCTGTAACAGTACGTTCCCCAAGGTGTAATGAAGGCAGTTTTCTCAGCATCTTCTTCGTCCATAAGGATCTGGTGATAACCTGCGTAACAATCCACAAACGAACCGATTTCATGCTTGGCGCAATTGTCGATCAATATGTGAATGTTTGGTAATGGGAAATCATCCTTCGGACTAGCCTTGTTGAGGTCTCTATAGTCTACACACACTCTGGTTTTGCCATCTTTCTTTGGGACCGGCACAACATTTGCCAACCAGGTGGGGTATTTGGTAACTCTTATGACCTTTGCCTCAAACTGCTTATTCACCTCTTCCTTTATCTTCACGCTAATGTCCGTTTTGAATTTCCTCAGCTTTTGTTTCACTGGCCGGCATTCCGAGTAGATAGGCAACTTGTGTACCACCAGATCCGTGCTAAGCCTGGGCATGTCATCATAGGACCAGGCAAAGATGTCCTTAAATTCATGTAACAACCTTATCAATTCATCCCTGAGGGGGGCCTCCAAATGTACACTAATCTTTGTTTCTCGGACATCATCTTCGCTCCCCAAGTTTACGGATTCCGTATCACTCAGATTCGGCTTGGGTTTTTCCTCGTATTGTTTCATGTCCTTACTTATTTCCTCCAGGGCTTCCTCGTCCTCACATTCTATTTCACTATCTTCCTCAATCTCTTGTATAGTAGCGTGATTGTCAGAACTGGGTCTAGAATCCTTCATGCATGATATGGCATTGGAATCAACACATGCAAAACTGTACAAAAGGAAAAATAAAGAAAAATAAGGCAAAAGTGAAGAAAAAGGAAAAAACTGCATTTCATTAATAAAAGAAACGAACGATGTTCGGGATACATGGTGATTTTTTTTTTTTCATGAGGGGAATGGGGAAATTATAACAACTTTGGGGAAACAATGATGAAATTTTGAGCTAACTACCAAGACTCCTTTCGGATAAGGAAAGGAGTAGCTTCCTAATTGTTCAATGTGACTCTGGGCCCCACAAATTGCACGTCCATGTTGCTCGTGCCTTCCCCTGTTTCAATCGCATTCACATCCCAGAACAACTTCTTAAAACCAAGCATTCCTTCATCAAGTTGTGTCTTAATGCACTTTGCTGCAGCAGATGGTTGATGTTTTGTACCAGGCCTGATAAAGATGTCGGATAATTTGGGTATGGGTTTGGGCAAGGTCCAGTTTCTCTCTTGGCTTTAGAGGCTCTTTGGATATCGGCAAAGGTGGGTTTGAACCCTAAGCCGAATGTACCTTTATTCTCCGGAAGGTGAACTGGTTGAATGACTCCCTGCAGTGTTTTGCCTAATCCCCTCCCCGGTGCAAATCCGTTTCTCAGCATTTCTCTGGCCACCATTATAGCAGTTGGTGCCATCATCGGGGTTGGTAGCTTTTCTCCTTCAGCAACTTTGTTTACTGCAACAGCATCCGTCACTTGGTAGACCCAAGGACCCCGATCCCCATCAGTACCATCAAAAGGTGCTACCACATTACAAGCATTTTCCTCTCCGTGTACAACAATCTCTTGCTGCTCCCATTCAAACTTGACCATCTGGTGTAGAGAAGATGGTACCGCTTTGGCCGCATGAATCCAGGGTCGACCTAACAGCAAGTTATATGATACGGCAATATCGAGCACCTGGAACTCCATCGTAAAATCAACGGGACCGATGGTCACTTCCAAAATAATATCTCCCAGCGTGTTCTTACCTCCGCCGTCAAACCCTCTCACATTGATACTGTTTCTCCGGATTCTATCCGGGCTAATGTTCAGCTTCCCTAGAGTTGACAGCGGGCAGATGTTCGCGCTCGATCCATTGTCAATCAATACCCTGGTCACAACTGACTCTTCACTCTTCACTGTGAGGTATAATGCTTTGTTGTGTTCGGTTCCTTCCACCGGCAGCTCCCTATCAGAAAAGGTAATCCTGTTGGACTCGAAAATTTTGCTGGTAATCTTCTCCAAATGACACACTGAAATCTTCTCCGGAACATGAGCCTCATTTAGAATCTTCATAAGAGCCTTCCGGTGCTCTTCTGAATGTATCAACAAAGATAACAAAGAAATCTGGGCCGGGGTCTTTCTTAACTGCTCAACCACTGAGTACTCTTGTGACTTCATTTTCTTAAGAAATTCTTCTGCTTCCTCCTCCGACACTGGCTTCTTCAGTTGACTTTCTTTCACCGTTTTCATCTTTCTCAGTTCCTCCGGAGCAAAACACCTTCCGGATCGAGTAAGTCCATGCGTTTCGTTAATTTCACCAGAAATCTCTTTACCCTTGTAAACTACTGTTACCTTATTATAGTTCCAAGGCACAGTCTTTGTATTCACCACCGGCATTTGCACTACTGGTTTTATGATTACTGGCTCTGCACTTGCTCCTTTCACGATTACGATCGTCTTTGCACCTGGAACTACCACCTTTAAACCTCCCATCACTACTGGCTTTGGTTTCTCGACAATTGCTTCCTCTTTCACAATTTCTTTCTCTAACTTGTCACTCGACTTTATCATCATGACGGCCTGAGATGGTTTTTGATTGCCATCGCCCTGCACCAGTTCTATCATATTTGTTTCGTGATGATTCGGCAATGGATTCTGGGTAATGTTTGGGGCCTCGGGAGCCTGCACTTCAATTCTCCTCTCATCGATAAGATCTTGAATGGCATTCTTTAATTGCCAACACTTCTCGGTATCGTGGCCCAACGTTCCTGAACAATATTCACATCTGACAGAAGAATCAAGATTTTTCGGGGGTGGGTTCGGATTTTTTGGTGCGATTGGTCTCACCATCCCCAATTCTTTCAACCTGTGGAAAAGACTGGTATATGACTCTCCGAGAGGAGTGAATGTTCTTCTTGCTTTGTTTCTCCAATCAACGTCCGGCCTGGGTCTATTCCGGTTTCGGTAAGGTTTAGGGGTTGGGTATGTGTTTTGGGTATGGTACACATTGTGTGGAGCTTGAGCTCTCCACACGTGGGGTGGTGGTGGTGGATAAGCTTGGGTTTGAGGGTGATGGTAATGTGGTACGGTCGGTGGGTATGGTGGTGGTGGTGGGTTATATGGGCTTGGTGCATTGTAGGGATTTGGCGGGTAAGATGGTGGTGGTGGATTATATGGGGTTGACGGGCTTGGTGGGTGTTGGCGGTAAGGTCTAGGTGGGTTATAATGTGGGTTGCGACTCCAGGGCCTACTTTCAACGGTTGCCACTTCTTCTTTCTTCTTCTTTCCCATCACTCCTCCGCTTCCACTCTGTATAGCTTGATTGGTGGCTTTGATAGCCGAGAAACTCATAATTTTGTTTGTCTTCAAACCCTCTTCTACAAAACTTCCCATTTTCACAACTTCGTTGAAACTTTTTCCAATTGCTGACACTAGATGGCCGTAGTATGTTGGATCCAAAGCTTGCAGAAAACAATCCACCATCTCTCCTTCTTTCATTGGCGGATCCACTCTAGCGGCCTGTTCCCTCCATCTAAAACCGTATTCTCTAAAGCTCTCTCCTGGCTTTTTCTCCAGCTTGGTAAGGGATAACCTGTCGGGAATGATCTCCAGATTGTACTGAAAATGACTAGCGAAAGCTTGTGCTAAATCATCCCAAACGAACCATCTTGTATGGTCTTGTCGGGTATACCATTCCAGTGCTGATCCACTCAAACTTTGGCTGAAGTACGCCATCAACAATTCATCTCTACCTCCCGCGCCTCTCATCTTGCTACAATATCCTCTTAGATGAGCTACCGGATCCCCGTGTCCGTTGTACATGTCGAACTTGGGCAACTTAAATCCTGCGGGAAGCTGCACCTCAGGGAACAAACACAGGTCTTTGTAGGCTACACTTACTTGCCCTCCCAGCCCTTGCATATTGCGGAAAGCGTTCTCAAGACTCTTCACCTTTCGAGCCATCTCCTCCTGCCCGGCACTAGCTTCTATCATGGGAGCGTGGGACTCGTGTTGTCTGAAAGTAGGCTTCGGGGGGTAGTAGTGAGAATCCTGGATATGAAACATTGGTTCGCTAGAGGATTTGTGGATAACAGCGGGCGGAGGTGCCACATATACAGGAGCAACTTGTGGAACCTGAGGTGGTGTTTGCTTGGTTGGAGGTGGTGGTATTTGGGAGGTGGAAGCATAGTAGTGAGGGTAATCGGGGTAGGTGGATGATGAGTTCGGTGTTGGTGGCTCGGGGTTAGGATTGGCTGGAGGGACATATGCAGGGTTAGCAGGGTAGGCTGGTAGTGGTTGACCTCTCGACCAAGCCTGGTACATTTCAGCCATCTGTTGTCTTAACTTGTACATTTCTTCTTTCATCCCTGCCACGTCCACGATCTCTTCTTCGTGAGCAGGGTCTACAATGGTTGCCTCGATCTCCTGGGATACGGCCTTTGTCATCTTTTTGGACCTGGTGTTGTATGGGTGGGTAGCCAGTATGCCAGTTGCCTAGAAAATCTGGACTCACAAACATCAACACTTGTTAGTTGTTAGCGTATGAATAAGATGTAACGACTTTAAAAACAAACACATTTGCTCGAGTCGTTATGCATCATCCCGGCTGCTGCTCACTTCAATCATCTTTTCTTTTTCCGCTTTTTCTTTTCTTTCTTTTCTTCTTTTTTTTCTTTTTGCTTTTTCTCTTTTCTTGCTTTTTCTCTTCTCTCTTTTTGCTTTTTCTTCTTTTATTGCTTTTTCTTTACTCTCTTTTTCCTTGCTGTTTTCATAATCACGCTCCTATTTATTTGCCTAGCGGATATGAAGGAAATGACATAAAGTAAAAGAATTGGTAACAACACTTTGTTTTCTCATTGATAAGTCAAAACCTTGATTACAAAGCGATGTTTAAGAAGAAGAAAAAATAAAATAAAAGACGATGCATGACCTAAGAATACATTAATGCACCTAGTGCCCGCGAGGCATCGTTCGGCCTTGCCGCGGGCCTATATGCTAAACCCCTTTGAAGCCTATCCAGGTCGGCCATGACTTGTTGTACAAAAAACTTCACTGCAGAAACAAAAGTCCTCCGAGTCATATCTTCGCAAAGCTGAGTCTTTCGGGTGATATACTGGGCGATGCGAACAATCTTTTCTCTGATGACCCCTTTTTCTTGCAATAGACGGCTTATTTGCTGATTGCGAGCGTCCAAGACATGTTGGTTGTCCTTTTGCACCTGTTGTAGCTCCAATTTTAATCTAGCCATGGTCGTGTAGCAATATTCTCTTTCTTCCTCAAGATCTTTGATAGTCTTGTTGTTCTTGGCCGTGGCTGAGATCATTTTCTTTCTAAGCTGAGCTATTTCAACATCATGCTTGTCTTGTAGCTGCCGGACCAACTTGGCTCTTTCCTCGGCGTCTTTGTCCATTTGCTTCCGAGCCTTGGCTAACTCTTTTTCAGCTACGTCCAAATCGAAGCCATAGTCGTTTACTTTCCGCCGGAGAATCTCAATTAACTTTTCATCGCGGGCTGAACGAGCTGGGGTCTCGGATGCAATTTTCATTTGAGCTATTTGAGCCTTCAACATATCATTTTCTTTCTTCAGCTGTTTCTTTTCCCCTTCATCGGATGCTGCTTGTAAGCCGCTTTCGAAATGAAGATTTCTCAGTTTATCTTCTAACGGACTGATTTTTGCCTTATATTCCTTTTCCTTGGATGCCCATTTCAGATTTTCCTCGGATTGCTCTATCAGGTCTTGCAAGTGAGGTCTCTTTGAAAGACGTTCGTGCTCAACCCCTCGTCGGTACCAAGTGGAGTATCCAGGTGATATCTCCCCTCTTGCTCTATTCGGCACACAAGTATCAATCTTCAGATTTTGACATTCGTTCCAGATTTGCCGGATTTTTGCTTCCGGGAATTGCCCGTCTGGACCAATCTCCACGGCTTGCACACTGAGGTCTCCATCCCTCGGAATAATCTGACACCGCCCAAGCGTCGCGAGGCTGCGTAGGGTGCATAAGGTTGTATACTCTTCGAACCCACTGATCAAAAACGGCGATCCCTCCGTTGGCATGTATATCACCTCGTCAAGAGGTAACCAGTCATACGTCCAATCGATTTGACCGTCGGTTAGCGATCGAAGATACACAATCCAGCCTTGGACTCCCTCGGGCAACTTTACTTCTTTTGTCCTCGCATTGAACTCTTCCAAACATGTCCGATCGGCCGAACCATAGCTCGAGAATGAAGGGTGGTGACACAGATGCTCGATTAGCCAGATTTGCAAGATCAAGTTACACCCTTCGAAGAAAGTAGCCCCCGCTTTGCACGCAGTCAGAGCTCGATAGATATCCGCAACAATCATTGGGGCCAAAGTACAGTTTTCTTGTACTATCAGTGTGGTAGCTACCCCGGCGACTTTTATATTGATATGGCCATCTTTCCTCGGGAATACAACAACTCCAAGAAATGCCACCAAAAATGCGAACCTCCGGTGTTCTTCCCATTTCGCCCGGTTGGACTTACAGCATAATTTGTTGGTTGGGTCGTTGAAACCCCCGACGTGTCCAAACCTATTGTAGATGAAGCTTAAAGAACAAAATCCATTGGTAAGATCTTCATTATGAACATTCCGGGCAATTTTCAAAGAGTCGAGGAAGCGATGTACTGTCACCATCCTCGGAGATACCGGGTATTTTCCTTTCAGCGGAACCTCGGTCTTCCCAATATAGAAGGCAATCTCTTCCAAAGTGGGGGTAAGCTCAAAATCTGGGAAATGAAATACGTTGTGTGCCGAATCCCAAAACGAGACCAACGCTCTAATCACATCACCCCGAGGAACTATTTCGAGTAACCCCGTAAGGCCTTTCAAGTACTTTTTGACCCAGTCTTGACCATCGGATCCCATGTCCTGCCACCATAACCTCAACTCCAAAGGGATTTTATTTAGGGAAAATTGCTCATTCATCATCGTGCTCGTCCTGCACATTTATTAAGGTGATTTTATTTAGAAAAGGAAAAATCTTTTTCAATGCAAGTTTTCAATTTTTGAATGAAAGAAAAGAAAAATAATTTTCGAAGTGGCCATTTTTGCAAAAACAGCCTTCCGTCGTCCTTTCGGAACATTCGGCCATTTCCAAAAATAGCAATCACCTCGATTATTTGAAAAGAAAATCTTTTTGGTCTTTTTCTAAAAGTGTGGTTGGACCCGTTTAAGGGTTGCCTACGTATCCCACCTAATGGCGAGAATCAAACCTGCGTAGTTCGGTCAGATTATTTGACCAATTATTTCAAAAATGTTCCACCTATTTTTTTTGCAAATTTTCAAATTTTCCGGATACCTAATTTCTATAAATCATTATTTTCCTCTCTCTCTTTTCCTTTTTCAACAATTTTTCTAATCTCGGGATTTTCGCCGGTCCGCATAACGATCAAGGACAATAAAATGCAACACGTAGCATGCTCGGTCTTTTCAATACCGGGTCACCTGTCCTAGACGGACCCAACCCCTGTGTTGAGTCCCCTAAGTCAAACATGATGCAAATAATCGTCCTAGACCTATGTTCAAAATCTTACGGTTTCATGGATTGCTAGACCGTGTACCCGAGCGGACAACTCGAATCGAGGAGGGGGCTACGTACCGGTGACCCGCGGAGTCAATCGGCTTTGTAACTTATCCGGCCTCTGTTTTCTTAATTTAAGGTGACTTTAACAGAAAGGGGAGTCTCAACCAGTAAGCACATCCCCGGGGGAGAAGAGAGAAGGGTTTTCGGCACAATTTTATATACAATCCACATAATATCAAAGCGATAAAGCACATAGCATGTTATTCAAATCATATAATGAAGTCAAACAAAAACGCAAACGGCAGTTCTAAGGAGCTCGAGTTCTTAAACCCTGAAATGGAAATTCAGGGTTGGATCCCCAGCAGAGTCGCCAGAGCTGTCACACCTCCCTCTTTACTACCCCGAAACATGCGTAAGGTGTATAAATACGCTTGTAGGGTATACCCCGACGCTCAATTACCCGAGACGGATAAAATAACGTAAGGGAAGGAGTTTTTCCAATTTAAGGACAATCGGTTCGGGATATATTTAGAGATTAATCAGAGTCGCCACTTGGGAATGACAATGGTGTCCCAAGTCACCAGTTAATCCCGAATCCGAGGAATTTTGACTCTTTGAAATGTATGCGAAGCAGAGGTCCGGATAAGGAACTCTGTTAACCCGGGAGAAGGTGTTAGGCACTCCCGGATTCCGTGGTTTTAGCACGGTCGCTCCACTGTCGTTTTTGATTTTGTTTGACTCAGTTATAGATTCTAACAACATAATGTACTTTTGCGTTAAATATTATTTTTTAGGAATTGGCGACATCGCGGAAACACGCCTCGAGTCATACCGCAACCAGTACGCCTATGACTTTTGGAGTATTTCGGCTTTGCCGAGATTTGGATTTGAGTCGCACCAAGTGCACACTCGTTCATAGGAAGGTATATTAAAATCATGCCCTAAAATAATGTCTATCGGCTTTTAAATATTTTGGGAGAAGCTATGGAATTGGCTATTAGCTTTCCCGGATCTAATTGTGTTTATATCATTACTAAATGGGGGCCCCGGTGTTATTCGGACGAGGCTCGTCCCAATTTTCACTAAAGGTTACTAATATTTAACTATGTTTTCTATATTTGTTTTTTCCTTAATCGTGTGCTCTTACTATAATAATCCAGGCCCGTCGAATTCTTATTTACTTATTGGGCCTGGTCTTCTTTCCATTTATGCATTTCTGAACCATTTGGATACTCGAAACCCAGGCCTTTCGACTTCTTCTTGCTGGCTTTGTCAAATTGATATAACGATTCGGGCTTATAATATACACTAAGCTTAATCTAATTAACAATTACAGTGATTGAAAAAAGAACAGAGACACTCATTTGAAACAAAAAGCAATTTATTTATTCAGTAAAGGATCAATACATCAATTCATATCATATCCATTACAAATCAGTTACTGATTTTCATATATCAGAACTAATAGGCTGCTTCTTATTATACTAATGTTTGAAATCAATACTGAATCTGAGAAGGTTATTTACAAGGAAAACTTTGAAGAATTACTAATCTAATTAACTGTGAATCTGGATTAATTAATCAGCTATGTTCGTTATTACATTTTTAACTAAACATTTTAACATTATAAACATGGTTCAATACCCAGTTACCTCTTTCCATAGCCTACTACAGATTTTTGTTCCTGATCTTCGAATTTAGACTAACAACGATTATACCGTCTGATTGTTCCATGGTTCGACTTTAAATATCTACAGGTGAATGACTCTAAGACTTGTGCATAATTATACTACTGATTCCCTTATGACTCATTTTATTATCAGATTATTAGCCCAAAACATGAACGAATCACTGCTTGACCTAACACTTTTCCTTTTAACACTTATTATTACTTAAATGCAAATCAGTGATAATGTAACTAACTATACGGTCAAGTGTTTATGAACTTAGAGCTTATCAGTTTTGCAAGTATTATGAATTAACTTATGTTTTAAGTTTTCCTAATTAAACTAAGTGTTAAGCTAGCTACGCTACACTACCACTATACTACTAACTGTTACATTGTTTCTGTTTCTGTCTTTGCTACTATCTACTACAACAAAACAAACTACAGTATTAAACTATAACTAAGAAAACAACAATAAAGTTAACTTGAATCTTCATGTATTTCATCAAAGGCGCCAATACAGCATCGTTTAAAGAAATGTACCTGGATGAAACAGAGGAATCGATGAGTTCTAGGGGAGAAGGAGTAAACAATCAGCAGTAGACTCGAAGTAATGCAACAGTGAAGAGAAGGAAAGCACAGCACACAGCAGTAGCAAAGTCCACAGCAAACAGAGAAGACCCAGGTAGATAACCCAATGAAAACCGATGGGAAACCCAGCAAATTCTACCTATTGTATTGCTAATTCTCTCTCTCAAGCTTTTGTATTCAATGAATTTCAGTTTTAATGTATTTTTTAGATTACTCTCAGAATTCGAACCTCAAATACTAGCTCAGATTATTATACTCTGGAATCCCCCCTTTTTTCAGCTCTTTGAAGGTGTATTTATAGGAATGGGCAAAGGGTTGAAACTTGGGGATGAAGTATGGGATTAATCCCACTTCCCCCTCCTAAAATTACCTATTCTACACTTTAGTCCCATTTTCAGTTACTAAAACCCTTCCAGCATGTGCTGGAAGGTTCTAAAGATTCTCTTTTATGGCCTTTTACTAGTATAACCTTAGAGGTTTGAGATTTTTACAGATTTCCCATTTTTAAGAGACCATTATACCCCTAAATCTCTGCAAAAATTGCAGAAATCAGGAGCATGAATGTCCCTATTACCCTCCTAAGTTCTTACTAGTTACTATTTTACCTTTTCAATACCCAATTGTGCCCTAAGAACATTGCTGATTTACCAGCTATGCCTAGGGCAGATTCTATCTAATTTTGAACCTATTTAACTAATAGCCAGCCCTGGCATTAGTATTTAAGGGCTGGCCATTTATTTTTAAGAACTATTTCAAATTTAACCAATTTTAAGCTAATTCCAGTCAATTAAGACCCATTTATTCCTAATTAAAGCTAATTGCAGGCATAGCCTGTTTTATTGTTATGTTTAAACTATTTAAAAGTTAGCCGGTCTCAAGTTGAGACTTGGCTTTGGCTATTAAGGCCAATTACTGAACATTTTGGCCCAAAACCATTTGCAGGTTTGGCCATTTCATGCTCAGGGCTCTAAAGAGAGCCTGGGCTAGTCTGCATTTGCAAACATAGCCCTTTGCACAACCAGCCACTGTTTTAAGGTGGACTGTGTGTTAGGGCTCACAGAATTGGTCAACCGTTTGCAAGGTTGACCATTCTTAGGCCAATTATTAAACTTATAGCCTATCTTGATCATTTTCAGTGTTAGCCTATTTAAAAACTAGCCAATTTTATGAAGCTTAGCACTAACAGCTATAACCAATTCTCCTAAGGTTAGTGAATGTTAATCATCTAATCATACCAACAAGAACTACTGAAAACTTAGCTATTCCAACATATTTTGTACACAGAGCCACATAGACCAAACAAATGCATCAATTATCCAGAACTCAGAAAGGGAAATTTGATATGGTTGAATTCTGGTTAATCAGTTAACTCCATCCAATTCATGTAACAAAGTGTCAAACTTATGTCAATCTAGCCTAAGTTACCACTAGTTCAAGTCAAATGACAATTGACAGATTCCCAAAATCCTTAAGATTAGTGATAATAGACATGCACAGAACTAAACTATCACAAACATTCAGCAGTAGATGAAGCATGTAAAGCAGGAAAACATGGAGGATCAGTGAGAAGAGAAACCTAAGTCTATCATATGAGGGTAACATGAAGAGAGACAGACTCCAAATTGGCATACTCATTCATCAAATAAAACATATGAGAGATGGTATGACAAAAGTACTAGACTTGCACTAAGAATGAACACAGATAAGACTACCAGCATGTGAGCAAAGAAGTGAATCCCAGATTAAAGACAGGATAAGGGATGAATAAAGATTGCCAAGCTTTACCAAGACTAAACACAGAGAGGGAAACAGTAGAGATACTGTAAGCCAATAAAAGTAATCTAATGCACATCATAAATGAAAGACAAGCAATTAAACAAAATATCAGAATCAAAACATGCATGATGACAGAAGAACTACTGAAAACTACAAGATGAAGTATTCTAATATTAACTAAGGTTTTCCAAGTCAGGTCTTCAAAAACAAAGAAACAGATTCAAACAAACTAGATAAAACTTAATAACAATGACTAAACGATTAGGCATGTGCGGCATCATGAAGAGAAGAGCAATCATGCTTGTTGAAAACTAACGGATCAATAGCCCCAATACCAATATAGATTCTTAAACTCAGAAGACACAGAATATATATAGAACCCTAATGATAAACAGTTAAAACAGGATAATAAGAAGATGATTATAAGCCCTAATACTAAACAGGATGCAAGAATACACAGGATAAAAAATATGAAACAAGAGCGGATGAACAGACAAACTGGAACAAGGTATGAAAGATGAGCAAGTCAAACCTAAACTAACAGATGAAACATAAAATATGGAGGATTTACAGAACAGAATAGACATGCAGAAACAATGAAAGACAGAAGAACATGAAGAAACATGAACAAACAAGCAAAGAAAATACAAAGAAGCAAAAAAGGTAAATAAACACAAAGAAAGCACATTAGGGTCGGGGACTTAGCTTGCGGGGCCGGTCCCCCGAGCTTCCTATTCTTTTTCTTCTCCTTTTTATTCTCTAAGACTCTCCTAGGCCTTCTTCTTGTTTCTTTTTTTTTCTTTATTCTTTTCCAGATCTTTTCTTTGATTTTCCTTTTCTGTTTCTTCTTTCAAGGCTTAAAGGCGAAGCCTTTTGAGGTTTGAGTTACAGGGGGTGTTTTAGGAGGTGTAAAAGATGAGGTCTTGATTGGGGTTCGAACTTGGGGTCGCCGGAGTTAGGGTTCCGACGACCCTTTTTGGGATATTCGAGAAGTTCAAGGGACTTTCGAGGGGAGCCATTGGTATGGGTGGATAGATCATGAAGAGAGGAAGAGATCGGCATTAGTTTTAGGTGGTTCTCCATACTTTGGTGGTCACCGGCGAAGATTCCGGTGACCGGGACTTCGAAGAACAGGGGGTTTTCTGGGTTTTTTGGGTGTGTTATGACATGAAGATGAAGGAGAAGAAGATGGGAGTGATTGGAAGGGCCGGCGACCACCGTGGAAGGTGGTGGCCGCCATGGCCGCCTAGGGTTCTCTGATGAAGACGAGAGAGAGAAGAGAGGGAGAAGAGAGGCGGCCGACTTAGGGTTTTGAAAATGGCTAAAGGATCGGCCCCCCTTCAGACAAGGCCTTTAAATAGGCCAAAATATCCGAGATAATCATAGCCGTCTATTTGATCAAGATCAACGGTTGAGGACGGGCGTTACTAAAACGCCGTCGTTCCGTCGCTTATGAGACCAAAGTGTTTGGCCGTTGGATTAAATCACACAGACGGCCAAGATCAAATCTCCCACAATTAATTAAACCCATAATTCCACTAAATATCCCAGCCGTTAGATCAACGAAGTTGGACGGCTGGGATCAAATCAATTAAAAGCCTGGACCGGGTCTGCTTTGGGCTCAAGGACTGGGCCAACGAATTGGATCACGATTGGCCCAGATTCAATTAAACCTTCCTATTTTTTGTATTTTTCTGATATTAATGATTTTTATGTATTTTCTTTTATTATTTTTTTTTCTTTTCTTTTTATGAAAAATTATAAATCCTAATCTACTAATTACTCTAATTTTCTAATATTTTTTGCAATTTTTCTGCTATTTTTCCTTTATTTTCTCCTATTTAGGCTATTTTGCTAATTTTTCTAATTAACTAAACTAACAAACTAATTACTACTATTTTTTGATTTTTTTCTAATTTTACTTATTCAAACACACAAAAATATAACTAATTTCAAGCAAAGCAAGTAATTGCACTCAAAAATATATTTATTTTGATTTTGGAATTAATTGCCTGGTGCAAAAATCATGTGCTCACACTCGCGCTCAACAAATAAGTCGTCTATTGCAAGAAAAAGGGGTCATCAGAGAAAAGATTGTTCGTATCGCCCAGTACATCACCCGAAAGACTCAGCTTTGTGAAGATATGACTCGGAGGACTTTTGTATCTGCAGTGAAGTATTTTGTACAACAAGTCATGGCCGACCTAGATAGGCTTCAAAGGGGCTTAGCATATAGGCCCGCGGCAAGGCCGAACGACGCCTCGCGGGCACTAGGTGCATTAATGTACTCTTAGGTCATGCATCATCTTTTATTTTTCTTTTTCTTAAACTTCGCTTTGTAATCAAGGTTTTGAATTATCAATGAGAAAACAAAGTATTGTTACCAATTCTTTTGCTTTATGTCATTTCCTTTATATCCGCTAGGCAAATAAATAGGAGCGTGATTATGAAAACGGCAAGAAAAAAAAAAGAGAAAAAGCAAGAAAAGAAAAAGAAAAAAAAAAGAGCAAGAAAAGAGAAAAAAGCAAAAAGAAAAGAAAAGAAGAAAAGAAAGAAAGAAAACAAAAGAGCGGGAAAAAAAAAGAAGATGATTGAAGTGAGCAGCGGCCGGGATGATGCATAACGATTCGAGGAAATGTATTTGCTTTTAAAGTCGTTGCATCTTATTAAGCGCTAACAACTAACGAGTGTTGATGTTTGTGAGTCCAGATTTTCTAGGCAACTGGCATACTGGCTACCCACCCATACAACACCAGGTACAAAAAGATGACAAAGGCTGTATCCCAGGAGATCGAGGCAACCATTGTAGACCCTGCTCACGAAGAAGAGATCGTGGATGTGGCAGGGATGAAAGAAGAAATGTACAAGTTAAGACAGCAGATGGCCGAAATGTACCAGGCTTGGTCAAGAGGTCAACCACTACCAGCCTACCCTGCTAACCCTGCATATGTCCCTCCAGCCAATCCTAACCCTGAGCCACCAACAATGAACTCGTCCTCCACCTACCCCGACTACCCTCACTACTATGCTTCCACCTCCCAGATACCACCACCTCCAGCCAAGCAAGCACCACCTCAGATACCACAAGTTGCTCCTGTATATGTGGCACCTCCGCCCGCTGTTATCCGCAAATCCTCTAGCGAACCAATGTTTCATATCCAGGATTCTCACTACTACCCCCCGGAGCCTACTTTCAGACAACACGAGTCTCACGCTCCCATGATAGAAGCTAGTGCCGGGCAGGAGGAGATGGCTCGAAAGGTGAAGAGTCTTGAGAACGCTTTCCGCAATATGCAAGGGCTGGGAGGGCAAGTAAGTGTAGCCTACAAAGACCTGTGTTTGTTCCCTGAGGTGCAGCTTCCTGCAGGATTTAAGTTGCCCAAGTTCGACATGTACAACGGACACGGGGATCCTGTAGCTCATCTAAGAGGATATTGTAGCAAGATGAGAGGCGCGGGAGGTAGAGATGAATTGTTGATGGCGTACTTTAGCCAAAGTTTGAGTGGATCAGTGCTGGAATGGTATACTCGACAGGACCATACAAGATGGTTCGTTTGGGATGATTTAGCACAAGCTTTTGCTACTCATTTTCAGTACAATCTGGAGATCATACCCGACAGGTTATCCCTTACCAAGCTGGAGAAAAAGCCAGGAGAGAGCTTTAGAGAATACGGGTTTAGATGGAGGGAACAGGCCGCTAGAGTGGATCCACCGATGAAAGAGGGAGAGATGGTGGATTGTTTTCTGCAAGCTTTGGATCCAACCTACTACGGCCATCTAGTGTCGGCAATTGGAAAAAGTTTCAACGAAGTTGTGAAAATGGGAAGTTTTGTAGAAGAGGGTTTGAAGACAAACAAAATTATGAGTTTTTCGGCTATCAAAGCCACAAATCAAGCTATACAGAGTGGAAGCGGAGGAGTGATGGGAAAGAAGAAGAAAGAAGAAGTGGCAACCGTTGAAAGCAGGCCCTGGAGTCGCAACCCACATTATAACCCACCCAGACCTTACCGCCAACACCCACCAAGCCCGTCAACCCCATATAATCCACCACCACCATCTTACCCGCCAAATCCCTACAATGCACCAAGCCCATATAACCCACCACCACCACCATACACACCAACTGTCCCACATTACCACCACCCTCAAACCCAAGCTTATCCACCACCACCACCCCACGTGTGGAGAGCTCAAGCTCCACACAATGTGTACCATACCCAAAACACATACCCAGCCCCTAAACCTTACCGAAACCAGAATAGACCCAGGCCGGACGCTGATTGGAGAAACAAAGCAAAAAAGACATTCACTCCTCTCGGAGAGTCATATACCAGTCTTTTCCACGGGTTGAAAGAATTGGGGATGTTGAGACCAATCGCGCCAAAAAATCCGAACCCACCCCCGAAAAATCTTGATTCTTCTGTCAGATGTGAATACTGTTCGGGAACATTGGGCCACGATGCTGAGAAGTGTTGGCAATTAAAGAATGCCATTCAAGATCTTATCGATGAGAGGAGAATTGAAGTGCAGGCTCCCGAGGCCCCAAACATTACTCAGAATCCATTGCCGAATCACCACGAAACAAATATGATAGAACTGGTGCAGGGTGATGGCAATCAAAAACCATCTCAGGCCGTCATGATGATAAATTCGAGTGACAAGTTAGAGAAAGAAATTGTGAAAGAGGAAGCAATTGTTGAGAAACCAAAGCCGGTAGTGATGGGAGGTTTAAAGGTGGTAGTTCCAGGTGCAAAGACGATCGTGACTGTGAAAGGAGCAAGTGCAGAGCCAGTAATCATAAAACCAGTAGTGCAAATGCCAGTGGTGAATACAAAGACTGTGCCTTGGAACTATAACAAGGTAACAGTAGTTTACAAGGGAAAAGAGATTTCTGGTGAAATTAACGAAACGCATGGACTTACCCGATCTGGAAGGTGTTTTGCTCCAGAGGAACTGAGAAAGATGAAAACGGTGAAGGAAAGTCAACTGAAGAAGCCAGTGTCGGAGGAGGAAGCAGAAGAATTTCTTAAGAAAATGAAGTCGCAAGAGTACTCAGTGGTTGAGCAGTTAAGAAAGACCCCGGCCCAGATTTCTTTGTTATCTTTGTTGATACATTCAGAAGAGCACCGGAAGGCTCTTATGAAGATTCTAAATGAGGCTCATGTTCCGGAGAAGATTTCAGTGTGTCATTTGGAGAAGATTACCAGCAAAATTTTCGAGTCCAATAGAATCACCTTCTCTGATAGGGAGTTGCCGGTGGAAGGAACTGAACACAATAAAGCATTGTACCTCACGGTAAAAAGTGAAGAGTCAGTCGTGACTAGGGTATTGATTGACAATGGATCGAGCGCGAACATATGCCCGCTGTCAACTCTAGGGAAGCTGAACATTAGCCCGGATAGAATCCGGAGAAACAGTATCAATGTGAGAGGGTTTGACGGCGGAGGTAAGAATACGTTGGGGGATATTATTTTGGAAGTGACCATCGGTCCCGTTGATTTTACGATGGAGTTCCAGGTGCTCGATATTGCCGTATCATATAACTTGCTGTTAGGTCGACCCTGGATTCATGCGGCCAAAGCGGTACCATCTTCTCTACACCAGATGGTCAAGTTTGAATGGGAGCAGCAAGAGATTGTTGTACACGGAGAGGAAAATGCTTGTAATGTGGTAGCACCTTTTGACGGTACTGATGGGGATCGGGGTCCTTGGGTCTACCAAGTGACGGATGCTGTAGAAGTGAACAAGGTTGCTTGAAGGAGAAAAGTTACCAACCCCGATGATGGCACCAAGCTGCTATAATGGTGGCCAGAGAAATGCTGAGAAACGGATTTGCACGGGGAGGGGATTAGGCAAAACACTGCGGGGAGTCACTCAACCAGTTCAGCTTTCCGGAGAATAAAGGTACATTCGACTTAGGGTTCAAACCCACCTTTGCCGATATCCAAAGAGCCTCCAAAGCCAAGAGAAAACTGGACCTTGCCCAAACCCATACCCAAATTATCCGACATCTTTATCGGGCCTGGTACAAAATATCAACCATCTGCTGCGCAAAGTGCATTGAGACCCAACTTGGTGAAGAAATGCTTGGTTTTAGGAAATTGTTCTGGGAGGTGAATACGATTGAAGCAGGGGAAGGCACGAGCAACATGGACGTGCAATTTGTGGGGCCCAAAGTCACATTGAACAATTGGGAAGCTACTCCTTTCCTTATCCGGAAGGAGTCTTGGTAGTTAGCTCAAAATTTCATCATTGTTTCCCCCAAAGTTGTTATAATTTCCCCATTCCCCTCATAAAAAAAAATCACCATGTATCCCGAACATTGTTCGTTTCTTTTATTAATGAAATGCAGTTTTTCCTTTTTTCTTCACTTTTGCCTTATTTTTCTTTATTTTTCCTTTTGTACAGTTTTGCATGTGTTGATTCCAATGCCATGTCATGCGTGAAGGATTCTAGACCCAGTTCTGACAATCACGCTACTATACGAGAAATCGAGGAAGATAGTGAAATAGAATGTGAGGATGAGGAAGCCCTGGAGGAAATAAGTAAGGACATGAAACAATACGAGGAAAAACCCAAACCGAATCCGAGTGATACGGAATCTGTAAATTTGGGGAGCGAAGATGATGTCCGAGAAACAAAGATTAGTGTATATTTGGAGGCACCCCTCAGGGATGAATTGATAAGGTTGTTACATGAATTTAAGGACATTTTTGCCTGGTCCTATGATGACATGCCCGGGCTCAGCACAGATCTCGTGGTACACAAGTTGCCCATTTACTCTGAATGCCGGCCGGTGAAACAAAAGTTGAGAAAATTCAAAACGGACATTAGCGTGAAGATAAAAGAAGAGGTGAATAAGCAGTTTGAGGCAAAGGTCATAAGAGTTACCAAATACCCCACTTGGTTGGCAAATGTTGTGCCGGTCCCAAAGAAAGATGGCAAAACCAGAGTGTGTGTAGACTATAGAGACCTCAATAAAGCCAGTCCGAAGGATGACTTCCCATTGCCAAACATTCACATATTGATCGACAATTGCGCCAAGCATGAGATCGGTTCGTTTGTGGACTGTTATGCAGGTTATCACCAGATCCTGATGGACGAAGAAGATGCTGAGAAAACTGCCTTCATTACACCTTGGGGGACATACTGTTACAGAGTAATGCCGTTTGGATTGAAAAATGCCGGGGCAACTTACATGAGGGCAATGACTACAATGTTCCACGATATGATGCATCGAGAAATTGAAGTATATGTGGACGATGTCATCATAAAGTCCAGAAAACAACCTGATCATGTGAGAGATCTGAGGAAGTTCTTCCAAAGACTACGAAGGTACAATTTAAAGCTCAATCCGGCGAAATGCGCCTTTGGAGTACCTTCAGGGAAACTATTGGGGTTTATTGTGAGTCGGCGAGGTATTGAACTAGATCCGTCAAAGATCAAGGCTATTCAAAGTCTACCTCCGCCAAAGAACAAGAAGGAGGTCATGAGTTTGCTAGGAAGGTTGAATTACATTAGTCGGTTCATTGCTCAATTGACATCAACATGCGAGCCGATGTTCAAGTTGTTGAAGAAAGATGCAGCAGTGAAATGGACCGACGAGTGTCAGGAAGCCTTTGACAAGATCAAGGAATATTTGGCCAATCCTCCAGTGTTAGTTCCTCCAGAACCAGGGCGACCTTTGATCTTATATCTGACAGTGCTGGATAACTCTTTCGGTTGTGTACTGGGTCAACATGATGAGACAGGCAAGAAAGAACAAGCCATCTACTACCTCAGCAAGAAGTTTACATCCTATGAGGTTAAGTATACCCAACTGGAAAGAACTTGTTGTGCATTGATTTGGGTGGCTCAGAAGCTAAAGCATTATTTGTCAGCATACACTACGTACTTGATATCACGGTTGGATCCTCTCAAGTATATATTTCAGAAGCCTATGCCTACGGGAAGACTGGCCAAATGGCAGATTCTGCTCACAGAATTCGACATTATCTATGTAACTCGTACGGCAATGAAGGCACAAGCTATTGCGGACCACTTAGCCGAGAATCCGGTGGATGATGAATATGAACCACTGAAAACATACTTTCCGGATGAAGAGGCAATGCTTGTCGAGGAGACGGAGCAAGAGGAGAGATCGGGATGGAAAATGTACTTTGACGGAGCCGTCAACAGTAGGGGCGTTGGTATCGGAGCGGTACTCATTTCAAGTACGGGTCAACACTATCCCGTCACAGCTCAGCTTCGATTTTTCTGTACCAACAATATGGCCGAATATGAGGCGTGCATCTTGGGATTAAGGATGGCGATTGACATGGGCATTCAAGAGATTTTGGTCATGGGTGACTCGGATCTCTTGGTACGCCAAATTCAAGGGGAATGGGAGACACGAGATTTGAAATTGATACCATATCGGTATTGTTTACACGAGTTGTCTCAAAGATTCCAGGCTATAGAATTCAAACACATCCGAGAATGCACAATGAGATTGCAGATGCTTTGGCCACATTGTCCTCTATGTTGCATCATCCGGACAAGACATACATAGATCCGCTCCGGATCCAAGTCCGAGATCAGAATGCTTATTGCTTCGTTGTGGAAGAAGAGTCGGATGGAGAGCAGTGGTATCATGATATTAGAGAATACTTGAAAGGTGGCAAATACCGGAGCAAGCCACAAGAGACCAAAAGAGAGCCATCGGGCGTCTAGCCGATGGATTTTTCCTCGGTGGAGGAGTGATATACAAAAGAACACCGGATCCGGGCTTATTGAGATGTGTGGACGCACAACAAGCGAGATGAAATTATGATTGAAGTACATGCTGGAGTATGCGGACCCCACGTGAGCGGATATGTGTTAGCAAAGAAGATCGTGAGAGCTGGGTACTACTGGCTCACGATGGAGCGTGATTGTATCGGGTATGTAAAGAAATGCCATCAATGCTAGGTACATGGGGATCTGATCCACTCCCCGCCTTATGAGTTGCACACAATGTCAGCACCTTGGCACTTTGTTGCTTGGGGCATGGATGTCATCGGCCCAATAGATCCAGCCGCTTCTAATGGGCACGGGTTTATCCTGGTTGCAATTGATTATTTCACCAAGTGGGTCGAAGCTAAGACATTCGAGGCGGTGACGAAGAAAGCGGTGGTGGATTTTGTGCACGAGAATATCATATGCCGATTTGGAATCCCCAAAGTGATTATCACAGACAATGGAGCCAATTTAAACAGTCATCTCATGGCGGAAGTTTGTGAAAGGTTTAAGATCACGCACCGTAATTCCACACCTTACAGGCCAAAAGCAAATGGTGCAGTAGAGGCGGCAAACAAGAATATCAAGAAGATTCTTCGGAAAATGGTGGAGGGATCCAGGCAGTGGCATGAAAAGTTACCCTTCGCTCTCATGGGTTACCGCACGACGGTACGTACTTCTATCGGAACCACACCTTATACTCTGGTGTATGGAACAGAGGCCGTTATACCCGCAGAAATAGAAATACCGTCATTGCGAATTATAGCCGAATCTGAGATAGATGACGATGAATGGGTAAAGGCCCGGTTAGAACAGTTGAATTTGATTGATGAGAAGAGATTGGCCGCAGTCTGCCATGGACAGTTGTATCAGCGGAGAATGGCCAGAGCATATAATAAGAAGGTACGACCTCGAACGTTTGAAGTCGGACAACTGGTATTGAGGCGTATCTTACCACATTGGGCAGAGGCAAAAGGCAAGTTTGCACCGAATTGGCAGGGACCGTTCGTGGTATCACGGGTGTTGTCTAATGGAGCATTATACCTAACTGATGTTGAAGGAAAGTGCGTAGAGACTGCTATCAATTCGGATGCGGTCAAAAGATACTATGTATGATTCCTTTTCAATTGTATGTTTTGTATTTTGTTGTGATTTTGGAATTGAAATGACGAAGGCATTTTATTCTCTATCCAAACACTTTATCCATTGTTAACCCCTTTGAGCCTCAATGAAAATATTCTTTCATATCCCTCTCTCGGAATCGCTCTAGTGCAATAAGATCGGAATTGCCAGAATGAAAAATGAAATGATGGAGAATGAAATAAAAAAAAATGAAAAATGATGAAAAATGATGAAAAAAAAAAAAGAAAAGAAAAAGACAAAAATCGGGAAAAAAGTCAAAAAGAAATCCATCTAACTTATGAAGTTGGATGAACTACGTACGACTTGATCCCGAAAGGGTACGTAGGCGACCTCTCCGAGGTTCAGTCACAATAAAGAAAAAAAAATCCAAAAATTCCCCACATATTGAAACTGGGGCAGAAGTTATGTTTTAATAATTCCGAGAGTTGTAAATATTTTTAACCCTCGTTGAAATTTTGAGCCTTTATATCTTTCTTTCTTAACCCGTCCAAAAGCCACGTTACAGTCCAAAGAAAGACCTTCTGATCGATTCTGAAATGATAACGAATACGACGAAGGAGGAGCGAAGTATCGGACAATACCCGTGGAACAGAAAACAAAATACAAAAAGGAAAAATGGAAAAAAAATAAAAAAATGAGAGATAAAAATGAGAGAGTCTCATCAGTGAAAACCTTAGCCGACACTGTGAGACGATTGTGAGGTTGAGAGAAATAAAATGAGAGAGTCTCATCAGTGAAAACCTTAATCGGCACTGTGAGATGATTGTGAGGTTGAGAGAATAAACGAGAGAGTCTTATTGGTGAAAACCTTTCGAGGCACCGTAAGGCGATCATGAGGACTATCAAAAGAGAAAAAGGCAACAAAAAAGAGTATCGGTTTGGGTCAAAGGCAATTTGGAGTCTGAATAACGATTGGAACGAACTGGGTCAGAGTTTAAATACATGGCATGGTCGGCGGAATCAGCCAACAAATACCCAGATAAGTTCCGTCATCTCTCCAAAATACCCTTACCTTTCTTTCATTTTTTCTGCATTTCATTGTTTACCCTTTTGAGAGCTAACTACCAGCTCCTGATAACGGAAGTTGAAATAACACTGGATCAGAAAGAATGGAAGATTGGAGAAAGGAATAAAGAAGCTTGGCAAACAGGGCCAAAGAAAAAGAAAACAAAACAAAAATGGAAAAAATGAGAAAAATACAAAAAGAGTCTGCAAGGGACAAGAAGTCGAAGCCATGCAACATGAAAAAGCAAAAACAAAGGAAACAACAAGAAGTGGGGACGGCAGATGCCAGTTGCCAGCAGTTTATATCTAATAAATTTTGTTTCATGCAGGAACAAATTGTCACTAATCACTTTAAAGTGAATGTGACCAATGTGGAAAATTTAAAATACCAAAATGAGAAAGTCTGCCGAATAAGTGGAGAAATTCACAGGCAAGAGATAACTTGGTAAAAGAAAATACCAAAAAGAGGAGGTAACATATTTTAAATCCATTCCCCAATCCTCAGGCTGAGGGAATATTTTTCTGCATTTGCATTGCACGTTTAAATTTCTGTTAGGCGCCCACCTTCAAATACGGGAATATTTTCTGCATCGCATTGCATGTTTAATTTCTGTTAGGCGCCCACCTTCAAATTCGGGAATATTTTATGCATTTGCATTGCACGTTTAAATTCTGTTAGGCGCCCCCCTTCAAATTCGGGAATATTTTCTGCATTTGCATTGCACGTTTCAATTCTCTGTTAGGCGCCCACCTTCAAATTCGGGAATATTTTCTGCACTCGCATTGCACGTTTAAATTACGTTAGGCGCCCACCTTCAAATACGGGAATATTTTCGCATCGCATTGCACGTTTAATTTACGGTAGGCGCCCGCCCTCGAATACGGGAATATTTTCGCATCGCATTGCACGTTTAATTTACGTTAGGCGCCCACCTTCAAATACGGGAATATTTTCTGCATTTGCATTGCACGTTTAAATTCTGTTAGGCGCCCGCCTCAAATTCGGGAATATTTTTCTGCATCGCATTGCACGTTTAATTTACGTTAGGCGCCCCCTTCGAATTCGGGAATATTTTTGCATCGCATTGCATGTTTAATTTACGTTAGGCGCCCACCTTCAAATTCGGGAATATTTTATGCATTTGCATTGCACGTTTAAATTTACGGTGGCGCCCACGCTCAAATACGGGAATATTTTACGCATTTGCATTGCACGTTTAAATTTACGTTAGGCGCCCGCCTTCGAATACGGGAATATTTTCGCACTTTGCATTGCACGTTTCAATTTCACTGTTGGCGCCCACCTTCAAATTCGGGAATACTTTTCTGCATCGCATTGCACGTTTAAATTTCCTGTTAGGCGCCCACCTTCAAATACGGGAATATTTTTCTGCATCATCATGGTTTATATATTTAAAAGCCCACACTAGGGCAGAAAAAGAAAAAAAAGAGGTAGTTTGTTGTTTTGTTTTGAGCAGGTTCGGCTCGGGATCAAGAAAAACAAGAAAATCAACAAAAAAGAGAGTCATCAAGAAAACAAGAAAATCAACAAAAAAGAGGAAGATTCTGCATCACCGGAAAGGGAAGAAGAGCAAAAGCTAGATTAGGAGCAATTGTAATTGTAGGATCATAGCTTAGAATAGCTTCTTCATTTTACATTTTCCCCCCCGGTGTAATAAGGAGTAAGTCAGCAGGTCTCAACAGTGTCAATGCAACAGTGAGTCTGGTAGTTTTTAAAACTGCCAGACCTTCCCGAACTACACTGACCCGATTCCTGTTTAGCCCAGGATATGTAGGCAACCTCTAAAGCAGGGTGCGGTCAAAAGGTTTTCAAAAATGCTTTCACGGAATGTGCCGATGTGCAAAAATCTCTCATTACTGCTCACTTATCTTTGCACTGAAACTCTTCGTGTTCCCGAGCAAAGAGGGGCAGCTGTGAGCACATGATTTTTGCACTAAGCCTTTAAATTCCAAAATTAAAATAAATATGTTTTTGAGTGCAATTACTTGCTTTGTTTGAAATTAGTTATATTTTTGTGTGTTTGAATAAGTAAGAAATTAGAAAAAATCAAAAAAATAGTAGTAATTAGTTTGTTAGTTTAGTTAATTTGAAAAATTAGCAAAATAGCTTAAATAGGAGAAAATAAAGGAAAAATAGCAGAAAATTACTAAAAAATATTAGAAAATTAGAGTAAATAGGAAATTAGGTTTTGTAATTTTTCATAAAAGAAAAAGAAAAAAAAATAATAATAAAAGAAAATACATAAAAATCATTAATATCAGAAAAATACAAAAAATAGGAAGGTTTAATAAGATTGGGCCATTTTGGACTTAAATCAGACGGCCCAATCCTTAAGCCCAAACAGACCTGGTCCAAAGGCTGTAAGCGGAGATGATCTCAGCCGTTCGTCTCCTCAAAACAACGGCTGAGAAATAATGTTTGAGTTATAAGGGAGTTAATTAATGCTGAGATTTAATCTCAGCCGTTCATTCTATGTGATCCAACGATCAGAGACCTTGGCTTCATAAGGTTCAAACGACGCCGTTTTTGTAACGTGCGTGTGAGCCGTTGATCTCCTTCATTTGGACGGCTCAGATTATCTCGGACACTTGGCCTATATAAGGCTTTGGTCCGAAAAATTTCGCCATTTTTGCAAACCCTAATATCGGCCGCCTCTCCTTTCTCTCTTCATCTCCTTCTTCAACCTCACAGAAGCCCCAGCCGGCCATGGCGGCCACCACCTTCCACGGTGGTCGCCGGCTCTTCTTACCATTCCCTTCATCTCCATCTTCTTCTCCTCCGTCTTCTTTACCCAAAACCCCAGAAAATACCACCGTTCTTCAAAACCCCGGTCACCGGAGTTATACCGGTGACCACCAAAGTATGAGAACCCCCACGAAACCAATGCCATTCTCTTCTTCTCCATGAGATCTATCCACTCATATCACTGGTCACCCTCGAATCAAACCGGAACGCCTCGAATATCCCGAAGAAGGTCGTCGGAACCCTAACTCCGGCGACCCCAAATCCAACCTCAATCAAGACCTCACCTTTACCACCTCCAAAACACCCCTCTGCAATCAAAACTCAAAAAGGCCTCGTCTTTAGGCCTGAAAGAAGAATCAGAGAAAAATTGGAAAAAAAAAGGGTTCTGAAAAAGAATAGAGAAACATGAACGAATAAAGAAAAAGAAAACAAGCAAGAATGAAAAGGAGTCAGAGAGTTCAAGAGAGGGTGAGGAGTGAAAGGAATAGGAAGCTCGGGGGACCGGCCCCGCAAGCTAAGTCCCCGCCCCTTTAATTTTCTTTAGTTTATTAGGATAGGTCTTGATTTCTTACATGTTTGAGTCCTGACTTCTATGATTTTGTGTTCGCATGATAAGTATAGATTGTTCTTGTTGATATTCTGTTCTTTTTCTTTATTTCAATTCTGTTTTAATACGCCTTGTATATCCTTGCCTTGCATGTTCTGATTGATTTGCGATTCATATGTTAGTTGTAAGGATATTTTGGTTCTCTTTTGGTGATTCTGTTCTTATCTCGAACTTGAGCTTCACATATTAGCATAGGATTTTGTATATCCTCCTGTTAATCTGTTTTCTTGCTATACTGAGTAGCTTTTCTCAACATGTTTAGTCTTAGGGTTTGTCTTTGGTATTTAGTCATAAGGTTCCTTGATCTTTTCCTCCGAGCATGTTAGTGATGAGATGTTGTTTGTTTGGTTTTGATTTCATGGCTCTTAGCCTTAATTTCAAAAGTCTCATCTCTTCCCCTGACTGCTTCACTATTGGTTTTGAATCATTACAAAAGCATGGCCGTTGACCTTTGTCTTTTAGTTCTTTTATGTTTAAAGTCATAGATAATAAGTTTAAGTTGCTTTGATTCATTTCCTTTTCTTCATTTTTTGCATCTGTTTGACAACTCTTGATGTTTGGCTTTAGTGATCTATGAAAGAATTAGGTTTCTTTTTCATCTTGTCCATCTTCATAATTGTTTGCTACCAATCATGTTAAATCATAAGAGTCACTTTGAATTCCCTTTGTTTCCTCATCTTGTAGATATTATAGTCTTTGGATCTGTTTAATTTTACAGTCCAGCCTTCTCCCATTATCATGAATGCATAGTTTTGATAGTAGCTTAACTTCTCATCATTACATTAAGTTGTTTTTGAAGCACCCTGATTGAACTCTCCTGTTTTCTTCACTGTTTCTCTCTATATCCTTCTCTTCTTCATCTTCATGATTATTAAGATTAGGCTTAGTGCTTGAGAAGGGATTTTGATTGCCATGCTTAGTCCATTGCTCTCCTGTTTAAAATAAGTCCTATCTTATTCCCTTGTTGACTGTTTTCTGAGAGTTTTAGTGTCTATGTGTCTATACCCATGAATACTAAGTGCTTTGGGGTTCTTTCCAGTATGTCACTTGACATGAATTGATTGTGGCTAAGCTTATTTGATCTTAATTGACACTTTGCCATGTGAGATTGAGTTTGTGAGTCTGACTGATTAAAACTCAACATTATCTATTCTCTCTTCTGAATTTTGATTAGTTGATAAACATTGTTTGGTTTCATATGGTTATGTGTATAATTATATGTTGAAATGGCTAAAACTACAATAGTTCCTTGTCAATTGAACACTGTTAATGCTTTCATGCTTAGGTGAATTGGTTATAGCTGCTAGTGCTAAATCTCATTAATTAGTTAGTTTTTAAATAGGAATTAGCAGAAAATGAACAAAATAGGTTACAAGTTTAATAATTGGCCTAAGAATGGTCAACCTTGCAAAGGGTTGACCAATTCTGTGAGCCCTAACACACAGTCCACCTTAAAACAGTGGTTGGTTGTGCAAAGGGCTATGTTTGCAAATGCAGACTAGCCCAGGCTCTATATTGAGCCCTGAACAGCAAAGTGGCCAAACCTGTAAAGGTTTTGGGCCCAACTGTCCAATATGTGGCTTTGATAGCCCAAGCTAAGTCTCAACTTGAGACTGGCTAACTTTTAAATAGGTTAAACATAATAACAAAGCAGGCTATGCCTGCAATTAGCTTTAATTAAGAATAAATTGGTCTTAATTGACTGGAATTAACTTAAAAGTGGCTAAAATTGAAATAGTTCTTAGAAATAAATCTGGCCAGCCCTTAAATACTAATACCAGGGCTGGCTATTAGTTAAATAGGTTCAAATCAAGCTGAAATCTGCCCTAGGTAAGTTAGTAAATCAGCAGTGCTCTTAGGGGCACAATAGGGTATTGAAAAGGTAAAATAGTAACTAGTAAGAACTTAGGAGGGTAATAGGGACATTCATACTCCTGATTTCTGCAATTTTGCAGAGATTTAGGGGTATAATGGTCTCTTAAAAATGGGAAATCTGTAAAAATCTCAAACCCCTAAGGTTATACTAGTAAAAGGCCCTAAAAGGAATCTTTTGGAACCTTCCAGCACATGCTGGAAGGATTTCTGGTAACAGAATTGGGGGGTTAAGTGTACATTTCACAAATTTTAGAGGGGGAAAGTTGGGATTAATCCCATAACTTTCTCCCCAAGTTTTCAGCCTTTAGTTTGGCTATAAATACACCCTAAAAAGGGGCTGAAAAGGGGGGATCTCCACTGTAGAACAATCTGAGAAAATACATTGGGATTCCACTGTAGAACATTTTGAGCAATCTGAAATTCATACTTGAGCTAATTGTTGAGAAGAAATACTAGGAGAACATAACAATTTAGTAGTCAACAGTTCTGGAAATTCCGAGTGTGAAAGCTTTTTTTTGGTTTTAATCTATTCTTGCTGGATTCTTTTGCTCGTATTTTGCTGGGTTTCTTGCTTTGCTGGTTGCTGTTTGGTCTCAGTCATTTAGCATTCAAAATCTTCCTGTTGCATTGCTCTGAGTTGACTGCTGTTACTTACTTGCCTATCCCTAGAACTCATCGGTTTATTGGCTTTAATTCAGGTATATTTTCCTTTCACTCGAAGATGTAATGCTGATATATTGAAATAGAAATGAAGCTCTGGATTTGAATCTATGCTGCTGTGGAGTCGTATTTCAATTGTGTTAGTTTAAGTTTGTAGATAGTCTATTGTAATAGTTTGTAGTAGCTGAAGTAGCTGAACACACTAACGCTGTAATATCTAGTAATAGTAGTAGTATAATGTAGATAGTTCACCACTTAGTTTAATTAGGTAAAGGCTCTAAAATATAAGTTAATTAACAAAAATCTGCAAGACTAACAATCTGGAAACAAAATTCATGAAGAAAATCAGTAGTGTAATGGCAGTATAGTTGTAGATCAGTCATCACTTAGTTAAATAGAAATACTATTAAAACTAGGGCTCATCAATTCATTTGCATACATTAGTAACACGAAACTCATTTAGTTGATCTGTTTCATCAATCAATTTTAGTGTTTAAACAAGTTTTAAAAGACAAGAAGAAAATAGGCAGAAGTAGTAGTTCATTCGCAACTGGGGTTCATAGCTCAAGCTAAGTTGGATTAGAATCAGTAATACATTTGTGTACATATGAATAGACCATTTAATCTTGGATAACTCAGTTGACATTAGCAAGTAATTGGGTCGATTAAGCACTGTCATGTATAGGTTAATTACTTAATTTTGGTCATTTGTAGATAATTAGTTTAATTACTCTATGAACTCCTGGAATAATCGAATTGCTCCCCTTTGGAATCTGTTAATGTTAGTATCGATTTGTTAACATAGGTTGAGATCATAAATAGTTTTTTAGATCTAGTCTGAGTTGTAACAGTTAATTGATTCATAACAGGTTGTGTACTGATTTCTCTTTAATAAAACATTTTTAAGTTCATTCTGTTCTGTTTATGTTTCTGATTTTAAGTTATTTCAATCTGTAAACTATCTTGACTCCCACGGCATGAATTATATCAAAGCACGAACTTGAAGACTGCCTGGGCTTTAAAGCCTGGGCTGATGCTGATCCATGATTAAGCGAGATGAAGAAGACCAGGCCCAATTAACAAAAAACTCAACGGGCCTGGTATTATTATGGTAGTAGTATATGATTAAGGAAAAAACAAATATAGAAAACATAGTTAAAATATCAGTATCCTTTAATAAAAATTGGGACGAGCCTCGCCCGAACAACACCGGGGCCCCCATTTAGTAATAATATAACACAAATAGACCCGGGAAAGCTAATAGCAAACTCCATAGCTTCTCCCAAAAGACTTAAAAGCCGATAGACATTACTTTAGGGCACGGTTTTAATATATCTTCCTATGAATGAGTGTGCACTTGGTGCGACTCAAATCCAAATCTCGGTAAAGCCGAAATACACTAAAGGTCATAGGCGTACTGGTTGCGGTATGACTTGAGGCGTGTTTTCGCGATACCGCAAATTCCTAAAAATAATATCTTAACGTAAAAGTATATTATGTTGTTAAAAATCTATAACCGAGTCAAACAAAAGTCAAAGAACGACAGTGGAGCGACCGTGCTAAAACCACGGAATCCGGGAGTGCCTAACACCTTCTCCCGGGTTAACAGAGTTCCTTATCCGGATCTCTGCTTCGCAGACATTTATAAGAGTCAAAATTCCTCGGATTTGGGATTAATCGGTGACTTGGGACACCATTGTCATTCCCAAGTGGCGACTCTGATTAATCTCTAATGAAATCCCGAACCGATTGTCCTTAAATTGGAAAAACTCCTTCCCTTACGTTATTTTACCCATCTCGGGTAATTGAGCGTCAGGGTATACCCTACAAGTGTATTTTATACATCTTACGCATGTGCGGGGTAGTAAAAAGGGAGGTGTGACAGTCACATGAAATAAGTTAAGCGAAAGTCTAAAAGAAATAATCAATAAATTAAATTGTCAGTAATATAATTTATTTGATTAGTATCGGAATCTTAACATGGTGAGTTAAATAATATTTAATGGAAGAATTTCGAATTAAACTGAGGAGTGCAATTACAAAGTTTTAGTGAAATAATTCGTAACTTATTTTGGTAGTATTAATTCGGATATTTCAAATTAAGTCCTTAATAGGAAGCCACGTTAATTAAATACTGTGGTCCCTATTGTGCCCAAAAAATTAGGAATTAAATGAAATTTTATTTCATGGTGGAAAAGAAAGACCCATCAGGTTTAGGAAAAGGGTTCTAAACCCTAAATAGTCTGGTTATATAAAGAGGTTTTATTCCAGGCATTATTTGGGTCACACAATAAAAGATTGTGGAACTAGAGGATGGTCTCGTGGATGAGGGCGGTTACGCTTCAAAAGATAAGTATCGGCTTTATGTTCGATTAAAATATATAATTATGTATTATTTATATTATATGAAAGTGATTCTAACTATTTACTTCCGCTGATTATACCTGCTTTCCATCAGTAACGTGGTGTAGTGTTACATTATAATATATCTAAATAATTATAAATTGTATATTGTGCTTCAGCCTTATTTTCTTTTAGTACTGGAGGAGTAGATGAACGACCCAAAAAATGGACAAGTTGATATATGCTCATCGAATTTGTATCGTAATCCATATTTTTAATCCTTCATCATAGTGATGGAAGCTAATAAAATGAAATTATACATGCATGCATCGACTCCTTATTATAAAATTTTGCCCCTTTGTACATACAATATAACATGAATAAGTAATTTATAGTGTAAATTTTTCCCTCTAAGAAAATATAATGTTATCGTCAAAATAAGCCTCGAACCTGACTCACATACAAAAAGCTAGCTCGAAGGAAGAAGGATTGCCCAAGCCTTACTAGCGATCTCATTCTGATCTAACGTGGGATTCATTTCATTCACCACCCCTCACGTGCAGATCCAGACATTCTTTATTGGTGTTCCACTATCCGATTTGGAGCGTACACAATCATGGATTGGGAGTATTTCCACCCTCTTTTCAATTGGTTAGGGGAACCCCCTCCCCCCGGGGCCCTATATCAATCACTGGCCTGACTTACTACTATGTAAAAATAAGCTTTGAGCCTACTCACACTCTAAACGTTAGGTCAAAGAGAGGAGGAATTCCCAAACCTTATTAAGAGATCAGGGATCAACAGGGATCTCATCCAGGTGGGATGTAGGATTCATTCAATTCAATATCCAATCACGCGCAGATTTAAATATTCTTTATCGGGGGTTTCACTAACCGGTCTGGAACGCACACAATTATGGACCGAGACTATTTTTACACTCTCTTCAATTGGTCTGGAGAATTCCGTCCTCCTCTTTTAGGGGCCAACATCAACCTGACTCTGATACCATGTAAAAATAAGTATAACCTTATAAAGAGATCAGGGATCTCATCCGGATCCAGAATTCATTCCATTCAACAATTATTAGTATATAATTTTACCTCTTATTGTAAAATTTTGGATCAATTTCTAACAGTGGCATGGAAATGATCAAGGATATCTGTACATAATACCTCTGTTTTAAAAGACAGAATTGGGATTCGTCCGGGACTCGCCTCGGGGTGAAGCACTTATAAAACGCCCCTGGGCTTATGTGCGGGCCTTAGTTCCGTGAGACATACGCCTCGCACATCGGGGCTTACGTCCTGGACACGCCCAACGCCTAGATAAATTTTTCATTTAAAAGTATTTATTTATTAACTTTTGTTATGTCTTTATTATATAATAGTCCATAATTTATTTATGATCTTTTTTCTAAATATTATATGTTTTACGTTTACGAGATATAATACTTATTAATTTAATAGCTTAGTATTAGCTAGTAACTATTTACAAATAATTAGTTATCATGGTATTATATGGTGAATTATGCATCACTTTATTAACCTATTGAAACTTAAAAATAAATCCTGCAAGAGAATCATATTTAAATTGTGAATTATTATGTTTTTGTATAATTTCTCTTTCAAATAAAAATATATTAAATAAAAGCAGTATTTTAAGAAAAACGTTAAATTATAATATCGAAATTCCTTCAAGATTCATTACTCCTCAAGATATACATACAAAATTTTGTATCGAATACATTACTTTTGATGTTTGAGTTGCAACAGCATTGTAGCTAATTTACATATTATTATATATGTCATACTTTTTTTTATTCATAGTTGGATTGTAATTTATAAATATTTTAAATAGATTATTTGTTATAATTTTGTGATTTAAAGGCTAATTTTTAGAATTATTTTTTATTGTATACTATTTTAAAATTTTTGAAATCAATAAAATTTAAAGATCCGTGAGACTTACGCCCATGTTTCAGGGCTTACGCCTCGCCTCGTAAAAGGTAAAAATTGCGCCTCCGTTTTTTAAAACATTGCATAATACACAATGCAAAATTGCATGAATCATTCAGCAGGTAGATAGAGAGAGTGTACAACAGATAATTTGGCTTATTTCCTGATTATTAGTTCTTTTATGCTTTAAGTATGTATAAGTTTAACTCAAGAAGAAAAATATGCGTTATTGTTGTTTGGTACATCTGCATGGAGATTTGCTAGATTTTTTTTCTCTAAATAGGGAAAGAAAAAGAAATATAGACAAAAGAGATTATGTAGTAGTCAATTTGTGCCTAATCATAAATGACTCCTTTTGCATATAAATATAATGCTTGTGTCACATAATTAAACTAAAGCATAAATATTGGTGAAGATAAAAGGGAGATTAAGGATAAGAGGGGTTGCTTTGATGGTAGGCAACATTTACTTTCAATCAAGAGGTTGTAATACTGCTTCGTCGAAATTTTTTATTAATTATTTATATATAATTCAAATGAGAAAATAAAAAAGACGGTAAAATCAAATAAGTGACACCATTTGTCACAAAGAGGTGTCTAGCTTATTTGGTCAAATCCTAAATATTTTTGTGCAGGGCCGTAAGTTTGAACCTATGTAGCCTCATTCTACGTTTAATATATATATATATATATATATATATATATATATATATATTTGAATTGGAGTTATGCTGCTTGTGTTATATCTTTTTAAGGATTTTTTTTAAATATGATATTATTATAATAATGTTTTTATTTGTTCAGGTCTAAAATGATGATACGCTTATAAAAACTGATGCGTATGCCCCTAGAGCCTATTGAATATGAAATATCCTTTATTAGATAGCACTTTATCTTTGACATGAAATGTTTTGATGCGAATTTAAATTTTGATCAAATCCAATAAACAATATAGATATGGAGACAGAATACTAAACAAAAAAAATGGTGGATGAGTGGAAAGTACACTTAGGATGTCAAAATGTCTTAGTTGAATTATGTGAATATATTTGTAATGTTGAGATTAATTATCTTAAAATTAATTATATTGTGATTAGTAATGTTAGGATTATATCTTATTGACTTGTTGGTTTGATATATTAAAGGTTTGAAAAGATAACTTTGTCTTATACGTGCTTATTCGATAACAAGCATATCCAATATAATCATACCAAAATTATTATTTTTCTTTGTTTGGGGTAAATTAAGTCTAATTAAATAGTACAAAATATTAGGTACACATCCCAAAAATATATATATAGATTGAGACAGACACATAAAGATTCTTTAACAGAGTTTTGATAAGCATCAAAATAGCAATTTCCTTGCCTACAATTTTAATCAATTAATTTTATAATAAAAGTAAAAGAAGAATCTATATCTGTAGGACCCTTTCTTGTCTTCTTACATGTCACCTTAAAAAAACTTCTGCAACTATCTCTCCCATTTTCCTCTTTTACACACACACACACGCACATAAATATACCAAGAAACTATCAAAAATGAATATTCTTTAAGAAACCAATATTTATTAAAAATAAACCAAAAAGCTACAGCCTTTATAGTAGAATATTCAGTTGAATACACAAAAGGAAAGAACAATTTTGTGTTGTGTGTTACAAGTGAATAATATGGGAAAAGTGGTGGTGGGTGCAGCAGTAGTATGTAGTGCTGCAGTAGGTGCTGCTGCAGTTTTGTTAGTAAGGCACAAAATGAAGAATTCTAGTAAATGGGCTAAAGCTATGGATATATTGAAAGAGTTTGAGGAGAAGTGTGAAACTCCAATAGGAAAATTAAGGCAAGTGGCTGATGCTATGACTGTAGAGATGCATGCTGGTCTTGCTTCTGAAAGTGGTAGCAAACTCAAGATGCTCATTAGCTATGTTGATAACCTTCCCACTGGGTGAGTACTCTGTGTGTGTGTGTGGGGGGGGGGGGGGGTTGTAGAGACTGATTTTTGCTTATTTGGGTGTCATATAATAGTGTCTTTTTTCAATATAGCTGTGATCTTGGAGGCGTTCTATATATATATATGTGTGTGTGTGTGTGTGTGTGTGTGTGTGTGTGTGTGTGTGTGTGTGTGTGTGTGTGTGTGTGTGCATAACCTGATTGTTTGCTTATGTGGGTATCAAGAAATTGTGTATTATTCAATAAATCTGTGATGTTGGAGGTGTTCTAAATGTGTGTGTGTGTGTGTATAAACTGATTGTTTGCTTATTTGGGTATCAAGAAATAGTGTCTTTTTTCAATTAAGCTGTGTTCTTGGAGGTGTTCTAAATATATGTGTGCTTGTGTCATATAATTGTGTCTTTTTTCAATAAAGTTGTGATCTTGTAGGTGTTCCAAATATATATATGTGTGTGCTTAAACTGATTTTTGCTTATTTGGGTGTCATATAATTGTGTCTTTTTGCAATAAAGTTGTGATCTTGTAGGTGTTCCAAATATATATATATATATATATATATATATATATATATATATATATATATATATATATATATATGTGTGTGTGTGTGTGTGTGTGTGTGTGTGCGTGCTTAAACTGATTTTTGCTTATTTGGGTGTGGAAAAATTGAATCTATTTTCCAATAAAGCTGTGATCTTGGAGGTGTTCTAAATATATATCTATGTGTGTGCTTAAACTGATTTTTGCTTATTTGGGTGGAGTTATATCAGTTTTGTGTGTGTATACATGTGCTTAGACTGATTTTTGATTGTTTGGGTGTCATATAATTGTGTATTTTTCAGTAAACCTGTAATCTTGGCAGTGTTGTAAATGTTTGGAAATCTTACTCTGTTGATTTTAGCTTCTGGGCCGGAGTTATATCAGAGGGGGTTGTGTGTATGTGCATTAACTGATCTTATGCTTATTTGGGTGTGGAAAAATTGTGTCTTTTACAGTAAAGCTGTAATCTTGGAGTTGTTGTGGTTATTTAGAAATGTTACTCTACTGATTTTAGCTTCTGGGTGGAGTTATATCAGATCGATTGTATTTTTTCAAATAATTTATTGAACTGAAAATAAATTGTTAGTCTAGTTTGTTAATTTCCCTTCTTGAAATTTCCTTAATTTGCATATGGATTTTAATGATAACTAACGCGCCATGAAGTTCTGATTATTATTAATTCTTTCCCATCTTAGGAAAAGAGTTATTTTTATATCATGTAGATATTTACACAGATATTTTTAGACATGGTTGGTGAATCTGTTAATTCACCCAGGGGAATGAATAATATTAGCTGTTGGTGCTGACTATATAGGTAGGTACCAGAGATCTATTTCACTTTGCTAATGTTTGGATAATTCTTTAACTTACTTTCCAGTGGGGCCTCACGTTCGGATTCTCCCTCCAAAATTGTAGAGCAAATATTTTCTAGCTCAATCTTGATTCTCTCATCAGTCATCTCTGTTCAATTCGATGAAGTTAGATACACGAGATAATAATATGTGACATACGAATCAGTTTTTGCGTCGTGGATAACAGATTTCTTTGAACAATCAAAATTCAGTCAAACAGTTTAATGCAGTTCCCATACTGGATGTTCTCTCCCCTGATTTGAATCTTAAGTTACATGGCATTACCTGTTTCCATGTATATCTTGTATATTTACTTCAGTTTAACGTCTGGTATTAATTATATTCCTTCATCTTAGGGACGAAATGGGTCTGTTTTATGCATTGGATCTTGGCGGCACAAACTTTCGTGTGATGCGTGTGCAGTTGGGCGGGAAAGAAAAGCGTATAGTTAAACACGAAGTTAAAGAAGTTTCAATTCCAAAGAATGTGATGGCTGGATCATCATCTGATGTAAGTATAAGCTGTATCATCTTTGGAACCGGCAACTTGTTTTCATCCACTCAAGGTTATTACCATATGATCAAACTTCGAACTGCTAACTGCAGGCGTTATTTGATTTTATTGCCACGACGCTTGTAAAATTTGTTGCTACAGAAGGCGACGATTTTCATCTTCCACCAGGTAGACAAAGGGAGTTGGGCTTCACCTTCTCTTTCCCAGTTAAACAACTGTCAATTGCATCAGGAACTCTTATTAAATGGACAAAGGGCTTCTCCATCGATGATTTGGTTAGTCATTCGATTCTCTGATTTTCACATCCAATCGATCATGCCAACAGTGAACCTAGATGTAGTCGTCATTTTAATGTAGGTTTTTGTATTGATTGAGATTTAACACATACGACTTTATACATACAAAGTAATTTGGAGTTGAGGTGTAGTTGATTGATTATTTGATTGCGTTTTCACCGACTTGATTTAAGAGTACGTTAGAAAATTTCCTTTTCGAACTATATTTTATTTCAGTGCTGAACTTACTCCTGATGAAATCTATCATAGATTGGCCAAGATGTTGTTAGAGAGTTAACAAAAGCAATGGAAAGGGTCGGTCTTGACGTGCGCGTGGCTGCTTTGGTAAGTTTTGCTCCCGATTAAATTCTGTGTGAATTTCTATAAAGAAGAAGTGTGCTGATGATGTTCGTGTATTATGTTTTTTGTATGTCTGACACTTCTGATTATTAATCTTATGTAATTCTTTGGTTGTTCAGGTAAATGATACAGTTGGAACATTAGCAGGAGGTCGGTATAACAACCCTGATGTCATTGCTGCAGTAATATTGGGTACCGGAACCAATGCGGCATATGTTGAGCGGGCAAATGCGATTCCCAAATGGCATGGTCTGTTGCCGAAATCAGGAGATATGGTAGCTAGATTCTTGTGAGAAACCTTATGGTTGTTATCAAACTGAGCATGCATCGCATGTTTGTAACTTTAACGTAATTTTATTTGGTATTTGAAGGTTATTAACATGGAATGGGGTAATTTCCGCTCATCACATCTTCCGGTAACAGAATACGATCAAAGTCTTGACGCTGAGAGTTTAAACCCTGGGGAGCAGGTAACAAAAACAATCCCCCTTCCATTTTCTACATTTTTCTTACATCTGATCTTGAACTATTTGCAACTGAGCAGATTTATGAGAAGATGATTTCCGGGATGTATCTTGGAGAAATTTTGCGCAGAGTCTTGTGTAGAATGGCTGAAGAAACTTCATTTTTTGATGGTTATGTCCCACCAAAACTGAAAACTCCATTCATTTTAAGGTAGGATATTGCTTTAATTGACATTGAAGCGATCTAGTTTTTGGCTGCCGCTACCCAAAAAAAAATTCCACAACACAAAAACAGCAGATAGGAGACATGATGAGAAGGGGAAAATCTGAGAAATATATAAAGTTAACATCATTACACTAATCTCTTATATTGTAAGTTATGCTTCTAATTGGACTAGATTTACATATAATTATTCAGCATATGTAAGCTTTGAAGCGTTAAATCTTGCGAAAAATGGTTATTTACCGCCATGCATGCAGGACTCCGGACATGTCTGCGATGCATCACGACAACTCTGCTGATCTCAAGGTGGTTGGCGACAAGCTGAAGGATATCTTAGAGGTAAATGGAATCCTATGTTTATTAATATCAAACATTCAACTAAAGTGAAACATTATCAATTTTTGAAGTTTGTCATCTATTTCGGCCTTTATATGAGTTAAACAATGCAACATTCCTAAAGCTGGCTAATCTTAAGTGGAGAACGACCTATTACTCATCCTATTTGGTATATATATTTTTGTCACAGGTACCTAATTCTACCTGGAAAATGAGGAAAATCATTGTTGAACTATGTGACATTATTACCTCTCGTGGAGCTCGTCTTTCTGCTGCTGGAATCGTGGGTATCCTCAAGAAATTGGGAAGAGACACTTTGAAGGATGGAGAGAAGCAGAGGTCAGTCATAGCTGTTGACGGTGCATTGTTTGAACATTACACCAAGTTCAGAAATTGCATGGAGGGAACTATTAAAGAGTTGTTGGGAGATGCTGCAGAAAACATAGTCGTTGAGCTTTCGAATGATGGTTCTGGCGTTGGAGCTGCACTATTGGCTGCTTCTCATTCCCAGTACCTCGTACTCGAGGAATCTTGATCATGGTCAGAGTGATAGAAAAAGCCTTAGATGGTTTCTACATTTATTATCACCCCATACCTCGTAAAAGAGAACCCTCTTCTTTCGCCCCATACATTTTGGTAATGATAATGATATGAGTTGAGCTTAATGAAAAAGTGAGATTCATATCGTCGACTCCAACATGTTCGGGACTGAGGAATAGTTGTTGTTGTTTAGTTGCCACATTTTTTTTTTAATCTTTACAAGATTCTCTGTTGCCAATAAGTTTTAGTAGTGACTAGTGAGGTAGTTCAATCTTGTTTTTTTTTCTTTTTTTCTTTTCTTGTTTTTTTTTTTATTTGTTAGGAAGGCTATCCTCCTTTCAATTAGTCTAGGACTTTAATATTCCTTCTAGGACTTTAATATTCCTTTTTGTCAGTTGTTAGTGAGAAAAGAAAACATAGAAAAAGGAAAATTTCTGTAGCAAAACAATGCCAAGCAACAGTATGGATATAAAACAATATGTACAATCCTAGATTTTCACTATCTAATACATTATCTTTGCTCTTATTCTTTGCTACTATGAATGGGAGACTTGGCGCAACTGGTAAAGTTGTTGTGATTAAGAGGTCGCTGGTTTGAGCCGTAGAAACAGTCTCTCGTAGAAATGCAGGTAAATGCATGTAAGAACCTTTGTGATTCGGCTCTTTCTCGAACCCCGTGCATAGCGGAAGCTTAGTGCATTGGCCTGCCCTTTTATTCTTTGCTATTCTCACCCTTTCATATATTCCAATACCATCAAATAAGTGATGTAAAACCATCATCATCATTTTCTGCAATCCTTTCACTCTTGGAGTTCTTGAGTAGTGGTGAAACATCATGTTCTGTTTCATCTTTCTTTTCATCAGATGTAGGTGAATTGATGTTACATTGGAGTAAGATTTGCAAAACTTCCTTCATTGTTGGCCTTGATGAAGGAAATGCGTTTGTGCAAAAGATTCCAAGCTTAAACACAGTACAGATTTCATCCAAGTACCGCGATTTTTTGATGTTTTCATCCAAGACGTCGACTATAGGGTGTCCTTTTTGTAGGTGGCGCCATGCCCAGTCTGCAAGACATGAATCTTCGTCTCCAAAATTGGCTTCTTTTCTGGTCACTAGTTCTAAAAGGATGACTCCGAAGCTATACACATCAACCTTCTCAGTCACTCTTGTTTTACGCGCATATTCTGCAATACCAACATGAGAATGTCAATCGTTAAGACATAACTAAGTAAATAAAGTATGCTATTTCTAATAGTTTAAGCTTTTAGATCAGATGATCACATAATTGATAAGGTATCAGAGCTGCAGATGTCCTGAGTTCAGAATTTAGTACGCTTTATGATCACACAACTCAATATGGTATTAGAGTAGGTAGAGGCCCTAAGTTTAAATTTCACCGCCATTCATTATCAACAAGAAATTTCACGTGTTTGCTCCACGAAAAAGAATAAGGTTTAGATGTGAGAGTCGATATCAAGACATATTTAAGTATATACTAATGTGTTCTCTCTAATAACTTAAGTTTTTAAATGGGATCGTCACACAATTCAGGACAGCCCAATGTACTAAGCTCCCGCTATGCGCGGGGTCTGGAGAAGGGCCAGACCACAAGGTTTATTGTACTTAGCCTTACCCTGCATTTTTGCAAGAGAGTGTTTCCACGGCTCGAACCCTTGATCTCCTGGTCACATGACAACAACTTTACCAATTACGCCAAGGCTCCCCTTCCCAAATATATTAAAATCATCCAAAAAGTTTATGTGGTTTTGAAGTTTGTTTTGGAGGAAGGGAAAATCAGCCATGTAAGAGATCAAGCTAACTTTTCAACTCTTAAAGTTAATGATGCCATATAAGTTAATAGTTCTATACCTGGAGCAATGTACCCAAAAGAGCCAGCTACTGTTGTCACTGTGTTATCTCCAGGCTTGAGTAGTATCCTGGCTAGGCCAAAATCTGCAATTTTTGCATTGAATTCACTATCCAATAAGATGTTGCTCGACTTCACATCGCGATGAATAATAGGTGGCGAGCAATCATGGTGCATGTAGCAAAGACCGCGAGCAGCTCCTATCGCAATTTGCAGCCTCTTAGGCCACTCCAACACCAGATCTGGTACTAAACCTGAGACACTATTCAACTTCTTCTTTGAATGAAGCCATATATCCAAACTCCTATTTTCCATATATTCATACACAAGAAGCTTGGACTCTTCATTGGATATGCAACAAAGCAGTTTTACTATATTTGAATGTCGAATCGTGCCTAATATCTGAACTTCTGCTAGAAACTCCTTCTCAAGCTTGTGATCCAACCTTTGGTTGCTGCTCCAAATCCTCTTAACAGCAACACAGTTTCCTGATCGGTTTAAGGGAACAAGGTAAACCTGTCCTGAGCCTCCACTTCCTATCGTGTTGTTATCTGTCAGATAAGATAAAATGTCTGATTCTGTGAAGTCTAACTTGTGAAATGATGTCTGTTTCCATGTCGAGACCAATTCTTGCTTTCTTTTTCTGTGACTTCTTAACACAAAAACACTATACAAAACCGACACCAGAAAAGCAACTGCTGCTACACTACCAAGAACAGCAACAAGTTTAGCTGGAAACTTGTCCGACTTCTTTTTCCCTTTACAAGAACTAAGTCCAACTAATGGATTACTCGCACAAAGTCCAGGATTATTCAAGAAACTCTTATCGAAAGCTGCATTTTCTAACTGAGCTGGGATTTTACCCGATAGGCGATTTGATGACAGGTTAAGTGAAGTCAGAATCAACTTACCTAATTCAGTTGGAATTTCACCTGAAAACTGATTACTTGACAAGTCCAAAACACTGAGTTTTGGTAATAGGCCAAGTGCAGATGGGATTTGACCTGATATCTGATTCTTGCTACAACTTAAAGCAACAAGAGATTTCCATGAGGTAATATTAGATGGAAGATTACCAGAAAGTAAATTACCATCCAATAAAAGTTCAGTTAATTCTGGTAAAACTGTCAATTCTTGAGGAATTTCACCACTTAAGCGATTATTACTTGCCTTGAATACACTTAAACTGTACCAACTACCTATTCCAGTTGGTAACTCGCCCCAAAACTTGTTGTTTCTGATATCAACTCTGGATAAATTTGATCCCACTTTATCTGGAAGTTGACCACTGAACAAATTATCATTGATCAACAAAGTTGACAGTTTCTCAGCTGTCCATAATCCATCAGGAATCTCACCAGAAAGACGGTTATTCTCAACACGAACGGACTTCAAACTGTCACAATTTCCAAGTGAATCAGGCACTTCACCTGTTAGTTTATTCTCAAAAACAATCATCTTAGACAAGACCTTGTTGTTACATATACCCTTAGGTATATTGCCAACAAGTTGGTTTTCTGAAACCTGGAAATCTTCAAGCTTTGAAAATCGACCAAAATCAGGCGGAATTTCACCTGATAATTTGTTGCCAAACAACTTAACATTAACCAGTGATGGTAATTTGCCTATACTCAAAGGTATTTCTCCTGATAATTGGTTGTAAAACAAAGACAAACCAGTCAACTTTGTCAACTTTCCAAAATCTTCAGGTATCTTTCCAGTCAAGCTGTTATTACACAGATCAATAACATCTAAATCCAATGACAAAATGGACTGAGGAATTTCACCTGATAATCTGTTGTTGTAAAGATAAACTATAGTCAAATTCTTGATCTGAAATAAACCACTAGGAATATTACCACTTAAGCCATTCAAAGACAAGTCTAAAAATTCAAGACTTGTCATATTACCAATATTTTCAGGTATTTCTCCAACTAAATTTGCTTCTGTCATCCAAAAATTCCTCAGTTTTTTTAACTGAGTAAAACTTGATGGTACTTCTTGTGGAATAAAACCATTGAAACTTAACACTAAAGATTCAAGATTCAACAAGTTACCTATTTCTATAGGGAAAGTACCATCAAATAAATTCCCCGCGAGCACGAGTTCTTTCAGCTGATCGCTTAAGCCACCAATTGTTGAAGGGATATCACCAGTAAAGTTGTTTGAAGTCAAGTTAAGGACTTGAAGATTAACCGAAATACGATTAATATCATCAGGTAATGTACCATTCATGAAGTTAAAAGAAAGGTCTAAAAATTCAAGATTTGAACAGTTGTAAAGTATAGTAGGAAAAGGTCCAGGAATAAAGTTGTGGTTCAAATCAAGAAAGGTGAGATTTTTAAGATCACAAATGAATGGTGGTATTGGTTCAGAAATTTGTCCATAATAAATCTGAATTCCTGTAACTGAATTATGTGTACAAATTATTCCAGGCCAAGAACAATGATTTGAAGATGAGTTCCAGCTTGTGATATTAGGAGAACTAGACCAGTGTTGTTTTAGCTTGAGTAAAATGGTATTTTCTTGATTGGAATTTGGTTGAGAATTTGCATTGAATGTGTAAAACAGAAAGGTGAGAATGGAAAAAAGGATTTTGGGAGTTGAGATTATTATTTTTTTGGACATTTTTGTGACCTTTTAGTGAAGAAATTAGCTTCTAAGAATGCTGGGAATTTACATGTAGCAGTGTTTTTTCAAGAATTTGAGAAGATGGTTTGTTGTAGATTGGTATAAGGTGTTTGGGGGGGGGGGGAGGGGGAAGGGGCAGGGGAGGGGGGTCAATGTGAACACTAGTTGGTCAACTTTGATTGTGTAGACTTTTTGATAACTAAAATTCAAATAGTGTGTTCTTTTCTTGTTCAGCCCATTGTTAGTTGGTTGACTTTGACTAAGGGATTGTCTGGTTAATTATAAAGGGATTAAATATATAGATTATTTATATGATGATTAATAATCAACTATTTGTAATCTTGTAGTTACTAATAATTAAGACAATATCATTCGCCGGAAAGAAGAAATCATAATGAAAAGATAGTTGTACGTGAATTACTTACTTAATTAAAAGAGCAAGAATTACTTACTTTAACATGCATTTTGTCTTTAAATAGTTTTATTCACGTGTTTTTAATATATGAACTTTTAATTCGCATTATATTTTTGTTTTAGACTAATACATAAATTTTCACATAATTTAATGTAAGTGTCATTTAATACAGCCAATCAAACATTGCATTAACTAGGTGGTGATTATTTTTCTTATTGTGGCAATTACACAAGGTTGTATTATTTTATACGAAATTTTACGTTGAGATTTATTGTGCCGATATAATCATAACAAATGACTCCTAAGGTATCGAATTAGCGAATTAAATCAGAATTGGACAGATCAAAAGAGATTAAGTATGTTGGGCTTCTTAAACTTGATTCGGCTTAAAGAAGGTGAATGAAAAAGTGGGTGAAATAAAATATTTGAGTTTCTCTCCTTGATAAAGGGACATTGTCCTATATTAGAGGAAGAAAAAATTTTAGATGGGTATATATAAGTGCTCTTCTTCTAGCTCTTAAAAAGTAAAGAAGAAGGCAAGCATCGCTCACTTGGCTCGGCTTCGGCTTCAACTTCGATCAAATATTGATTGATTAATTTTGTTTGGACAAAATTCTTTTCAATTATTAATGAAGATTCAATCCGGAATAACCTAGGACACCCGATGCGATCCGGTCTAATCCGTTTTCTTTTCCGGATTATTTTAAATCCAGTTTCCCGCAAATTCTCAAACAGTAATATTCCCAACATCAATGGCTATTTCTGAAAGGATGCAAAACTTTTCAAAAACAGTGCCAGAAAGTCTATAAATATGCTTTGAATCCCAAAATCTTTTCTTATAAAATTTTCTGATCTTCTTCTTCTTCTGCACAAAATTTTCAGTGCGTTTATAGTCGTCGAGTGGTTTGCTGTTTCATCGACATTTTTTATACCAATATTTTGGTGAGTTAAATCGTTCTATCCTAGGAAGATAATATTCCAGCACCTCGGGTAATTGAGGATAATAATTTCCTTAAAGACACACTGTGCAATCAGTTGCCTCGATTTATTTTAAAATTATTTTTTTTCCGAGAAAGTTTACTATTTTTATAATTAATTACATTAATACAGATTTACTAACAAAGTAAACACACAAACTAGAATCCAACTCGTGAAACTTACGTTTGTGCACACCATAGTTGACTAAATGACCCTAATCTAACTCGTTCAACTCAAAATGAAATTTCTCTCTATCCATTTGTCATATTTTCTTTATTGTTTACTAATTAGTTAAGCAAAACGTGACAAATTCCGCCGAAATTTAGGCATGAGCATACCCTCAGGGTTGCTCTCCTTTCACTGATTGTATGCAAAATATTTGACCAGTCAATTTAGGTTTAATCCATTTTGCTCATATTTATTTATTAATTATTCACTTTGACTAAAAAAAAAAAAGAATTATTCACCAAACCCAACTTAGCGTTTAACGAGTTCACCAATTAAATGCAAGAAAATAATATATTAGGAAACATTCCGAAATATATTTACATGATTTTTTTTTCTATGTACCAAGCACTCCCATGGACTAATACCGTCCGTTTGGCCAAAGTATTTTGTTCGCCAAAAGTATTTTTTCAGCTAAAAGCTGTTTTTTAACAATTAAGATGTCTAACCAGGATTTTAACAGAGAAAAATGTTTTTGCGTAGAAGTAATTTTTGAGAAAGGAAAAGAAAAAGTAGTCACTTCCTAAAAGTACTTTTGAGAAAAATATATTTGGAGGCATTTTTTTAAAAGTTTGGCTAAATACTAGTCACTGTTCAACAAAAAAATTTAAATTGATTAGCCAAACACAAATTACTTCTCATCAGAAATACTTTTGAAAAATATTTTTAGAGGGTGTTTGGCTAAGCTTATAAGCTGGTCAAACTGGCTGATAAGCACTTTTTGGCTTATCTACGCATTTGGTAAAATTAAAAGTGTTTATAAGTTAAGTGCTTATAAGCCAAAAATAAGCCGAAAGTCATAAGTTGGTCTCTCCCAATTTATCAAATTTCAGCTTATAAGCACTTTAAGTTTGACCAAAATATTTATTATTCTATCCCTAAAATACTTTTTTTTAAACAAAGCTTTTCGTATACCCAATTCTTCTCTTATTATTAATTTCAGCACTTGTAAATATGTAACTGCTTATTTTTAAATCAGCTTCAGTACTTAAAAGTATTTTTCAGCACCTAATGCTTATTAGCTACTCTAAATCAACTAAACCAAACGGGCAATAAAAGTCTGAGTTCTTTCTTTTTTATTTAATTAATTTTGCTTTCCTTTTAGAAGAGACTCTAGGCAATTGCGTCTTCAGCTGGCCGAGTGTTGGTGTTTATATTCAAAGGTAAGTACTTTTCTTAACTAAATTGTGTTAAATCAAAGATGGAATAGTTAGGACCAATATTTCTTTTCTTGGTTAAAGTTCTCTATTCCTTTTTCTCAGCTCTATGGCATGTTCCCTGTTGATTTAGCTATTAGGAAATTTCCTTGATCGTATTGAGTCCGTGATGCAAAAGGCAAAAATTCTTCCTTTTCACACACCTCATATTTGTTATTGATGAAAGTCATAAGACGCCTTTGTTGAAGATAATATTTATAATTTAGAGGGTAAAATATGTATTTTTAAAATTTAGTTGAGTGATATTTTAGGTATAATAGGCATAATTCAGTGACTTTGTTGTTACAAACAAAAAAAGTAACTTTAGGAGATAATTTGGAATAGTGGAGTGACAATTTGAGTAATGGATTCCAAACTGTCCGATCACCATATCTTCCCAGCCAATTACTACTATCAATCACCATTGGCACAAGACGAGCTATGGGTTCAATCAAACCTAATAATTTTTGTGACATATTATACTTGAAGTCAGTTATTTACACTTAAAGTCTTATTTATAAGACCGTTTGGTACGCAAGAAAATGTGGGATAAGGTAATGGATTAAATTTGTACCTGTGACGACTCAAAGGGTCATCACCTGTTTTTCTCATCTGCCCCATGCTTCCCAAACCTTGAAAATCTCATTTTATATTACCTCGATTTACGTGTGCAGTCCGGACGCATAGCCGGAAAATTTTTGTGTTAGAATATGTGAATTCTATGAGAAATTTGAAGATTTTTGATATTAATATTGATATAGTTGATTTTGGTCAATATTTTTTATAAACGGACCCGGACCCGAGTTCAAACGGTCCTGGAAGGTCCAAAGAAAAATATGAGACTGGGGCATGTGCCAGAAGTCGAATTCCGAGGCCTACAGCCTGAGATATGAATTTTTCTGTTAAATTATTTTTCTGTAATTATTAAGGGAAATAAAAATAAAAATCGATTGAAAGACTATGGTATCGGGATCGTATTTTGGTTCAGACGCCCGGTACAAGTCTTATATTGAAGCGCTTCCTGTAAAGTTTGGTCGAAAATGGATGTCGTTTGACGTGTTTCGGATATGTTTGGGTTGCGTTATGCTCGTTTTCTTATGTTTCGACATCGTTTCTTCAAACATAAATGATATCATATTGAATAAATGAGCTTCGGTTACTATTTTGAATGAAGTATTAGATCTCTATCGTAATTACGGACCCGTAGCAAAAAGAATCATCGAATTTGGACATCGTATGAGGATTTTATGGTCATTTTACTAAGGTTGCCCAGATTTTCAGGTTAATAACGAAATTGCCCCTGACGGCGTATTAAAAACCTGCACTATTTGCAAATCTTAAAACCTACATATATCCTTCATTATAAGGTCAAATTGAGTGATTCAAAAGCTTAAATTCATTAGAATTTCACAAAGAATCCGTTGGGAGCAGTAAAACGCGTGAAAAATATACTTATAATGAGCAGGTCGAGTGTTTTTCAATTTTTGAACGTGAAGAAGCTTCTGAGGCGATCTTTATGAGAGAAAATCAGTGGGTATCACAGAGGTAAGTGATTCAATTATTAAAACTCTTTTATGGGTGATTATAAACCACAATCCCATTCTTTAATTCATGAAAACAGTAGAAAAATAGGATTTGGGGCATGGAATTATGAGACCTTTCGGGATCGATTTGAGTGGTCAAACGGACTCCAATTTTGGTGTTCTTTATATATACGGACTTGTGGCGAGACGATAAATCCGTTGGTATAGTTTTCGAAATTTTTTGACCAAGCGAGCCCGGGGTCGATTTTATAATTTTTGGACAGCATGTTAAAAATACTTTAATTAGACAATTTGGCTGGTTTGTTGAGTAGAATTGATGATATTAAATAAATTGTGTATAGATACGATTGATTTGGAGCCAAATTTGAAAGGAAATGCATTGCTTGAGGATTGCATTGACTATAAGCCATCGAGGTAAGTGTCTGATCTATTCTAGCTTGAGGGAATAGGATTAGAGTATAATAACTTGCTAATTACTAAATGATCGAGTGCGGTGTATAGGCGTGGTGACGAGCATCTATATATTAGAGTCTAGCATGACTGTGTGTCTTTGTTTGTACATGATTGTGAGATAATTTGGAACTCTTTTAAGCTAAATTATAAATTGTTACAAATGTGAAGAGTCTGAAAATAAGCTATGAAATAAATAAATATTTTGGAGCGTTGGCTCGAATAATAATTACTGTTGAGTAGAAGATGAAAGTATTGAACGAAATTATGATTAATCCCTTGGTGGGACCTTGTTGAAAGTAATTGTTATTAATCCCTTGCGGGACCTTGTTGAAAGTTATTGTTATTGCTCCCTTGCTAGGACTTAGCATTATTTGGGATATTCCCTTGCCGGGATTGAAATAAAAGGGATAGTATGGCACGCCGTCCACCTATATAATATTTAAGTAGTCGGCGTGCCACACGATCTAATATATATATATATATATATATATATATATATATATATATATATATATATATATATATATATATATATATATATATATATATATATATATATATATATATATATATATATATATATATATATATATATATATATATATATATAATTGGGATCGTGTGGCACGCCGACTATTTAAATATTATTAATTGGGATCGTATGGCATACCGACCACTTACATATTATGAATTGGGATCGTGTGGCACGCCGACCACTTACTTATTATGAATTGGGATTGTGTGGTACGCCGACCACTTATATAATGCGAAACGGGATCGTGTGGCTCGCCTACCACGTAATATATTGAGAATCGGGTTGCGCGTCGCAACAGAGTATGGACTAGGTATATTGTGTTTGTATGTGGAAACTTTCGGTGTTTTTCATTATCAGTGTTATTGTTCAGTTATACTTCTTTACAGATAATTTCTATATTTGACTGCGGTGTATCCCCTAGCATGTCCATTCCCCCTTTTACTGCTTAAATTGGTATATATGTATATAGAATTCCACAGGTTTATATGAGTGTCTGGTCCTAGCCTTGTCACTACTTCGCCGGGATAGGCCGGACACTTACGAGCACATGGGGTCGGTTTTGTTGATGCTACATTTTGCGCTCTTTTTGCGTAGATACAGATGCGTCTTTTGAGCAGCACTAGCAAAAGATTGATAGCAGGATTTCTTCATTATGAGACTGAGGTAGCTTGCAGCCGTCCGCAGGCCCGGCATCTCTTCTTATGTTTTTCCTTTATATTGTAGTCTCATTATTTCGAGACATGCAGTTGTTATTTATCTTTCAGACCATTATGTGTAGTTCGTGAGTTAGTGACTCCATATTTGGGTAGAGGACTTATGATGAGTATATCACATTTATATTCAAATTTGTGAAAGTAGACTTTCGCATTTAATATTACTATTATTATTATTATTATTATTATTATTATTATTAAATTAAGAACAAGATGGTTTTTATTAATAGAAAGATGGTGAGTAAATTGGTCTGCCTAGCTACCACGAGTAGGCGCCATCACGAGATGGTGGGGAATCTGGATCGTGACAGTACTATATTTAGGTGATGGTATAAATTTATACCATCAACCAAATATGGTATTAATTTAATCCCAGACTTAACTGGATATTCCACCTTATCCCCCTAATCCCATTAAATTTGGGATTATTTTATCCCGCCTCCGAAGTGGGATAATATAGTCTAGAAATTATAGAGCCGTCAATATGGGCTTGGCCTATTGCGCTGGTCCAGCCTAGCCCGTGATTATGTAGAGCTGGACTAGAATTTTTGTAGCCCATTTAAAAATGAGACTTTTAAGCCCGTGGCCCATGAGGCTTGACTAAGGCTGGGTCGATCTGGCCCATGGGTCTAATAAAAATATGTATTTAAAATATATAAAATAAAAATTTGTATGACAAAAAATAATAAGAAGAGTATCCCAAGCTTTACGTTTTAAATTCATCATATTAAAATAGCAAAGTCTTGAAACGTTAATTAGTTTTAAAATTTTAATTATTTTTAATATTTAACTAATTAATATTACAAACGAATTGTAAATGTAGATGAAAGTGAAGATGTTAAAACAACCTTCTAACAAGCGCATTCAAATGTGTTTGATGAAGAACATGTGTTAGATATCTCATAAGTGACACGGACGTTCTCTTGAATAGTTTGCTTTAAGTTTTGACTTTTAGTGAATGAATTGATCTTGTCCTTTACTTTTTTAGCATTTATTGTAATATATTGTGCAAAATAAAAAGTTATTAATTTTTGTAAAAATTTTCGAATAAGATTTTTTTAAGTTTTAAATAATTATCTTTCTTTTTTTGTTAGAACTTAAAGATGAAATATAAAATTATATTTTAAAATAATTATGGGTCGGCCTGTGGGGTCCCCGCATCCCATGTAAGGCTGTGATGGGCTGATCATTATAAGGCTCATCAAAATGATGGACTAACACAGCTCGTCAATTGCTTAAGCCTACATGGGCTGGACTGGGCTAGCCTGGCCCCGCCCATATTGACAGCTCTAAGAAATTATAATCCTAGGATTATTATCTGGAATAACTTAGTCCACTCACCAAATGACCCCTAAAATCCTAGCTTTGCTTGTTGGCCATAACTAACGTCCACCTCTACGTCACGTCTATCAGTACGGGCTGCCTATTGTCGCTAGCTTTTCATGTGAATATAAATTTTAAAATCAAATACTAAATAATTTTTACAACATCATGTAAATTATTTATTTTTGTCTGGTCAACCACGATACATATGTTTAACCCAAAAAATAGTTTTCAAGGTTAAAACAATAATTTTATATGACGGGCCACAAATAACTGATTCAATCCAAAAAGATATAAATTTTTAATAATGCAACGTAACAGAGATATCAATACGCTGAAACACGCCACCGTGCCTCTAATGCTCATACTTGACATGCTGATAGTTGAGGCACCGAGCTACATGACTCACAATATCCTTCTTCATCCTTCTTCGATGGGCATTAACGTATCTTGCTAATAATTCCCGACCAGATATAGCTTTCTTAGTAAGCTTATTGGCAAGATTTAGTACTTTGCCAACACAAAGACACTGGAATGGTATTATACATATATTTAGATACCTCCAAGGGGCCATTGATATGGGTTTATTTTATTCAAATGAATCCAAGCCATCATTGATTGGTAATGCAGATGCAGGTTATTTGTTTGATCCAAACAAAGGTCGATCTCAAACAGGCTATTTATTTACAAGTGGAGGTACAGCCATATCATGGCGTTCGACAAAATAAACTATGGTTGCTACTTCTTCAAATCATGCAGAGATAATAGCCATTCACGAAGCAAGTCGAGAATGCATTTGGTTAAGATCTATAACTCAACACATTCGGCAAATATGTGGTCTTTCTTCGAAAGAGAATATTCCAACAATATTGTATGAAGACAATACTGCATGCATAACTCAATTGAAAGGAGGATATATCAAAGGAGATCGAACAAAACACATTTCACCAAAATTCTTTTTCACTCATGATCTTCAGAAGAGTGGTGAAATAGATGTACAACAAGTTCGTTCAAGTGATAATTTGGCTGATCTATTCACTAAGGCATTACCAACCTCAATATTTGAAAAGCTGATATATAAGATTGGAATGCGTCGTCTTCGAGACATTAAGTGATTTTTTATCAGGGGAAGTAAGTACATGCTGCACTCTTTTCCTTAACCAAGGTTTTGTCTCATTGGGTTTTCCTTAGTAAGGTTTTTAATGAGGCAACAAGCAATGTATATTATAAATAACTATGTACATCCCAATATTTTTTTTGTAAGTTCTTAGTGAGGCACATTATCTTACATGGACATCCAAGGGGGAGTGTTATGAATAATTTGTACATTAGATACTACATTGGATACTACATTAGATGTCATGTTGTGAATAGCTGAAAGATTAAATCTCTTATTTTATGTACATTTACATTTTACTGCATTGCTTTTTATTTTATAACATACAAAACTTTATTCTTTAACAAAAATATTCAAAAAATCCATGTGAAATAAAATAAAATAAAATAAAGGACTACATGTAATGATCGATTTTACACGCTTACATCTTACTTTTTAGATTATACAATCAGGCTTCTGCTAATGGATTTATCTTCTCCCTTATAAGTAGGAGTACAAATATTTTGAATATTCCAAGAAAAGATTAGAACTATGCAAAATCAATTTCATGTGCTAACAACTGTACTTTGTATGTTGTTAATCTCAAAAACATATACTTTAATTTGATTTATATTAATTTAGATTTTATATTTAATACAAATAATTAGTTGGACAAATGTGCTCTTCTCATCATTTTATACGTTGAACTACAAATATACGTTTGAAGTTCTTTTTTAAACGTAAATTTCTTCGACAAAATTATAGAATAATACACTCTATAAGTTGACCTTGCACTATTTTAGGTCAGTTACAAGTTTGTAAATGTGTAGACAAATATCAATAAGATATTTTTCTTTCCCATTCCCTTTAATTATAGCAACCTCATTTATTCCTACCTACCCATATTGTAGCTCTCTCCTCATTTTTTACCCTTAAATATTTAATTAAATTAAATTAATAAAAAAGAATCATATAAAAGTGTATAAAGATGTATAATCACATAGTAAAAATATTCTTTATACAATATGCATTTATATGTATAAGAAAAGTCACCAAATAATTGTAGAAGAAGAAGTAAATTCACCAAATAGCTGTAGATAATGTATCAACTTTGTATATAATAGTGTATAAGTTGTGTTTATACACTATTGTATACTATTTATACAGTATTATACATTATTATACAAAGAATCCTATCAATGGAGCTTCACGTGTTCTTCTTCTTCCTTGGACATCCTCTAAAATTTAACTCAAATGTAGCCTAAATTTACTCCAAATCACTTGAAATTTAAGTTTTGAACTTATCTTGATGATTCCAATCAATTCAGACAGCACCCATTCCAAACAACTAACAAATTGAAAAACACAATTTCTAAAATCGAATCTTTGAACCACATTTAATGGTGACTTTTAAATTTCAAATCTTTAGTTAACCATTGGAATCCGGAAAAGAATTAAAGGAGAATAACAATAATAAAAAAATTTTATAGTGCAAAGGCTGACATGGGAAGAAGAAGAAGAAGAACGGAGAAAAAGGGGAAGCGAAGAAAAAAGAGGGATGAAGAAATAAGGGTTGGGTTAACCGGTGATAATTTTCAGGTTATGTTCAACTTGGGCTATACTCGATAAAGGCTTCAAACATGAGCCATTTTCTGATGAATTGTTGAGCCAAGTGACACTAGATGTTATTCTTCCAATTTCTTCTCATCATTCAAATTTTAAATATTTTTTCCCTATTAAGCAGTAATATAAATTTTCATAATCAATAATTAAAGCTAAAATCATCCAACTTTAGTATATGCATAACTATAATCTTATAAAAGTAACATTACAATCTTTTTTGAGAAAATAAATTTTCTCCGTAAAATAGATTCCAATTTGACGGGAAACCAAAAAACAAGATTCATCATCTTCAACTTATTTCACATATAAATAGTTTTAATTGGATTATATTCCCTTCCCTAATGTAATTTTATTAGGCTAAATATATTTGTCCAAAATAAAAGTTGCTTTGGAAAATTAAAACGATATTAGCTATGTTTTTATAATTTTATTTTTGGTCTGCTGAATTACCTACAGCGTATGATGAGTAATTTGATTATGATATAAATATAACTTAATCAAATAAATCTTATAATTATTGTTTTATATAAAAAAATTTAGCATAAAAAAATTAAAATGATATTTATTTTAGAAATGAACAACAAACAACAACAACAATCACTTAGTGTAATCCTACTAGTGAGGTTTAGACGTGAAGTAATTAAATGTGAATCTAATTATAGTTGTGTTAGATAATATGACATCGCAACAAAAGAAGATTGCAATGCTTATGATTTGTACGAAAACTTTATTACTCCGGCTAATTCGCATAATATGATCATCAAAATAAGCTCGTTTTAAATTTTAATTTTCAAGGTATAATTAAGACCAATAAAATTACGATTTCGAATGGCTTAAGGTGATTTAAATAACTTTAGTATCCCTTAAAGATGAATTCGATCTGATTTTACCTTACATAATTTTATGACTCCAATATTTACATAATAGTATTATTGGGCCCATGTACAACATGAGCTACACCTCAATAGTATAAAATGTTCATATACCATATATAAAACATTATTACCCTCAATGTTTAATGTTTTAGTTAATTACATTACAGCATACCAAATTATAATTTTTATACCATAATTCAAATTAGGGATATGATTAAGGGTTCATTTATATTAGGCATAATTATAGGACTGTATCTTCCCACTTTCTCTTTCCTTCCATCTCAATTATTCATAATACACACACAACTCACGATGCTCTTATGCTTCTTCTTGGTGATCATCCCCAATTGCCCACCGCCTCTCAATTGTTATTAAGAATCGAAGAATATCATATTTTCAGATTCACGCTAAAATATTAAATTTTATGATCGAACCGCTTGAATTTTCACCGGAAATAATAATAGTAGAGAGTTCGAAATTTCAAACACAGATAGAAATCAAGCAACATATGGCGGCAGCGAGATTCTCACTTTTTGATATCTGAATTTCTTTCGAGCTATGACATTTTGTATGGAGATCACTTCATAAATTGCCTATTCTTGAAACCCTATTTTTTTTTGTGGGATGTTTACATTTCTATGCCACATAGGGAACCTTTTGTAGTCAATATTTTTTTCAACATAGATCGTAGTTTAATTGTAGTATAAATGTAGTAATTTTGTAGATACCCTTAAAAATAATATAGCTTTATACAATACTAAAACTCAATTGTAGTTATTTGTAGATAAATGTAGGAATTTTGTAGATATTAACATAAAATCATACTTTCTCTTCTCCATTCCTTCTTCTTCTCAAAAAATACAGAGATGAGACCCATTTTTTATAATCAGATTTTTTCCATTCAATTGTAGCATGATTGGAATTTTGGACACGATTGAGTGTTGTTGATGCGGTATTGGTCTATATTTTATTATTTTTATGATTTGTGTATTGAGAAAAGAAAAAAAGATGAAGAACAGATTTGATTTCAGTTTGTTGAAGCTTTTAGTCTTTTTTTTTTAATTACGAAAAAAATTCCAATGGCTTTGCCTACCAATCAAATCTGGAGAAAAATACGCGGATGAGAAATCTCCTTTCCTTTTTAAAAATTGAATTTAATGTAGAAACAAATAACACCAAAATTCTCTCCTTAATTTTAGCGTGTTTTCAGGGAATATTCTGCCATTTTAATGCCTAATAGTCGAATGGTATATAAATTGTAGTAAAAGTATGGACTGGACGGGTAATTAATAAACTATATATATTTAAGATAATAAGGTTTCATATATGATATAATTAGAAAAAAATCCCATTATAAAATGACAATCCAGTCAATTGCCCAGCTTGAATTATTGGACAATTGGTTCAAATTGTAAGTAGTAGTTGCTGGGGTCTAAGATTGTGGACAATAATTTTTTATAAGAACATTAAATTATGATGGATGTCAACTTTTTTTTATTATCTCTATAACTCTCAATACTTTAATACTAGTGAAGTTATTATTTTTGGGCTCTATTCTCTAAATCTTACTATTCTGGTAGATATGTTTTGATATGATAAGTTGTATTATTTTCTTTATTTTCTCTTATTCCTTCTTCACGTATGAACTTATATCTATCTGTTAATGATATTAGACTCTTCTCTCTGCAAGTATTCTCTTTCTGAACTTCGACTTTATTTAAGCAAATCCCAAAATAGTATATTTGAATAATTGTTTTACCAATGAATGATTTCTACCTACAAAATTAAGGAACTGAAACCATTTCCAATACCGGCAGCAGCTTCCGCTGAAGCAATTGTAGCAGCTCCTGCGCCAATTAATTTTGAATCTTATAATCTTACATAATAATAAAGAGAGTTTAAAGAAAGTTAGCTCTTTATTTGTTTATCTCGCCGTTCTTTCTTTTCTTCGATTTTAGATGGTAAAAGAGAGAATGAAATTTTCGATCTTGTATCCGCTACTTCCTATTATTGCTCCTTCAAATTGTTCTTTTGTTTGCCTTGGTGTAACTGCGTGAATTCAGGATGTATTGACGAATTCTTAAATAACATCTCTTTTAGAGTAGATACATGATGTCATTTCTACGTCAAAATTTTACAATTTTGGACTCTAACGTTCGAAGTGACAATAGTAGAACTTAGTGGTCTATGGCAAAGCTAGAGGTTGGTATTCCAGATTTAATATATATATGGATAGAAAGTGACATCAAGATTTAACCTTCATTTCTAATGAAGTTATCTTCGAAGTTCCAGATAAGTGTGCTGGTCAATCCTCTTGCATTCAAGGTGTGTTTCGAAATCATGATTTTTTTTACTCTCAAGTCCTTAACTTTCCTTGACGATTTTTTCTATAAATAAAACTGTAAAACAATCATAATTTCACATCATAGCAAGCGTCCGAGTCTGCGAAAATTTTGGCGAAATTTTCCCTGAAACTAAGTATCATTTTTGTACCTTGTCTAATATTTTCCAAGAGTCACAGTCATTCATTTCACACGGAATAAGCAAGATGGTAGACTAGCAAAATACAGTATATAACTGTGTTGCATAAATATATAACACATTTTTTAATTGTTTTTTTTTTTCGTAGAGTAAGACAGTCTAATGCATTACAAAATTACCACCACACATAAATACAAGAAAAGAGTTTTCAATAACTGTGAAACTGAAACATAAAAATAAAGAAAGAAGAAGTGGAACCAGCATTACTCATTGAAGGAAACGTGCGGCTCATCACTACATTATCCTGGCTCTAGCTCAGGTCTGCGGATAGGAATCAACAGTTGCATCTGTAGACATAAAAGTAAGGAATGAGTTCACTGACTTAAACAAGTGACAACTAAATCATACTCCCTCCTCCGGTCCAAAATAAGTGATTTTTTGGCCTTTTTTTTGTGGTCCAAAATAAGTGATTTTTTCGGATTTCAGGCAGTGGCGAAGCCACATGTATATAAGGGTGGTCACCGACCACCCTTTGTCGAAAAATTGCACTCTGTACATAGGTAAAATATTACATTTTAGGGGTATATAACATATATTGAATACCCTTTATCGGAATTTTTTTTCACTTCTTTTAAATTTGAACACCCTCGAGAAAATTCCTAGCTTCGCCATTGATTTCAGGAATGACTTAATGATGTTTTTCTACATTATCCTTGGAGTAAATAGTATTGGAATATATATTAGGAGTGTTTATGTGAGATAGTAAGGTTAAAATGGTCAATTCTATTGTTAATTAATGCTAAAAAGTGACTTTCTTAATATGTGTGAAAATATCCAAAAAAAAAAAAAAAAAAAAAATAGTAATGGGATAAGGGTTTCAGAAAACGCCATAATATGCAACTTCCAAGAATTGCCAGTCCAAAGACTGTCAAAACAACTTAGATTTATAGGATTTGAATGTTTATATCTAGAAGGACCAACAGGAATAAAAGATCCTATCATGCAAAAACACTTTCACATAGGACCTTTATAAGTCACATGGAAAAAGAATATAATTGCAGCAAACAAAATAAAACAAAACAATAGGAAGTAATAGAGAATTAAGAATAGTAATATACGAGTGCTACTAATACTATTGGTAAGGAAAAGGAAAACTCTCGATTTCCTATTAGCTTTCTACCCTAATTCTTGACCTTCACATTCTCCAATTAAGGGTCATGTCATCAGTGAGCTGAAGCAGCGTCATTTTCTGCCTAATCACCTCTCCATTACTTCTTTAGCCTAGCTCTACCTGTTCTTAGACCCACCGTAACCGACCTCTGACACCTCTTAACAGGAGCATCTATGCTTGTCCTTTTCATGCGCCCGAACAATCTCAGCCTCGACTCCCACATCTAGTCATTCACAGCGAACACTTTGTCCTCATTAATTTAGTCTTAATCTTACCTCTCATGGTCATTTATGTTACTTTCATCTTTTGAATATGGAAATTCTTGACTAGCCAAGTAGCCAACCGTCAACCCCATACAACATCATTGGTCTAACCATTATCTGTAAATTTTACTATTAAGTCTCAATGGCATATTCTTATCACATAAAACACCCAAATAAAACATACGAATGCGCCACCAAGATACCCATCCACAACTTATCTATGTGGGAATTATGACAGAATATCTAAAAAGTTTCAAGAGTGAAATCAACAAATCATCGTGACTAAACCAGTCTAGGATCAATTGATTTATATCCTTGCTTTTGCAGAAAAAGTACTGCATTTAGTTACTGCACATAAGCATGTGACATGTGAAAGCTTACTTAAATAACAAAAAACCCAACTCAATAGCTACTTTTACATTTTTGTTAGCCTAAATGAAATTCTTTTACTAATCTTTCTGTATAAATTAGGTCATTTTATAATCTCTGTGTACAACTGGACAGGTTGGAATGGTAAGGGGCTGAGGAGATTTCAACAAAGCTGTAAATGAGGAAACAAAATAGCAAGAGAAAGCAAAAGGAAGTCAACAGTAGGAGACTTGATTCTACGAATTTAAGAGGACAAAAAGTCGTGTATTCTTGCGCGCACGCACACACATATATACATGGAGAACAGTAATACTAGCCTAGAATAAAAATTATGAGTGTGTTTGGTACGAAGGAAAACATTTTCTGGAAAATGTTTTCCAATTTTCCCATGTTTGGTTGGCTTAAATGTTTTGGAAAACATTTTCCTTATCAATTCATTTTCCTCCAATTGGAGGAAAATGTTTTCCTTATCAAAAGAAGGAAAAACATTTTCCAAAGCTCCTTCTCAACCATTCTCACCCTCACCAACCCACCCCACCCCCTCTCCAAAAAACAGTTTTTTTTTTAGAAAAATTTCAGTTTTTCCGTTACCATCCACCCTACTACCCCTCCACCCCACCCCGCAAAAAAATTTCTTTTACCTTAATTTTTTTTTCTATAATTTTAAATTTCTGTTTTCTTATTTTTTTGCACCACCCACCCCCACTCCCTACCCCTCCCCCCACCCCCACCCTCCCCCACACCCCCCACAAAAAAAATTACTTTTTTTTTGTAATTTAAATTTTTATTTTTTTTCGATTTACTGCCACCCCCTCCCCCCCGCCCCAACCCCACCCCCCTCCCCCCCGAAAAAGTTTTAACCCACCCCCGCCACAAAAAAAAATTCTAAAAAAATTAGGAGAAAATATTCTAAAAAAATTATTTTAAAAAAAAATTCTAAAAAAATTATTTTTTACTCTCTAACCAAACATAGAAAATATTTTCCGGAAAATGTTTTCCACTTACCAACCAAACAAGAGAAAATAAGTGATAAAATCACTCATTTTCCATGAAAATATTTTCTAGGAAAACATTTTCCATGGAAAACATTTTCCTTCATACCAAACACACCCTATGTATATCTCAAATTTACTTACAAGTGAGCGTGGAGACTGAAGACGAGATTCGTTTTCTTCAGTCCCTGTTTGGGTTCTGAATGATGACCTTGAAATTGCTGTTTGCCATCTCTTCGTACTGAATTTCCTCAATTTTTCTGACTGATTGAGAAACAGTGTATCCACACAAGATCACCTCAATCTTTTGCAGGGAACAACTATAACCAAAATAAGGAGGAACCTCAATGAGCTGCCTGAAATTTTGCAACACTATATGCTCAAGACATGGGAAGGCATCATCTGTTATATTCCAAAGTGTAATGTTCATATTTCCCAATTTCAAGTATTTGAGTTTTGGAAATTCCTCATCACTCACATTCCACTCTTCTCCCTCAAAAGCTTCTGAGAGCAGTTTCAAAACCTCAAGGTTTGGTAATGCTGAAATTGCAGAAATTTCAACCCATGGCAGCCGAAACATTGATAAGGTCAATTTCTTAAGGTTCGAGGGGAAGCTAAATTCACAAGGCAGAAGCACCCGGCCTTGATAAATCACATTGAGTGATTCAAGCTGATTCAAGAAATCCAAAACTGGAAATCGATTGCATGATTCACCCAAGTTCTCAGAATCACCCCAAGATTCTCCCAAGTTTTCAGAATGACCCCAAGATTCCAAAAATATGCATTTTAGTTTTTGAAGGAAAGGAAAACTTGTCATTATTTTCCCGGTGTCATATGAAAGAGACGGGGTTGATAAGGTCTATAAACAATCCAATTGGGGAAAGTTGGAATTCGAGAAGGTACTAATATATATGTCCTAGATCCAATATCATATTTGATGATTTGAACATATTTTTGTGAACATTATTTGATATAAAGTTTATATGGCATTTGATATTATTTTATCATTATTATTAATTGCTTGATTAATTTGATAAGGTCCTTGATTAAACTTTGAGATTTGTCATCCTGGTAGAAATCATGATAATGAGAGCAAAGTCTCCTACAATTTAATCTAAATTTGTTCTTGATCGTAGGATTATTAATTTGGGTATTAGTAATCCGGTTAGATGAATATTTATGTGATTGTCTTTATGGGATAAAGATTAGTTGATCTCATTAACTAAATCACATAGATAGATGATGCATATAGAGATATGATCATTGAACCCACTCATTAGATAATTCCTAATGGTTAGAATTATCATAAAACTGTCAATAGGATATTCTTTTGAAGAATGTGATGTAACAGTTTCCTTTGACCTGAGATCGTCATAGTAATTGACAAGTTATTTATTGTGCTTTGATACCAGACACCTATGGCCTTAGGGCGATAGTTGAAAGGATATTGAGTACGATTAAATACTTGTAGAATTAGTGATTGATCAAGATGGAATCTGTCAACTCTTGGTAATGAGTTTAAGCTCCATGTTGCCGTGAATTATAAACGACCAAACTAAGACCTTGGCCAGGGCAATTGAATGGAAGAAGAAAAGGGTTTCTTAGGTCATTCAATGGTCGATTATATTTCGCATGAATACATAATTGGTCGCCTATTAGGATTTGACAGTTGAACCATATCATAGGGTGATCCAGAGCTATAAGGACAGAAGAAATTGCAACATTATTCTTCTACTGGTTCTTGAGAGTAAATTGTATACTTCGTGCTATCCGGTCGTTAAGGAGTGTTGCTAGACGCCACCCTTGATTAGTATATTAATGTGATTAACTTACTACCGGCTTAGTATTGAACCTATGGGGTCGCACACTAACGAGTGTTCTGATCTTTGCTAAATGATTAATTACTTTATCATTTGATAATTAAATTAAAGAATTTAATTAGTCAAATAAATTTAGTTATTAGTCCAAATGAAATATTATTATATTCTTTGCTAGCACAGTGGATATAATTAATATTGTGAACAAATTGAAGTTTTCTATTTGGAATAGAAAATTAAACTATATCTCTTGAATTAAATATATATGTGATATATATAGTTGGTACTCATAAATTATATGAAATATTAATAAAAAGGGTTATAAGTTGAATCCAAATTTGAATTGGATCAACTGAAAAGTCCACGTTTTTGCCACCACAATCCCATTTAGAATGGCATTCATAATTCTCTTTATATGGAAGTATTATAGTCCATATGCAATTGGGACTTACACGTGAAGTGTGGCCTTAATTAACCTATTCCTACCCTATTTGGAAAAGGTTAGCAACTAAGGTATATGTGAGTATATATACATGATAGCTTCACGTAAGAGGGGAAGAGAAAAACAAAAAGAAAAGGCCACAAAATAAGAGATATATTCTTAACAAGAAAATCAATTTTTTTGTCGCACTATTTGCTGGAGTTTTGAGAAAATTTCAGCACAAGTTTTGCATTGAATTTGTTCGCGGTTTCACTAATCAAAGAGTTGATAGTAAGGATCGGTCTCGGTGTGGATACGCATAGAGTCTTCGCACTATCGAAGAAATTTTAAAACGAGACTCTCTCCACCAGGTACGTCTTAGATCCGATCTTTGACATGTAAATAAATTATAAAAGCGAAAAAATCTGCCTAGGATTGTTATTATATTTCGATGCGTGTTACAAATACATATACGCAATCCATCAGTGGTATCAGAGTCGTGGTTTATTGTGTTTAAAATTTGTTTACGAAAATATTTTAATATCATATTTGAAGAGTTCAAACCATAATATGTCTTGTGGAATAGTCAAATCGTTTAAATATTGATATTATTTTATTATGAATAAAATATGCATTCATATAACTATTGAGATAGTTCATAACCTGAATTTAAAATTTTGAATTAGATACAATGGGAATCTATAATATGTTACATGATTCTATTGTTATTTTTAATTGTTATGTGCCGTCCCCTTTAACATTTGCGGGGTCTAGGGAGCCGATCTCCCCGAGCGAATGACATCGGCCATTAAGACCGGCCTCGACTTTGGACGGGGCACGTTCACCCTCCTGCCCTCTGTGGCAATTCCCTTGCCAATCAACAATCGATGCCTCTTCCGCTCCGGCGGTTCTTCGCCTTCGAAAGCCTCCTCGTCAGGACCAGGAGATAGAGGCGAATGAGTCGCCTCTCTCGTGGACTCAGCCACCGGCACGGCCTCAGGCTGAGCAACCTCGGCGACGTCCTCACTTGAAGGTTCCTGGGGCACATACTCGTCCCCAGAATCGATCCTCGCCACCGAGGGGGCGCAACATTCCGCCTTCTCCTCCTTCGGGGAACGCTCCGAACTGCCAAAGTAAAATAAGTCAAGCGACAAACACTTAAAATAAAATCTTCAAATTAAAGTCGACACAATACCTGACGGGCCGTATCGGGTGAGGAATGCCGACTATGTACGACACTCCTTCGCAAAGGGAATCACTCTTTCCACCCACGACCTTATATCTGCGACAGGTCGGGGTAGAGAAGCCCTCGCTGCAGAAAAAAAGGAGGGAGAATGAGTCACAAAGACCGAACGGATAAGAGTTGCAAAAAATATTGAATGAGGATAAAAGCACTCACGTTATAGATTCCACACCCCCGGGAATCCCTCTGGGGTCGACACTAGGTCCTTCATCCGGACATAGAAAAACTTGAGCTAGAAGCGGTGATTGGGCTTATCATCTGCCCTGACGACCAGGCCCTTTGTGCCAAGACTCTTAAACTGTAGCATTGATCCCCTCATAAAGCTGGGGCTAAACAACTGCATGCAGTAGGTGATGGACCGAGACGTCGAGTCCGGTCCGAGTCGAGTAAGTGGTTAATATGCGACACACTTTCCAGATATACGGAGTAAGCTGAGCCGGACATACGTTATAAAAATGGCAAAGCTCCTCCACCAGAGGGTAAATTGGGAGTTCGTACCCAATCAGGAATGGGTACTCATAAAAAGAACAGAACCCTAGTCGGTGTATATTAACAAAGTCCTCCCGGCCGTCTCCATGACCACTATGTCAGGGATTTGGCACGCCTCCCGCATGCCGTCTAAATGTAATTGAAGAAACGCGGCGCGATCCCACGGAGGAGTTGGGCATCTTGTAGGAAAATCCCTTCGAACATGAAGCTCTATGGGAAGAACGTTGTCCATATTGAGGGGGATAGAGGGTCTTTGGGCCTTTTTCCCACCATCCGAAGATGATGGAACCCTAGAAGAAGACTCATCTCTATCTCCCCTATTTTTTTGGCCTCGTCTTGCCATAATAAGTGTTTACCTAAGAATGAGGATGTCAACGACTAAAGAAACCGACTTCAAAGAAATCTCAAAAGGTTCAAAACAAAAAATATTCTCCCTCAGAGAAGATGAAAAAATAGAGTGAAAGTCTGAGAAGTTCAAAAGATAACAGAAATTGAACCTTCCCTCTATTTATAGGGCTCAAATATACGAAAACCGAAGAGGCAGGCGTCGAAAAGGGGGCGAAAAACCAAAATGTCAAATCGCCCCCTAATCCATCTCGGGAGCAGGTATAATCATGACGCATGCCGGCAGTGACGTTAGTTCAAAAAGTAGACCACGCGTCAACGCATTAACAACGCCACAACGAATCAACATTTCTGCCCATTGAAAACGTACACCGCATACGCCTCCAACGAGCGAAGGGACTAACTGTATGGGGCCAAATATGGCTTAACTATACGGGGCCGAACACGGCCCTCGCCACGCTTACAAATGATAAGGGCATGACCCCTCTCATACGCCCCTTACAACGAGGGCGTAGTTCGGACATAAGAACGTGAGCGACGTCGCTTGTGTTTGGACGTCCCCATTAAAAGGACGTCGACAACCCCTCAACGGTTTATTGTTTTAGTAAGGAGGCCCCCTCTCTATATAAAGTGAGGCTTCCCTATCGTAAATGATCATGTATTATTATCTAATAATAAGACTCTCTCACTCTCTCTCTATTTTTTTCCTCAACTATGATAATCAACTACTCTTAAAGCTCTTCACTTTTACTAATATCTTGGCACTATAATCACGTTGATATTATACCTATGTTCACTATATTTGATTACGATTTACTCATTTCTTATTTTTTGATTATTTCAAACATACAAAGTAACGATTAACTTTTGAGCCAAACACCTATATCCATTTTTTTGATCGAATTGTATACGCAAATCAGTAGCTACTTGACAACTACAGCTGCACCAGTTGTATGGCAATTGCCAAAGGAATTGGCTCTACTCTATTGGCGTAGTTAATAAGTTTGTAATAACAAGTTCAACAAAAAAGAAGATAAAAAAGGAAGCGGGGGAAGAATTTAAACGCATATTCCAACAATCGATACAGACCAAATGGCTTACACTAAGCCGTTTGGATAAAGATTCTTCACGCTACTACTTTTAGTGTGACCACGAATATATTGTACGGTGAAATACTTCTCACACCCCCTAAAGAAGGAATGGATATACCCTCCTCATTCAAATGTGCTCTCTTCCAAAGTGGCAATAAAATCGCGACTCATTTATTAAAAAAAAAATTATATAGTTGTATGAGCTAAAATTAGTTAGCGATAGCTAAACAAATAGTAAGATGATACGTTGAAATGAATACAAGTAAGATGTGAGATAGCAAGTAATTAATATCTGATACAAGTATGTGACCGGTGCCGAGTAAATTTCAGAGACATAAAAACTATAACAAAGATTTGAAGGAGTGATATCAGATGTCATTTGATGAGTAGTCGTTACAAAGAATCTTATCTCCCTAAATAAAACTATAAATAGAGAATTAGTATCCAACACACGACAATAAACATTCTATACACAAAAGCTAAAACCAGCTCTCGTTCAATAACAATACTCTTTTACTTTATTCTTAATATTATTCTAGGTCTGGTGCCGAAGAAGCTAAATTCATAGCCATGCTTGTATTTCTTTTAAGTTTATTTTATAATCTTATTTATTTTCTGGGTCAAAATAATTTACGTGTCTATAAATCACGTTATAAATTCAACTGTACGATTTTACTGGTAAACAATAATACAATGATAAAAGTAATGTTACTCTTAATAAAAGCTTCTAGATTCTAGCCTGAAAATAAAGATTTTAGTAGCGCGTTCATAAAAAGATGGATCTAGAATTTTTAGAACATGAGTGCACTACTAAAGCAAAGAAGAAAAAAGTTATAAAATGGGAACTGATTTCATATTCCTTCGGGTAAATAACTAGTATTAGATCACGTGCATCATTCAACATTTTTGGAGCATAGTCGCCAGTGAATAATATTAGACTAATTTTAGAAAATATGTACATAAAATATTTCATTTGATAGAGATATTATGATTTTAGGTGCCCCATATTCTGAGCTATAAATCCGCCCTTGGGTTCTAGTCTAATGGGACGTGTGGATTCCGGCATTTAGTTGAATAAATGATCAAAACTTTTTTTTCAAAAAAATTAGTATTTTACACTTTATTTGGTTTGTGAATAAACAAAAATTTTAAAATATATATTTTGTAAACGAAATTTGCAAAAAAGAGTAAAAGTTATTTTTGCGACAAAGAAAACTATTTTTTCAACCACACACAACGGTTTGGTGTATTTCTAAATTTGTAACTTTATTACATCTCCAAAATTCAAATCATAATAATTTGATTCAAATACTTTTCTCACATAATTGTTATCTATAATAGTTTTAAGATAATTTAACACTGTAAAATTTCTTACAATCAGCATTAAACATTAAACATTTTTTTTAATTCAAAATCTTTGTCACAATTCACAAGTTAAGAATAAATGATTCAGATAACTATACATATGATATGAATATGTAAACATTCGTACTTTAACTTGATGCGTGCAAGCTAATAACGATAACGACGTTATTAGTTTCAAAATTAAGTTTTGGTTAATAAATTTTATTAAATTAAGATCCTGGAAATTGATTTTCAAACTATTGAAGATTTCTTATGTAGTACTCCCTCCGGTCCAAAATAAGTGATGTTTTGGGTCTTTGCACACATATTAAGAAAATCACCTTTTAACATTTATTAGCAATAGAATTGACCATTTTAACCTTACTATCTCACATAAACACTCCTAACACATATTCCAATACTATTTACTCCAAGAACAATATAGGAAAAATATCATAAAGTCATTCTTGAAATCCGAAAACATCACTTATTTTGGACTACAAAAAAATGACCAAAACATCACTTATTTTGGACCGGAGGGAGTACTTGACTAAATTAAGACCAAATCTTGAAAATCGAATAAGAAATAAAAATGGATAAAAAGGAGGTGGGGTCCAATGTACATTTACTAGTATTTGGTACTACGTGTTTCACATGTATAGAATATTGCAATTCATAATTTCGTCTGAAAAGGACACTACAAACACCTCACCACGTGTAAATCGCACGTGTCGAATCTCCATTGGAGAGGATCCCTGCATATAACCACCAACGGTACAACTCCTCCCTGTCCGAAAAAAAGTGTTTTTAAGTACAAACACTTTTTTTTTTTTTATGTTAGGCCATCTCCAATGCTAGCATTTGTTTTTACCAAATATCACATTAAATAATAGTATAATATTAAATTTATTTTAACAATTATATCATTTTTTATATTAAATTTTTTCTATTTTTTCTATTATATTATTATCATATATTTACTTTTACTTTTTATTTTTTATTTCCTTCAAACTAATATTATTTTTTTTCTTTTTTTCATATTTATTATATATAATTCACATTCATCACTTATATAATCATTTATTACAAAATTATTAAAGTTCTTTTTATACATTATAATAATAATAATAAAATTAACTTATAATTTTATATAAATATAATATATAGAAAAATTACTATATCAAAAAATAGGATATAAATTAAAATGATAAAGATCTTAATATAAAAGTTAATTATATACACAGTATATGATAAATTAAAAGTTTAAAAAATAATATTAAATCAAATATAGAGTGATGAATAGTGTTGCTCCAAATTTGGTGCAACACTATTCATGCTCTATAATAGCGCAAAAAAAAAGGTGTTGCATAGGAGCAAAAAAAAAGCAATTTCGTGTACCAAATCCAAATTTGGTGCAAGATTTAGAGTGACATTGAAGATGCCCTAAATATTATTGTATTAATTTGATGCAATTTCAAGAATACTCGTATTAATGTTATAATAATAATAATAATTTTCAACTTTAGTAAATTTATGTCATAAGAAGTCAAGGTACGGTTCCTGCAAAATCCAATCATTTTTGTTTAAAAGTAATAATTTTAAATTTACAAACTTTAAATTCCAATGTTGTTTCTGATAATAAATTTAAAATTTAAAGTATTAGTGCATCATTAGAGGATGAAATGACTCAATCCACATGCATCATGTGATTGAAAACACTTCTATTATCTCTGATTAGGGGTGTTCATGGTTCGGTTTGGATCGGTTGTTACCTTAAAAATAACCAAACTAATTAAGTCGGTTATTCAAATTGTAAAACCAAACCAATCCAAATTAACAAAAATTTATCGGTTTTGGTTTTTGTCGGTTTTTTATCGGTTTTTCGGTTTTTTCGGTTTTTTCGGTTTTTTTAAGGTACAAAAAATTTCAAAAGAATCAAATGTTGAGACAGAGAAAAAATAGACAAGCATGGCTGCCATTGTTACTTTTTCACGTATTCTAGGAGAAAGAAGAGAGAATAAAGACAACTTATACTCATTATAGAGATAAACTTCCAAACTATAGAAAAGAAGACAATAAAACTTCCCAAGAAATCCAAAATTATGTCACTCACTACTCAACTTTATCCCATGATAAGAAATCCAGTCGTTTCTCCAATGGATGAACCAAAAACAGTTAAGTTTTTTCAAAACACAATCACAATTAAGTTTTTTCAAAACACAATCTATATGATCGGTTTGGTTCGGTTATTTTTCGGTTTTTTTGGGTATAAAACCAAATCCAAACCAACTTTGTCGGTTTTTTAAAATTAGAAACCAAACCAAGTTAAACCAAAAAAATATCGGTTTTTTTCTCGGTTTGGTTTGGTCTTCGGGTTGGTTCGGTTTTTCGGTTTTTCGTGAACACCCCTATCTCTGATTATTAGTTTGCCAACTAGTCTCTCTCCATCAAAATAACGCTCTTCACCAACGCAATAATGAGCATCTCACTCGAGAATCCCATCAACTTTGGAGTTTGGGCTCATTTGGTACATAAAATTAATTTCGAGATTAAATTTAAAATTAAATTTAAGATAAATTTATCTTATATGTTGTTGAAATAAAATTATAATATAACTAATTTTGAGGTAATTCATCTTAGTATTATAGTATTTTTTTAATCTCTATAGGAGGATGAAATAATTAATTCCAAAATACTCGGATAACTTATTCCCAATCAAACGACCCCATAGAGAGCTCGAACAAACTTAGAGTTGGCTTGCAAAAAAAGCTTATATATAATGTATCAGCAACAATAATAACAATAACAATAACAAATTTGGTATAATCCCTTAAGTGTATTATAAGGAGTGTAATGTATGCATTGATCTTACTCATACCTAGTGAAAATAGAGATCTTGTTTTCGACAAATCCGAGATTCAAAAGTTCTGGACCTGCTTATTTCAATTTATATGATAGTAGTTTTTTTTTTTGGAATAATAAAAGTTTTTGGCCCCGTTTGGTTTAGAACCTTCACAACTTTGTATTATGGAAATTCATCAAATTATTGAAATTACATAATTAAAAATTCAATACACATAAAGCAAAATGCTAAAATACAAACGAAGCATATTCCTCTCTAATCCAATTTCCCCCCTTCGAAATATAAAATTACGCGGTCTCTCACAATCTCTCCTTTTTCCTCCTTTCATTTGTCTCCTCATTTTCTTTCTTTCTTCATTCTCTTAGTGTTTCTCTCTCTTCTTCCCCTTCCATGGTGATTGATCTGAGAGAACACTACTGAAATTTCAAAATTTCTACTCTCAGATCTAGGGCATTGCATTATATTGTTTTGCCCTAGCACATTTCACTTCTCACGCGCCAATTTAAACAGGCAACAAAACACACACACACACATACATATTTATATATCTCACATTTTTGAAAAAATAAAAATAATAATGTTGCCGCTTGATTCGTTCGATGAGTTTTTATTCTCTGCTAGCAGAGCATTGTGTAGTCCCCTCGCGGTTTTTGTTCAGATCCAGGTATTTATTGTTTTTCGCTACTCCGTTTTCCGTTTTATTAAATTAGCTGCCGGTTGTATTCGCTTCTCCTTTTTTTTTTTGCGTTTTAGATTAATTAGCTGTTTTATTTTTGTTCCAAAATTTTGAAATAAATTGCTTATCGGATGTGTTTTAGATTTGCCACGGTTTAGATCTAAGGACTAGACTTAAAATTTGATTTTATTTCATTATTTACGTGGATTAAAATTCGCTATGTATATTTTTTTTGATGGAGAATTTCGTTGCTAATATAATGCTGAGGAAAAGGATAAGATTACGAAAGCTTGAACTTTCAATTTGTGTTATGCTGCATTCGTGGTAGTTCGCAGTTTTGGAGTTTTTTTCTCTCTCAGTTAATTTTCTTCAGACTTCAGAATTGAGAGCCATTGGCAAGCTTCTTGGATTTATCTATAATCATGGAGTTTTGCCAAGATAAAAGAGTACTTGTTTTTTATATGATGTAGAAGGCAGAACTATCTTGTGTCTGTAAATCAGTCGGGCAATATTAGACTAGTGGATGGGTGTAGCACATTAGATGGCTTAATTCCTGAAAGCACTCTTTATAGAATTAGAGACTTGGTGACAGAATGAATTTCCAGTTTATATGCACTCTCTATCTGTAAGCTTCAAGCATGAATTTCACGTGGAATACTCCATTTATTTTAAAGTGATGGTCACTTAAGCTCCATTTTGGTCGCTTCAAGTGTTTCATGGTGTGATGCCGGTGATGGTTATTTAAAACCGTTTAATTAACCCAAATTGCTGCCCACTCAACTGCATAAACTAAACATAGCATGGGAAAATATGTATATGCATAATTTATGTATTATATGTGTATAATTAATGCATAAACTTTGTATATGGCTAGAAAAAGTAAACAATGAATATGGACGGCTATTTGTATAAAAATCCCTTCAAAACCAGTAATTTTTGAGCTTCGTGGAATTTATTCAAGCTCTAATTGGCTAAGGAGTTCAATATTTGTAGCTAATGGAGTCTCTAGTCATTGTAAACTTATACTGTTGACAGATTAAGGATATTAGTTGATGCTCGACAGAGCTGACGATCTGTTTTTCCGATTCAATACATAGCAGTAGACAATATTTCTCTAATCATTTTTTTTATTTCTTTCCCTTTTATTCTGAAAGTCTGCCGCCTGTTTATCGGAAAAAGTCTCTCTACCCTTCCAGGGTAAGGTAAGGCTGCATACATCCTGCCCTCCCCAGACCACACTTGCGGGATTACACTGGATTGTTGTTGTTGTTGTTATTTTGAAACTCTGCTTTGGTGTTATGCAATTTCATTAATGCGCTTTCCATGAATGACTGCAACAAGTTGCTTTAAAAAATTTTCATTTTGCACTGACTAGTTAAAAAAAATAATGAAAGAATTTGAAAAAAATAGCTCATTCATGTTTATAGCTTAATGTCCTTTCATATTGGGTTTAATAGGACAGATTCATGGATAAATCATAAACCAAGAAAGTAGATATCTACAGTAACACACTGCAGGAGGCAATTATAGTGTGAATTGTGAAGTCTAACAAATGGAAAAGGGAAATTATTAGGGTGCAGATTGTTGAGTAAACGGTTTAAATTATGTCAAGTCATGGTGGCTAATACTATAAAGTGCATGAAAGCAATCTATTGGAGGTTACTAATAAAAATAAGCTATCTATTTTGAGGTTTTGCCTTCTATATCTCTTTGTTTGGATGAGAATAAAAAGTTTTAATGTGCCTGAAGACAAAGAAAACATAGGTATAAAGTTGCAGTTGTCTGTTAATGGGTTCTCAACATTTTTTTAATATTTACTTTTAATGGATCCTCAGCTAATCACTGTTTGGTGATATGTTTAACAGGAGTAAATCTCTTTCATCTGCTAAAATTCTCCGTGTTCTATCAGTGTGTGATTTGATGATTTGATCCGTAAACAAATTATGAAAACCTATATTACTCACACTTTTGTACTTTCCTGTTTCGTTTTTTAATCTTTTTTTTTGGCATTTTATGCGACTTTGTATCTGCAGGGATGTTTTATCTGCTTAATACTGGCTCTTGGATGGGCTTTAGCTGCTTATGTAAGGTATGAGATCTTATAATCTATCTAGAGTGTTTATGGTGCACACTTTCTTGCTGATAATTTATAATTGGCATAGGTAATGGATTCTGAAATTAGTGATTTTCATGCAGCTTTTGGTTTCTTTTTGCAGGGGCAGGGAGATTCGACGCATGAAGGATAGTATGAGATGTGGCAATAGTTTTGCGTTCCTTACAAAGGATATCAATGACCTTGAGCATTCAAATCAGGTCCACTTGCCCCCAGTCTCAGTTGTAATGCCTTTAAAAGGGTTTGGAGAGCACAATCTACACAACTGGAGAAGTCAGGTAAATGATAATAAACCTTTTGGCTGGGGGCCTTTGAGCTTTCAATTAAGCTGAGTTACTTGAAGTCTTGACTTACGTTTATCCTACAATTCTTTATGGCCTTTCTCCTGCTTGAAAACAATCTCAGGTTGCTGCCTAATATCTTATTTGTTGTTTCTGAGAAGCCTGCATTACAGCATAATGGATAGTAACATGTTAATAGTTTTGTTATTTAGTCTTTTCGTGAGGTGTTTCTACTTATTGGTATACTTTTGTATGTGGGCATGTTTTGCCCTTTCTTAACGAAAATTTTATACTTCATCAAAAAAAGTTTTGTGTCTTTTAGCTCTCTGTTTGGTATCTTATTCATATTCATGTTGTTTGGATCTATGACAAAAACTTTGAATTACGTGCTCCATTTTTTCACACTTCAGATAATTTAGTCTGCTTGGTCTGCTTATGTTCCCATTGTGAATGGCTCAGATCACTTCTCTTTATGGTGGTCCTTTGGAGTTCCTTTTTGTGGTTGAAAGTACTGCTGATCCTGCTTATCATGCTGTGAAGCGATTGCTAGCAGATTTTAAGGTGTGGTATTAGGCCTTCTTTTGCATTCAAAACTTGGTATCTGCTTATATCATTATATTGCACACTTCTCATGGTATTCTTATTCTATGTTGAGCAATTGTGAATCTCTAAATTGGAGAGTTGGTATTAGTTATTAGTTTAATGTTTGCCTTTCGATTTGCATTGCATCATCATTGGTTCGATCATCAGCACTCACTTCTTTCACTGGTCTTATCTTTCTTTCCCTTAACCTTTTTGAAAAATCTGTTTAATGGTCACATTTAAGAAATTTGGAAATGGAAAAAATAGAGGCATGAAAGAAATTTTATGTTTGCAAATAAAGTTTAGGATTTGTGAAAAAGGCGTACAAAGAGAACAAAAGCAAATTATCAAAAAGACAAAAGAAAGGCTCAAAGTGAGATTAAAGTGTGAGCTTTTGTAATCTTATCTTAAACATAGAGCCCATGGATGCTAATACATGCACGATAGCGCTGCTTGAGTGAGGCATTTTTTTATGAAACCTCCCAAGAGGTGAGGATTGCCCAAGACCATATAAGGAGATAACAAACTATTTCCTACCCCCCCCCCCACCCCACCCCAAGGCTCAGGACTGGATATCTGCAGGGCGCACAGCATAACATGGGACACAATATCGGGTAAACCAATAAGTGACTCCAATACCATGTGAAGAAAGTGGACATTGGGCTTAACTCAACCTCAAGACTAGCTCGAGAGATGACTATTGTCCAAGACCATATAAGGAGACAACAACCCATTTCCTCCATCAATGTGGGACGCCTAATAAATTTTATGCCTTACCAAAAAAGAAAGATGTTCATTATTGTTTGAATATATATATGTAAATAGGAGAAAATAAGTAACCCTAAGCCAATATATATTAGGAGTAGGATTTGTTATGTGTATATATATAGGGTTTATTGTAACATATGTCAATACATCAATAATAGATTTTTCTCCCGTGCATTTTCACAATTATTATATGAAGGATGAAAGCTGTTTACCTCAATTATGTCCTTGATATGGCATTTTCTGTGTCATTTAGTTAGATTTTATGTCAGTCTAGGTGCCTATTCATGCGAGTTAGAATTTTTATCAGTCTGGGTGCCTATTCATGCTCCCATTGCATGTATGCATTGCATTTCTTAAACTCTTCATTGTTTTGTGTTCTGCGTACAGGATGTTGATGCTAAAATTATTGTAGCCGGCCTGTCAACAACTTGTAGTCAGAAGATTCACAATCAACTGGTATGTTTCATGATTCCTTTTTTAATTTGTCTTCTTTATTTTGATGAGAGAAACCAAGCCTTATCTCTTTTAGAATTGCATGGTTACAGGATTTACCATTCTTTGCTTTTCCTAGATCAATCTGTATTATCAGTGTTTAGGGTTGTGCTTTTCTTGTTGGTGCATGAGTTAGTAAGAGAGGATACTGTAAAAGTATCATTAAGGGAACTTCCTTGAATCTTAACTTAAACAATTCAAAATATCTCTTAAATTTTATATACTTTGTATTATGAGCATGACATGTTGAAAACTCTTGAAAAATTGAAAGCATTTAATGGTAGGCATAACAGACTGATACAAGGGAAGGCCACAAAGCGAGTACATGAGTTTCTCTTTCTATTTCAACTGTCTCTAGACTTCTAAAGTAAAGAAAAAAGTCATCAACCCACATGAAACCCATTGTCCCTTAGAAGAGTTGGATTGCAGTCAGATCTTGTTCGAGCTTATTTAGCTCATTTGATGTAACTGGTGGGTGTGAGGATTTTGAAGAAGAGGGATTAGACTAGAAGGAATGTGGCATCTGTTAATCGAGATGTATTACTTAGGTGGTTGCTGTAAATAGGTTCTTTTATGAACTATTGCTTCGTTGGTCTTCCTTACCTGAATAATGGTGCTCTTTATAGGTTGGGGTGGAGAAAATGCATAAAGACACCAAGTATGTCTTATTCCTTGATGATGATGTTAGACTGCATCCTGGATCAATTGGAGCCCTCACTACTGAAATGGAGAAGAATCCAGAGGTAATATCTTCTAAATCCTGAAGCAACTTTATGCTTTGTCACAGCATGCGAGCTCATTAATCAAATGTCCATTTCACCCATAACACTGGAGAAATGTAATATTTTGTCTCTATGCTTGCCAGATTTTTATTCAAACAGGATATCCTCTCGATTTACCATCTGGAACTTTGGGAAGTTACTGCATTTATGAATATCACATGGTATGTCATTTATGGCCATATATCTATTTTCATTTGTGCACGTTGTCTGTCAAGTTCCTTTTGGTTTTTGCTTCTATTTCCAATGCGTCATCTCTGTAATCTGGAGGGAGATTTTAGAGTAAGCTTGTCTATCATTACCGTAGTCATTTGTTTTCACCAACTGAAAGGTGTTGGATTTGTACTTTGTTCATTCTGCTATTGGTTTTCAATTTTACATCTTAGTTGAAGTTTTTAATTTTCCCTAATATTTTTTATATCAATAAGGGAATACTTAGAACTTTATTGCTTACACTAATTTTCCATGATTGCTTAAAGTTACATAGTTTGCACTCTTCTATCTCCTCTTTTAACTGCACACAGATTTGTTAGTTTTTTGCCCTTTTTCTGTTATTATATCTTACACTGGAAAGATATGCACTCCAGCTCTTACATGCTGATTCCTGGTCGACTTGAATCTTGTCCTTTAACATGACGGTTTTGAGCTTCCTATAAGATTTCGGGTGATGTGTCTATGTTACCCTTGAGTGTCTTTAGTGTACATCCATACGCTTTGCAAAGGTCTTATATTAACTTAGTTTAACATTTTGCTGACTTTCCGTTTCGTATTGGTTCATTGTCATTTAACTACAGCCATGTTCTATGGGATTCGCTACTGGTGGAAAAACATTCTTCCTCTGGGGAGGATGCATGATGGTTAGTTTTTACCATTGAATTTGTTCCATGTTTCATGAGTATAGAGATGTTCCCTTCTTGTCAAGTTTGTTACTCATATATTGCATCTCGTTACAAATTATTCTGTACCTTTTTAATTCCAGATGCATGCAGACGATTTTCGAACCGACCGCCATGGTGTAGTGTCAGCGCTTCGAGATGGTGGCTACTCAGACGACATGACTCTAGCAGCTATAGCTGGTAAAGTTTATCTCCCGTTGCTCACCCTTAACTGTTACTGCACAAGAGCGGGAATGCAGCTGGTGCATATCCCCCTCGTAGACCATAGTTGGGAGAGCCAAATTCCAAGGATACAGAGTTTCTAGTTTTTGTGTTATTCAGCAACTATCTGCTTTTACGAATTCTCCTGACTATGCATCTCTCACCCATAAATATGCAAAGATCTACTGTTCTCTGAACTTTTGTATTCTCCTCTAGTCCTCTTTATGTAGTAATATACTTGACAATGGAGGAAATTTCTCGGCACATGCATAATTTAAGTAGGTGTATGCATTTTCTGTTGCAGTAATTGTTTTGGTATAGTATTTTGGTGATTATATAACCTTCTTGGAGATTGAATAGTGACCCTCTTAACGACCATTGCCACTTACTGAGTTTTGGTGCTTCTTATTTAGCTTTAGGATGTTCTGGGAATTAATTGTGAGTAGTTCCACTTTACTAACTTTCTTCTCTGCAAAATTTCAGTTCTGGCGTGGAGGTTTTAAGTTCTTAATCTTATTTATTTATTTCGCTATTTTTTCTAGAGGAACACAAGAGGCTCATTACATCACCACCAGTTGCAGTCTTTCCACATCCTCTTGCAAGCGATCTTACCTTCCCTAGGTTTGTGAAAAATATACCAAATTCTTTGTTGAGATATTGAGATAAATTATGATAACTGCTTGTTGTAGGCTCGCCTTATAGTTTCTTGTGGTATTGTGTAGATACTGGAATTATTTGAGAAAGCAAACATTTGTACTGGAGTCATATACAACAAAAGTTAACTGGATCATGAATCGGGCTTTATTTACAACCCACTGCTATCTGTCTTGGGGTTTTGTAACTCCATACGTCATGGCTGGGATTCATGTGGCAGCAGCACTGAGATTTTACTATAAAGGATACTCTCCTGATGATACAGTCTTGACATGTAATGGTGAGCACACTACTGTTGTGTGAGTAGAAGTAGAATACTTTGTCTGGAAACTTTGTCATGTGCATTATTGGATTATCATAATGATGATACTGATTCTGAACCTAGGTAGCGGCTATACATATATACCAGTGTGCAATTCCAAGTAGTTGGGAATTGCAAGATCGTTTTTGTGTTGGGTGGTGCTTCTTGAAATGTTAAATGGCTCTTAATTGTTCTTGAAAAATCTCTTTATCAGTAATTTTATTTTTGGGAACTTGCATATTTCATCCTCTTTTAAGCTGGATATGAATTTTTGGTACTTTGGCAGGGTTGTTACTTGCTGGATGCCTTGCCATCTGCACACTGATTGAACTTCTTTCCATGTGGAATTTGACAAGAATTGAAGTTCACTTGTGCAATATGTTGTCTCCCGAGGCACCTCAACTATCACTTGCTTCTTATAACTGGTGCCTTGTAAGTCCATTCAGATTTGCAACAGAGGCCGAACAGTTCATTTCCTTTTCTTTCCACCTTTAATATGGTTTGATCTTTGTGGACTACAAGATTTTACTGAACTTATTCTTGCAAAAACTTATAAGTTTGAAACGTGGATGCATATGCACATGAATCAGACATCGCGAGAGGTTAAAATGTTTTACCTAAGAAATTTATTTGTTCTTTATATATTGAAAACAGAGGGTTCATATAGTGTTTGGAATTCTCAAAGGTGGTTTTATTTTTACCTATAAAAAGAATCATGGACCAAACTGGTTTAAAAATGATTAGATTTGAGTATGAATTCACTGTATGGTCCTGTTTTGCTGTAGCTTTTGATCACAATAAGTCATTAATGTTTTATTAAATGATGTTTTATCGAGCAGGTATTCATTGCAATGCTCGTTGACAATTTCTTATACCCATTGTCTGCGATGCGTTCTCATTTTTCTCAGTCCATCAATTGGTCTGGTATCCGGTATCATTTGAAGGATGGGAAGATATACAAGGTATGCCCTCCTAAGCCACCAGCTTTCAAATCATTATATTCCTTCCTATCATCCGCTTGTCGATGATACGGAGTTCGCTTTATCCCTCTGGTTAATTACCTGAAAGAAAAAAAAAAGGGGGGGGGGGGGAATAGATGTAGCAAAGAGCAATTTATTCTACTGCATCAAAAGGAAACACTCCTTTTTATTTTTATGGGATTAGGAAAGAGAAACTTCCACTAACTCGGTCAATTTTATTTTCTTTTTTTTTGAATTTTATAACGTCCCATATTGGGTGTATAAGTGTATCTGTAGGAGTTTAAAACGTCTTGACTAGATGTAGCAAAAAGCAATTTTATTCTACTGCATCAAAAGGAAGCGCACTCCTTTTTATTTTTGTGGGATCAGGAAAGAGAAACTTCCACTAACTCAGTCAAGTTTATTTTCTTTTTTTCTTGAATTCTATAACATTTTATGTGTTTAGGAAAGAGAAACTTCCACTAACTCGATCAATTTTATTTTCTTTTTTTTCTTGAATTTTATAACGTCCCATATTGGGTGCTATGTTGCTCGGACTCTCTGAAAATGTGGCAGGATATGAAAATGTGGCAAGATACGTGTCGTATCCTCCAAAAGTAGTGCATTTTTTAAGGATCCGACACGGGGGCGGCTACATTTTGGAGAGTCCGCGTTTGTTGTATAAAGTGTATCTGTAGGAGTTTAAAACGTCTTGAGTTGGACTAATCTACCGTTGCTTTTAAGGTTTTAAGTTAGATGCTTGGAATCTTTCATATGGTATCATAATCAATCTTTAGTAAGTCAATTCTCACACTAGTATGTATTAAAATTCGCGTTAATCAAAATCCTGTTACAAGTGGAGAAGGGTGTTGTGTCATATAATGTCTCAGACTATAATATCCTCATATTGTCTCAGACTATACTTCATCTATTTAAATTTCCGGTAAGATATTCATCTTTTTACATATTTAGTTCTTAATTTTTATATTTGATACTTGTTTATTTTTATTATTCTATGCTTTTTACTTTTATTATTTATTTCGTTTTATTTTGTATGATGTTGGACTGACATAAGTTTAAATGGAGCGACATGGAAAATGAAGCTTAATACAGCCGACCCTGACTTTCTTGGGATTAAGCCATAGTTATTTATGTTATCTAGCTTAGAGAACAGAACTAACTTAGGATTGAAGCATGGTTCACTGATTGATTTTCTGATATTCAGTTTAACTCCCATTATCTGTCGAGTAGTATCTCATGTTTATATTGATACTCTAGTGGAGAAAATCAAACCCGTTTTTGGTGTCCGAGTTGGTCTATTTGGGTTAAACATATTGAATTTTATTGAGGCCAACATCTATCCCTTTTTTGCAGATAGACAGACACAAGCATTTGGTTCCTAAAATTACAGATTTGGCAGGAAAAGATTTGCTTGGAAAGAATGGATCAACACCTAAGGTTGCTATCATTAGTTCTTTATCCAGAACTCTAGCTCAGTGGCGCCAACCGAAGAAATATGACGTTTAGATAAGATCCTAACAGTGGTAAATTATGTGATTCTTTTGCTCCCTTGGTAGTAGCGACCAAGGAATTGCAGGACCAAATTTTTTTGGGTTATGTATCCCTGATCTAAGGGCACTTCATTGGTATAGGTTGTAAGTGTAAGGTTTATTGTTTCTGGCTATTAAATTCATCACTTCATTCCTCACACTGAGGCCTTACCATGCTTGGGCTGGTTTTTTGTAATTGTAATGTTATTTGTAATTTGATGTCCATTTCAATGTTAGCTTAACAGTTCTGGTGCTGTATTTGATTGGTTGACCAGTTAGACGGTGGCAAATGATCGGTCTTATTGTTTCTGGATATTAAATTCATCACTTCATTCTTCACATACAGACCTCCCATGCGTGGGTTGGTTTTTGCAATTGTAATGTTATTTGTAATTTGATCTTAAGATGTTTCTCTGAGATATTGGATGTCTGAACAAGATAAATCTGTCATAGTAGATTCTATCTGTATTCACTTATTCGGTTTAATTTTGTCTTATTTCGATTTTGATTCTTTTGGTTTGTAAATATGCAAGTTAATACGAATCGAAAGAAGAAAAAAGCTCATTTTACATGCATGTAAAAATACGGCAGCTATGCTTCTTGGTAATATGCTGAATGAGATGCCAAAGATCAAAGTTCCCCTTGAAGAATCTTTAGACTGTTTAAGTTGGTATTGAACTATTGATGATCGTAGATACTGTGTAGGGCTTCAGATACAGAATACTACTCAATTAGGATTTCATTTCCAGTGCCTGTTTTCTGGTGAAGCGTTACCTTTCCAATTGGTGTCTTTTGCTTGATGCAAAAAGAGTGATCATGACAGTAAATAACACCTCACCAAGGTTAAGTAATATTATAGGAAGGTTTAGGGGAATATGTAGTTTATCTTAGCCCCGAGTCTTAGATATAGGTTACTGTTATTGCATGTCATTTATCTTTTGGTTGTTATGTTTTTGTTACTATTGCGGTTTCTATTAGAGTTACGAATGAATTGTCTTTTTTATTTTTTTTATTTTTATTTTATTTTATTTTATTTCCATCTTTCTAGAAGCATGTGCTGGTGGCCGAAAGAATTGATAATTGCTTGCTTGGTTTGACAAGAACATCCTGTTTCAAGCTAAAATTTTCTAAACAAGTGTGTAGTATAAGTTGCCGATCTTATTCTATGGCAAAGCTTATACTCAACCAAATCCAGTAGCAACAGAACTTACCAAAACAATGCAAATATTAAGGTTCGACCATATTCTAAATCTGCAGTCCACCTAGGTTTTGCATCTTATTATAACTTTGAGACAGATATTGGAATGAGAACTAGAGCCAGTGTAGCAAACTTATCTTTCCAAGTGCATGATGACAGTTAAAATGATCTTTTTGTCATTTCCTTTTGGACTCTCTGTCCTTTCGGGCGGAGGTAAGGCCTGCGTACTTATTACGCTCCCCAGAGCCCACTCTGTGGGACTATATTGGGTAGTTGTTGTTGTTGTTCCTTTTGGACTCTCCATTGCAATGAACTCCGACATGGATTCCTCCAAGGCATATGAGGGCATGGAAAATTGGAAATAACAATTAATGAATGCCGAGGCACATACACCAACACACATGAAAAATTGGGTGTCAAATCCATGGAAAGCTGATTAAAAATAGAAGGCCCACAGTACAAACTGAAATAGGGAAAGTCAGCACTGCAGACATTGAGCGTTGGAAGATGGGAACATGGCAAATTGTAACCGGATAAATATTTTCCTATCAAACCATGGAAGTAATCATTTTTCCAGGTCTCCGATGCAGAAGTCATCAATCATTTCAAATACGCGTGTAGCATGTTGCGGCCTGCAACATGAATGTGACCGTGGTTTTTATGGTTAATAGAATCCAACTATTCAGATAATACAACAGCTAAAAATGAAACTTTGAAAAATAAGGCAATGGCAGGAACTGAGAACCACAAACAGAATAGGATCAAGTATGCTCGACGATTACATATTTAAGACAAGCTCTTATAAAACAAAAAGAATTGGATTACCAGAGAGACGCTAAAGCAAAAATAGAAATATAGACATTTTTATTTGCAACCATTTATCTCCTCTAGACTTACCCATAGAAACCTTCAGTTGAATCATCGCCAGCATGATCTAAGATGGCATCACCACCTGGATGTTCTTCAACATATGAGGTAACATCATACACCTAAAGACAGAAAAAAGCAAAGAAGAAAAGATATTATGAAATTAACATTAAAAGGAAAGGTTAATGTTAATACAAGCGTAAGTAATACTTTATGTGGTCAAGTATAATAAAACCTTTTCTTTGATAATGATCCAGCAGTCAGTCCTCTTGTTATGCAGCGCAACTTCAGCTTTGCTATATGTTTTAAATGCCTTCAGTTAAAAAAGAACACATCCCAAAAGAAAGAAAAAGAAAAGGAATCAGCACAATAAGAGAAAAAAGGAAAATAGAAAGACATGAAGATATTATACAAGTTCTGGTGCACAAACAATATGCAATTATTAGATCAGCCAGTTATGAAGCTTTGTGCAGTTGCCTAGCAAATACTTGATAGCGGGAAACAACAATGAATAATTGTTTCAAACACCGCCACCCAATTTGTTGTTCTCCGTCCTTTTACCATTTCCTTAAACACTCTCCCCCCCCCCCCCCCCCCACACACGCAAGGAAAAAAAAAAACAAACGCCACAAACAAGGTTTAGGAATAAAACATGCATCTCAAGGAAAGGAGGAAAAAATCAGTTCAAGCAGTGTGTCAGCTGTCATCTATATAGAGATAAACCTAGTACACGAGGAGTAAACTATAAAGTTCACTACTACAACTGATATATCCATGCGTTTTACAAAATAAGGGAACGCACAACTTTTGTGATATAACCACGCGTTTTATCCAGTTTTCCAAATAAACGACGGGAGTAATTTGAGATGTCACACCATTAACAGGAGTCTCTGCTTCTTTGTCTTCTCACAAAGAAGGGAACACACAACTTTTGTGATATAACCACGCGTTTTATCCAGTTTTCCAAATAAACAACGGGAGCAATTTGAGATGTCACACCATTAACAGGAGTCTCTGCTTCTTTGTCTTCTCACAACGTTAGAATCCCCCATCAGTCAATTGTACAGCCTATAGTATCAGTCTCCTAATATGATCCTAGGAAATCCTTATCGTTTGAGCAAGCCAATATCCATTTTCTTAACATTGAATCAGAGTTAGATCCATCCCTAATGTTGAGCTGTCCACATTATCTTTCTCTAACTTTAGACGTCCCATCCTGGGCATGCCAGGGGTATTAGAATAGTATATGAGTTGTAATATCCTTTATATGATCTTGGGTATTCCTCATTGCTTGAATTGGTTTTTGAGGTTGAGTTAGATCTAATTTTTATTACACACAATAAGAATTAGTACAACTATTATTTTACAACCGTATTTATAAAGGGAGCAATGCATCAATCACAAATGACCTAAAATTTAACAACAACAATAATTCATCATAGACCAAATCAGACAACCAAAAATACAACAACAACAACCCAATGAAATACCATAAGTGGGGTCTGGGAGGCTAGCGTGTACACCGAGAGAGGCTGTTCCGATGGACCCTCGGCAAAAGAAGACCAAAAATGTTTTACATAATGTATAAATTAAGGTACCTGTTTCTGAGCATTTGAAGTAACCTTTTCAGACTGATCTGCATAATAAAACAACAAATGACAATAATCAAACATCAATTCTGGATATAAAAACAAACCCACATAGATACATAGAAAACAAATTATAATAGCTGTTACAGAATTGGATAAAGCTTACCAGATTTACTGCGGAGTCGAGGTATTACAATGAGTAGAGCTAGTAAAATACCCAATAATATTGACGCCAGTGTAACATCCATTTGTCAACTTTAGCTCTATTCGTTGAATAATGGAGCAAAGGGATTAGAAAAAGAAAAGTGGAGCTTGATTCTTGAATTTCCGGCGAAACTTTTTGAAGTTAGATTCGCCTGAGATTGGACCCGTTGTTGACAGTATGTTATCAGCTCTATCGCCCGGGTTTGGCTTGACGTGGGTCGGGTTATTGGACTTAAATTACATTGCTTATTTATTAGGATAGAATTAAGTTATTGTAGCGACATTGAGGTCGATGAGGTCATAGAGGCGATGCTTAAGATGAGAAGGGGCGGAGCTACCGGGCCAGATGAAATTTCGGTAGAATTTTGGAGGTGTGTGAGTAGAGCAGGCTTGAAATGGTTTACTGGGTTGTTTAATGTTATATTCAAGACTAATAGGATGCATGAAGAGTGGAGGTAGAGTACAATGGTTCCGTTGTATAAGAGCAAAGACGATATCCAAAGCTGTAACAATTATAAGGGTATCAAATTACTAAGTCATACCATAAAAGTTTGGGAGAAAGTGGTAGAATTGAGAGGGCGAAGGACAGTGTCTATTTCAGACAACCAGTTCGGGTTTATGCGGGGGCGATCTACCATAGAAGATATCCACCTTATTGGGAGTATGATGGAACAATACACGAATAGGAAGAAGGAACTCCACATGGTGTTTATTGATCTGAAAAAAACGTACGACAAGGTTCCTAGGGGGTCTTATGGAGCTGCTTGGAGGTTAAAAGGGTTCTGGTTGCCTACATTAGGGTAACTAAAGACATATATGATGGAGCAAAGATTCGGTTAGGAGAGTAGGAGGTGACTCCGAGCATTTTTTGATTGTTACGGGGTTGCACCAAGGGTCTACTTTCAGCCCATTCCTATTTGCCTAGTGATAAATGCACTAACTCATCATATTCAAGGAGGGTGCCATGGTGCATGCTATTTGATGATGACATAGTTCTAATTGACGAGACCCGAGGCGGTGTCAATGAGAGGCTAAACGTTTGGAGACATGCCCTTAACTCTAGAGGTTTCAAGTTGAGTATGACGAAGACGGAATACCTCGAGTGCAAATTTTGGTCGAGCCGACAAAAGCGGGAACGAACTTGAGGCTTGACTCTCAAGTCATTCCCAAGAGGAGTAGTTTAAAGTACCTTGGGTCGGTATCAGGGGATCATGGAGATCGACGAGGTTATCACACACCGTGTAGGGGTTAGGCAGATGAAGTGGAGGTTAGAATCGGGAGTCCTGTCACGTGTGACAACAAAGTGCCACTGTTACTAAATGGTAAGTTTTTATAGAGTAGTAGTTAGGCCTACCATGTTGTATGAGACTGAGTGTTGGCCGATTAAGAACTCACATATCTAGAAGATGAAAGTCGCAGAGATAAGGATGTTGAGGTGCATGTACGGGCATACAAGGATGGATAAGATTAGGAATTAAGATATTCGAGAGAATGTGGGTGTGGTCCCCGTAGAGGATAAGATGCCGGAAGCAAGACTCAGATGGTTCGGGCACATTCAGAGGAGGAGCACTGATGCACCAGTGAAGAGGTGTGAGCAGACAGGTGTGGTGGGCACGAGGAAAGGTAGAGGGCGACCTAAGAAGAATTGGGGAGAGGTGATCAGGCAGGACATGGTGCGACTTAGGATTATTGAGGACATGGACCTCGACAGGAAATTGTGGAGGTCGGGCATTAATATTGTAGGTTAGGGGAAGTTGTGAATATTCACTAACATGAGATTAGCCAGCTAGGAGTTAGTTTTAGGATGTTAGTGGTCATATACTGATGTAGAGCCTTATTTGCTTGTTATTATTAGACCTTCCATATATTTCCTATTTCTTATATTGTTGTTATTTTATTATGATTCTATTAATGGTACTAATATATCGTCTCTTGCTGCTTTCTTGAGCGGAGGGTCTTCTGGAAACAGTCTCTCTACCTCTCGGGTTAGGGGTAAGGTCTGCGTACATATTACCCTCCCCAGACCCCACCTGTGGGATTATACTGGGCCATTGTTGTTGTATCTGTTGTTGAAATTTGAATAAGAAGTATATTTTTATTTTGAAATTACAGTTAGAAATAAATTTGTGAAAATTCAAATTTGTGTTTGGATATAAAAAACGGGCATCCTACATTCATGTAGGGTTCGGGGAAGGGCCGTACACTTAAGAATATGATGTAGATAGCATACCCTGATTCAAGCATTGATGGTTGCTTCCACCACTCAAATCCGTAACATATAGATTGTATTGAAACAACTTTACCATTGCTGCAACGGTATCCTTCTAAATGTTTGGATATAAACATCACTTGAAAAAAATTGAATATTTGTAAATAGAAAATTGTTGTATATAAGTGTGCCAGTGTGAACGGCAGCAGGATAGGACAAAAAATGGTAATTTCCTTTTTTGAGTATATGTAAATTATTGAATTTATTTAATATAAGAAAAGATTTTAGTATAATAACAAATTCAGAGCTGCTGCATATTCAAAAATGAAAGAATTACAGTCTATGTCACTTGACTTAATAGTCCAACCAAAAATGACCCATATTTCAAGCTCTTGCCCTATGTATCCCATGTTGTACATAACTTGAAAGAAACTTTTCAATTTTTAGCCCACTATTAAAGACATACTTTTAGGGTTTTTATTATTTTCTTCTTTCTTCAATCCCTTCTCTTTCATCGCCTCTCACTTTTCTCTCTAACCCACATAGATTTCTCCTCCTCTCTTAACCTAGCCCACTGCTATTCCCCTTCTTTACCCCATGCAATTCTACCATTAATGGCTCGAAGAAAGACTCTGTCGTCCATGGTGGCAAGCAGAAGAACGGTGGCAAGCAGAAGAACGAAGAAGATTTTTGAAAGAAACATGAAAATACATACAGATCTAAAAATAAATAGCTTTCAAACTTGATTTGCACCAACAAACAACCACTAATTTTGGAGGATTTTGAAGTTTAAAGTTCTGGTAATTTTGGATTATTCTGAAGTTTGAAGTTTTGGAAAATCATAACTATGTAGCAGGTTGTATCGACACTGTATAATAGTGTATAATTGTATATATGGATATAAGGACACCTCTTATACACTATAATACATGTTTATACAAGTTATACAGTATTGTATAATTGTGTATAAATATGTATATTTGTGTATAATATTGTATAAATATATATTTTTTTAATTTATAAGGATGTATATACATTGTTAGCGTGTAAGAGATATATTTTTTCAGTTTATAAGGATGTATATACATTGTTAGCGTGTAAGAGGTCTCTACAGAAGTTTAACACTTCCTTCTCTTCTTTTTCATGTATGTGCTATATGAAATAGATTTGTACGCGTTGGAGGAATTCTACAATTCATTTATCAATTTTTTATTTTTCTTTTATCCTGTTGGGTTGCTTCGATAGTTGCACATAAAGGTGTTTGAATTTCTTACTTTCAGATAATATGTAATACTCAGGATATGATTTTTGAGTTGTGTTGTAGCTTATTTGTTTTTTTTTTATCAGATGCTTAATAATCAAAGGAAATCAAGAGAATGAAAACAATTGGTTGTATAAAGAGAGAACAATAACAGTATTTGATTGTATGAAATAAGTTATTTTTTCGGGAATTAGCCTATTATTTTTGGGCTATAGATTTGCAATATGATATCTAAGCTATTATGTTGCAAGCTAGGCCTGTGAGTTGTGCTAGTATGAAATTATTCCTTAGAAGATTGAAACAAGAGATAACCATGAGTTAAGAATCTGATTAGCCCCGATACGTCTTAGTTACTGTGTTAATTAACTTTCTTTTGTGCATGAATCAAAAGACTAGCCACAACAACAAAAAAAAAATGAGAAGACACAAAAACCAAAAAGAAATAGTCTCACTTTTAACAAAAAAAAAAGGCAAGAAAAGAAATAAAATGAAACTTGAGATTGTTCCACTCTCAATAAAGTGGTATAGTTGCAGTTTCCACCCTTACCAAATATTTTCGGTTTAAGTCCTAGGAATAAAATAATAGGGAGCAGTTTCACTCTTTAATCGGTCCTAAACATTACTGTATGAGTCAAAATATGACCTCCAGATAATTAACGAAATTAACTATGTCCTAAGTTAATTCGAAGTTAATAAATAAAATGACCACTTATTAACTACGATACCCGATTATCAGCCAACTTGATCATTAAGGCTACGGCCTATCCGCCATTATAAGGACGGAATCTTAGCATAGTCACGGCCGTCAGTGCCAGCTCATGCATCTTATATCTATAAATACTAAGAGAAGGAACCCTAGAAAGGGGGCTTCTTCTTCTTGTTCACCAGTACTTCCAAAAAAGGGAGAACACACAACAATACCCTCATATTTTGGGAAAAAGAACATCATTATAAGGCTTTGATCTCTCTATGGAGAGACATACCGAACGAATATCATCAATAAAAGAACTCTACACATTTCTTTCTAATGAATAACACTTATCTCTTGTATTTTCCATTTGGTCTCTCGATTATTACGATCTGCTATGATTGGCCCTTAATCCATTTTTATTGTTTTATGCTTGCAAAGTATGTGATAACTTCGAGCTAAACAATTTGACGCCGTCTGTGGGGATTTCATAGCAGAATCGCGTAGTTCTTCCCTGGACCAAAAGGAAGAAAACGCCAAAGAACAACCCAGCTCAAACAAGCTGAAGCGATGTATCAGACAAAGAGAACTTGAAGATCTCGAATCGAGATCCAACTCCTCTATCACTCCTCTCTCGGATAGTACAAACAAGAAGAAGAAGTAGTTCCCCTCCCCCCTGAGGGAGGATCTCCATAAGGCACCCTCGCTTCCCTGATGCAAGATCCAGCCAGAAATCGGCATGGAGAGATCTCAAATTGAGAGTCACCTCAAGTCAGCCTACATGCCCCGATTGGGAGGATCTGCCCAAGATCCCAAATCAAAACCGAGCTTCAACCCTCAAACACCGACACAACAAGATTCAGGCTATGCGCCTTCGCCAACAAGAAATTACAAGATTCAACTACGGTTGAATAGCGACTCAGGCTATGTGCCTTCACCAAAACGTTGGACTACAAGTTGAACTGGGACTCAGGCTATGCACATTCGCCAATAAAATTACAAGTTCAACTACAAGTTAAACTGGAACTTAGGCTATGCGCTTTCGCTATAAAAAAAGTTACAAGATTCAAGTAAGGTTGAACATCGACTCAGGCTACGTGCCTTCACCAAAAAGTTCAACTATAAGTTGAATTGGGACTTAGGCTATGCGCCTTCACCACCAAAAAAATTACAAGATTCAACAACGGTTGAATAGCAAAAAGTTCAACTACAAGTTGAAATGGGACTCAGGCTATGTGCCTTCGCCGACAAAAAATTACAAGATTTTACTACGGTTGAATAGCGATTCAGGCTACGTGCCTTCACCAAAAAGTTCAACTACAAGTTAAACTAAGACTCACAACAAGGACGAACGCATTCGTCCTCAAGCCTGAAGAGCCACACACGGAGAAACAAGTTAAGCTCCCTCGCCATTCAAGTAAGTACACCCAACTTGAACTACAATTCGGGCCACGTAAAGTTTGGCCCCGGTCGAAGCACAAGGTCGCGTTCCCTACCATCACGACCAGTAGTTCGATCACGCCCGAACTGCAATAGAGGTTAAGTGCCACTATCGCCAAATAATGGCCACAACTTATTTACACCAAGTAAAAGAGAAGCGATAAACAAAAAGCGCTTAATCACGGCCAAGGCCATCACCGCTAAACAACCGACCCAGTCTTTGACTAAGGCAAGCAAACGACTCGATGACAGTTGAATGCACCTACCTAGCCAAGGCCGCCAACATTATCATGGTCAAGGCCATCGCAACCATTATGGTCAAAGACATGGGGAAAGGTACAAAATAAACACCAGGCAGAACAGAGAAAAATAAAATTGCATATATTTACATCTTTAATTACAACGGGTCATCCCCGCTTACACCCAGCCAAGGCTGGTAAATGAGAAAGAAAGAAAACAAAACAAAAAAAGATAGCCAAACGGCAATGAAAACAAGAAAAGTATAACAAATCCTTGTCACTCGGTACCAACCGTGCCACCACCAACACCACCAATGCCCTCGGCGCCATCATCAACCCCTAGCGTAGCTGGATCAAAGGCGCAGTCGACACGGGCCTCACGAGCCTTTTGACGGTCTTCTTCATAAGAGGCTTCAGGTACAATGGCAACCTCCCACAATCTCTTGTACACATCAAGTTGAGCCTCGGCAAACGTCCAAAGATCACGAGCCAGGCCGAAAAAGGCAGCCTGATCCCTCAAGAGCTGGTTCCCGGCCTCTTAGGCCGTAATCTGATCCGCCGCAGTCTAGGCATCCCGTTTATAGACGCCAATGCATTCCTCCAACGCTCCATCTCGAAAGGCCGTAGCAGCCCTCTCCAGCTCCCGTCCTCGTTCACGAACGCGGTCCACTATCTTCATCGTTCTGACCCTCGATACGGCGTCCCTCGCCTGCAGCCTCAAGGCAGCGGCCTCGTCTCCAAAATGACTACCTGTCTGGTCAAAGTTTCAAAGACCTCTACCGCCTTGGCCCGATCTTAGGGTCCCCTCTCAGCAGCAACCCTTCTCTCGGCTTCCATATCCTCGTCTTTACAATGAAGCTGCTTCTCAAGAGTATTATCCCTGCCAAAGGTTTGCTGCATTTGAAGTTCTCACCTCGCCATCTCTTCGACGAGACCCCGGTTTCGGGGGTCGTTTCTCATGCCTCACGCATCCTGCGGCATCAGTCCCGGTAGCTATGGTACTTCTACAGCGCCCGCGAGCAAATCCCCGAATGGACGTTAGCTCGGCGGATGCTCTCCACCTCCAACAAAAATAGCTACAAGAAAGAAGCAATAATCAGAAAAAAAAAATCAACCAAGTGAAACAAAGAGAAACTAAGCCACCACACGTACCGTCAGGCTCTGCGCGACAGCCTCTCCCATCAGCCCGACATTTGAGATGCCCTTCAACGACATATTTTCCGCCTCCGAGCACAGAACCTCGAACACCGACACCACATTCTCCTCTTGAATTAGCAAGTTCTTCTCGGTAGGGATCTTAACGTAACGGAACTGCCCCTTCCGCATGCACCGTTGTGCAGGTATGGCCGTCCTGAAGCATGCAGACATCGTCAGGGTCCAGGTCGGACTCAGAGTCAGACCCTTCGCCTACGGTGCCCCTCCCTCTGTACGCCGATCGGGAAGTCGAGGCTCCCACCCCCGCCAACATAATGGCGCCTGATTCTCCAACCAAAGCAGATGCCGAGGAACTACCTCCCCTCTCAGCAACTGGAACTGATGTTTGCATCGTCGAAGAGATAATGTCACATTGGCCTGAGCAGCATTTCTTGAGGAACTGCTTGCCATTTTCTGATCAAAGAGATCTGATAGAAGTAAGAATCAACGAAGGAAGATAAAGATTACAATAACCGAAGAGCAATAACAACGATGAACTGACTAAGCGAAGAAAGTTCTTCAGAGATTTCTCTTAAGAAAATTACGAAAAATGAGAAACTAATACTTTAGCCCCTTATTTATAAGCGACACAAGTGGCTCTCATTAATTCCAATAGTCATCATTAATTGCTTGTCCAACTGCAAAACGGTCCGATTCTACAGAAACATGCATTATAATGACAGAACTCCATGAAGCAGCTTTTTAGTCGGCAACCGACGCTTCGCCTTCGAAATGGTTCGATTTCATAACTGGTTGGTACGTTCGAATAATAAAAAGAAGTTCTCTTTCTATTATAATGATATGAGAATGTTCCGGGTAACGTCCTGCGTACTTCCAAAACTTTGGATGTCGCCAAAACACATGGTAAGTAAATTTATACTCCCTAACATCAACACCATACAAAAATAATGGTCGTCGAAAAAACAATCACGGCTATCTCCAAAGAACAAAAGGCTGCGGCCACCCCCACAATATATACAGTTACGACCATCCTCTCATATGTACAGATAGCTACAGCCATTCCTAACATATACGCGGCTATGACCCTTTCCCAAGAGAGAACATTTAAGATCTTCGACAACATGTAACCATGGTCACCAACTCGACTCCATCACGGCTAATGTCGTTCACCATTGTAAGGTTATGGTCATCTCCAGTATGTAAACGGCTAAGGCCGTCCACAGTATTGAGGCCTATGGCTATCCCAATATATAAGCGACTAAGGTCGTCCACAGTGTTAAGGCCTATGGCCATCTCCAATATATAAGCGACTAAGGCCGTCCACAGTGTTAAGGCATATGGCCATCTCCAGTATATAAGCGGCTAAGGTCGTCCACAGTGTTAAGGCCTATGGCTATCTCCAGTATATAAGCGGCTAAGGTCGTCCATAGTGTTAAAGCTATGGCCATCTCTAGTATGTAAACGGCTAAGGTCGTCCATGGTGTTAAGGCTATGGCCATCTCCAGTATGTAAACGGCTAAGGCCGTCCACAATATTGAAGCCTATGGCCAACTCCAGTATATAAGCGGCTGCCCACAGTATTAAGGCTATGACCATTCCCAATGAATAGCTGGCTACAGCCATCCTCAACATGTATGCAAGTGACTCGACTACGGTCAAAGTTACTCGCATGGTCAAGGTTATCAACACAAAAAGACTATGGCCATTCACTTCAACAGCATAATCTCCCACATAAAAACGGCTAAGGCCATTATTGAGCTCGACCGAAACTGCTTCCAGAAAAGTCCGCTCATCGAGCTTGGTCAAGGCACTACCTCGATAAACGGAGTGACTAACCGTATATGTCAAAATATGACCTCGAGATAATTAACGAGATTAACTATGTCCTAAGCTAATTCGAAGTTAATAAATGGTATGACCACTTATTAACTACAATACCAGATCATCAGCCAACTTGATCATTAAGGCTATGGCCTATCCGCCATCGTAAGGACGGAACCTCGGCATAGTCACGGCCGTCAGTGCCAGCTCACGCATCTTATGTCTATAAATACTAAGAGAAGGAACCTTAGAAAGGGGTCTGCTTCTTCTTCTTCACCACTACTTCCAAAAAGGGAGAACACACAACAATACCCCTATATTGTGGGAAAAAGGAACATCATTGTAAGGCTGTGAACCTCTCTATGGAGATACAGATCAAACCGATATCATTAATAAAAGATCTCTACACATTTCTTTCCAATGAATAACACTTGTCTCTTGTATTTTCCGTTTGGTCTCTCAATTATTACGATCTGCTATGATTGGTCCTCAATCTATTTTCATTATTTTATGCTTGCAAAGTATGTGATAATTTCGAACTAAACAATTACGAATTCAGATTAGTCAGACAAGTCGATACATATATGGGGTTAATTTAAAGAAGTTGGCATCCTTAACACTAAAAGCTTTTAGGATTACGGTTTGAACAGAATAATATATTCCTGTCCTGTAAAAATTCTGAATTCGGTTCTGCAAAAAAATTGTTCTATTATTCTTAGTTACAATTACTAGGTAACTCGTGAAATGAAAATCTACGGTGCTCATTTGCACTGCATTACAGCCTGTTAATAATAATTTAATTTTTGGCCACCGAAAGTAAAGATCCTTTAACAGCAACTTCTCTTTAAAGAACAGAATAAATACCAACAACAATAGAATCAACTAAAGTACAAAACATTATACATTAACCATCTCCTTTACATATTTATATTCCCTTTTTTCCCATTATCCTTTCCTTTAATGAAAAGTTTATCCATCTATTATGCAAAGGGATCATTCACACTCTTAGGGCTCGTTTGGTCCGGTTAATACGGAATAAGTATTTTCGGGATTAAATTTTATATAAATTTATCTCATATTTAATTGAGATAAAATTACGATATAAGTAATCTCGAAATTAATTATCTAAGATAATAGTATTATATTTAATATATGGGAGGATATGATTACAATCCTGAAATAATTAATCCCGAAATAATTAATTATGAAATAACATATTTTTCAACCAACTGACCCTTAGTCATTAGCAAAATGTCTCGTATTCATTCTTAATTTTACAGCAGAGCTCCATGATAAATTGATGGGTTCCACGTGTCATAATACTTTACTAAAATCTTTTAAATTTACCCCTTTATTTCTTACTATAATTAAAAAGTATCATCCGTTAAAGCTCTATTAGGATAAGGGCAAATAAGACAATTTGCTAATAGCTAAGGTATGAATGCCCCACAGAAGGTAAAAAGCAAAATATTTGGTATTTTTAGTGATACTTTTTAGCAATCTTTATTCAAATAGCCAGCCTGGTACACTATTTACTTTTTTTTAGTTGATATATATAAGTTATACATTAATGATATACATTCTTACACATATTATACATATATAATGCGTCGACTATTTTTAATTTAAGTAGCTGGGTGAACATCTATTTAGGTTAAAAAAGGCAGCTCAACGCACTAAGGTACCGTTATGCATAGGATCCGAGGAAATGCTGGACAACAAGAGTTTATTGTACACAGTCCTACTTGCATTTCTGCAAGACATTGTTTCCATAACATCATCTTTACCAGCTACACCAACATCAACTTTACCGATTACAGCACGACTTAAACGACTATTTAGGTTAATTCTTGTATTATACTTACTCTTCCTTATATTGCTCAAAGTTCTTTGTGCAACAAAGAAGAAACAATAATCCCAAAGATGAGCTGCTGTAAGCCAAAAAAGTCCAAAAGTTTCCCCATAGCCAAAACCCCATCACAAAAAGAAACCTCAGAAACCAAAAATATCAAACATGAAGTTCTTTTAAGTATTCCAGGATGTAGAGTTCATCTAATGGATGAAGGAGAAACTTTAGAACTTTCAAATGGTTTCTTCACAATATTTTCTATATTAGAAGAAGATGTTTGTGTGGCTACTATTGTAAAAGTTGGTGATGAACTTCAATGGCCATTAACTAAAGATGAACCTGTCGTGAAACTTGATGCTTTGCATTATTTGTTTACTTTGCCTGTTATAGATGGTCATCCATTGAGTTATGGTGTGACATTTACAGAAAATGGTAGTGGAAATCTTGGATTTTTGGATGCATTTCTTAAAGAAAATACTTTGTTTACTAGTTCAATATCATCAAATAGGAGAAATGATATTGAATGGAAAGAGTTTGCTCCTAGAATTGAAGATTATAACAATGTTTTGGCTAAGGCAATTGCTGGAGGTACAGGTCAAATTGTTAAAGGAATCTTCAAATGTAGCAATGCTTATACTAATCAGGTTTGGATTTTGTTTCCTTCTTATGATGTTACTGTTGCAAAGAAACTTTTTTGAATTACCTTCTTGTAGGTCTCGAGGAAGGGTCGCACCCTTATTAAAATGTTTAGACGGTTGAGCGAATGAGTTATCGTCTCTTTATATACCGTCTTGGACAATTCTCATCTTATAAGTTAACTTTTAGAATTGAGTTAGTCCTAAACTCTGTTTTCTTATTAGAATTGGACTAACTGTTCCTAGTTTTGACTTACTTAATGCCCGCATGTTATACTATCCACACTTCAGATATCCAAGTCTAAGCGTGCCGAAAGTATATTAGAATTAATGTTCCATATTAGTGTATGTTGTCTATATCACACCCTTAGGGTGCGGCCCTTCCTCGAACGCTATGTGAATAGGGGTGCGGCCCTTCCTCGGATGATATAATATCGGGTCGCCCTTTGACGTTCCACATTGGTTGAGGGAATGAATTGTTATTTTCCGATAGTCTTGGACAATTCTCACTTTATACAACTAAGATTGAGTTAGATCCAAGTTCCGTTTATGTAACGTTGTTAAAGTTTACTTGGAAATTATTCACTTTGATTTCTTAGAAAGCTAAAGATTAGAAAGGGAAATGCAGGTACAAAAGGGAGGGGAAAACATATTAATTCCAGCTGTAGAGAACTCTGGTTCTACTACTGCTACCAAAAGGAAAGGCAGTGCAAAGAAGAATGCAGTGAATGAAAGCCTAAAACGGTATGAGACAGCTATTTATTCCTTTCTCATTTAGTCAAAAAGCTAAAGAAAAACACAGTATGTCTACCACTGTATGATTCTTTTATCTCTTTACTTTACTCATATTGTCAAAAGTAAAGCATTCAAAATACCCCTTTACTATACGAAATATCATAAGTTTAGACATTTTTATTTCCCAATATATTCAAAAGTAGAGGAACAAATTTAGACATTTTTTTGAAGTACTTTGTCACATGAAATTTACTGTATTTACACAAGAACGCAGTTAAAGTAAGGAATAAATACGAGACAACTTACTAGTTTGGCAAAGATATGAATAGCTTAAAAGTATCACAAAAAGTTAACTGAATGCCCGTTTGCTAGGGAGGATGCACAGCACATGGGTAGAAATGGTGTCATCCTACGCCGTTTCGCCAGAAAAAATATTAAATATTTATATTAATATTCTGCAAAAAAAGAAATATAGAGTAATGACACCGCTTCCTGATAGAGAGTACTTATTGGTTTGCTGGTCAAGCTCTTGTTTGGGTTTGTAAAGGTTGTAGGTTTGAATTTGAACCTAGACATTCTATTTTTGAAGATCTGCATTTTTGTTAAAAATTTGAGACTAAGGATAATTCAACCTACACTTCCCTTTGCAATAGTATTTAATATTTTAATTAGACCATTGAGCCAAGGCTTTCAACTTGTGGGAAAATGATATTATCAAATAATAATTGTTTATGTTTTAATTATATAAATACGACACCGCTTATCAAAAGTTTTGTGTATGTCCCTGCCCGTTTGGTCATAAAACATTTTTTTTACTTATTTGAAATTTTATTCATAGTGTTTGGCCATAAAAATTTCAAATTTCACTTGAAATTAAATTTTAAAATTTGAAAAACTTCAAAAAACTATTTTAAAAAAATTTTCACTTCAAATCACTCGTAAATTCATAAACAACTCCAAATTGTATCATGTCTGAACACAAATATAATTTTTAAATATCATTTTCACTTAAAAAAATTACTTTTTCCGAAATTTCATAATTCTTATGTCCAAACGCCCGTATTATCGGATAGTAAAAGAGTATATTGGACCACTACCCAAAAGTTAGAAAAAGGTGTTTTTCTCTTGTTTAAAAAATGTCCAAAAAGCTGACACTCAATATATTGTAGTGGAGTCCGGAACCAAAGTGTTGTTAAATTAAAAAAAGAACGTTTCTATGTGTTTTAAAAAAATGTGACATATGTATATATAACGCCACTTTATGTGGCGTTGTATACTAACGGTAACGGCTCCGTTAGTATACAACGCCACAATAGGTGACGTTGTGTAATGGAGTTTATGTACAACGCCACCTATTCAGGCGTTGTACGTTCTTCATCCAGTGAACAGTCCAACGCCTGAATAGGTGGCATTGTATAACCACCCTGGCCTAAATTCTACAGCATTTCTCACCACCCGGGCCTAAATTCTACAGCATTTCTCACCACCTCGAGCGAATTATAAGAACTTTTTTATATTGCCCGCTAAGTGTCATATTAAACAACAATTGCTTAAACAATTTAAGTGGTTAGAACTTAGAGTAAATGTAAGTGTGGAATAAATAATTTATACTATATGTTTAGTTCATTTGTATGTTTTTCATTCTTATTAAGTTATGTTTGTGTTTGTGTTTGTGTTCTAATAATTTAAGTTTAAGTTAAATATTATGTATTAATAGACGAAATAATTAAATACTAAACAATAAACGAAATAATAAAATAAATGATGAACTAAAAAACGAAATAATAAAATAAATGATGAACTAAAAATTTAATAGATATATTTAATTAAATATTGTTTTTACAAAAAATATTATTTACAAAATATACAAGATATAAAGTAACTATCTTGTATGTGTCCCGCAATGTGTGTGCTTCAAAGCAGCCGTCGGCCTCAGGCGCATCCCCGCCCGTCCAGGTACGCTATCATGATCATCATCATCGAATTTCCTCCTAATAGTTGGATGTGGCTCAGGATGACATGCAACAGTTGTACTATCAGGTCCAGCAGAATACTACATAATAAAGTAAAAGTTAGTTTATAAAAGCACATAATAATTTATAATTAATAGTTTTATTATCATACCATCATAGCGTCTGGATCCTGTATGTAGTCATCTGTCGCATCGTCAACTGAAGCCTGAACAAGGAGATTATTATAATGTAATAAATAAAATAAGTTATAGTTAAAAGAAATTTCATATTCATAAGTAATAAACTCATACCCGAGCATGCGAAGAGCTCCCAAAACTTAGCCGGCGGCCACTGGATATACCCTCAGATGTGGTAGATGGGCAGATGTGGTAGATGGGCCAGGGTAGTATGCACCCCAATCCGCTGCTTGAAAATCAGAACCCATGATCAATAATGGACCATGTGGGGTCATATGTGAAGGGCCTGCAGTGTCGTATATACCAAGGCTGTAAGACGGAATGTCTGTCTCATCACCGGGAGCATCACCGGCCTCATCAGGAGCATCCTGCTGGACACCATGTCCTCGGGCAGCACGAGGTCGCCGGGCAGCACCTGGTCGCCGGGCAGCACCTGGTCGTCGGGCAGCAGGTCGTTTGGCACCAGCAGGTCGTGGAATACCACGACCTCGCTGGTATGTGGCTGGATCAACATAATCAGCCTCATGTGCCAAGTGCTGATCCGATCTGGCACGCTCTAGTGTCTCGGCAGCCACCGCCATGAATCGACGACCATAATCTATAATGGCCGCTGGATCGTGCGCATAATCCTGCATCTCCATCCCCATACAGTGGACGGTATGCAATCCAATGGCTTGCATAAAAGTAAATAATGTAAACTAGGTTTAACTCACAACATTATATGTACATTATTAAATATAACATAAAACTTACCAGAGCCTCGTGTCTCCCGGCGTATGAGACGTACCGCCCATCTACCCGATGCACTGGGTTGCCGACAAATAGACGGGACACTGTACGATACCATGCTAGATACCCTGCAATAGGATAGTGCTATGGAGGTGGGATCAAATCACCTCGGCCATCCCAAATGCCCAGCTGAGTCTGGAGCCAGCCTAAAAAGGTGTCGTCCACCCTGCTACGATCATCCCTCTCATAATGTGTAGGATGCCATGAAGGATGAGGCGGTATAGGCTGCAACATGCCAAACTGACGATAAACTCGCTCTGAGGAATGATGCTCCACTATATCTAGGCATGTGAGAGGGACAGAAGACCTCCAAATAGCCCGGTCTACAGTACAGTATTCTGGGAGGGTAGCTAGCAACTCCTCACTATAGGGTGTCCAGATGAACTATCAAATAACAACACAAATGGTTAGTATTCGTAACACTAATTTAAACAATAATTGGTACGTTTAGTTAGATTTTTACCTGTGCATCCTCTAGGAAGTCTAACACATCCCTGACGGCTGGAAGATTATGATGGGTATCAAATCCTCGCGTATATCCACGCCGCATGACCCACCTGGCAGCTAAAGGAAGGTCTGGTAATGCGACGTCAGCTGGTATCAATGGAAAAGGTGGGCTGAGCTGCACAAATCGCTCCCAAACCCAAATCTAACATAGAAAGTTGATGTATACTGTGAGATAAACTATATTTAGGTAGATTTAACCGGGGGCAGATATTTTCATTGAATATGTTCTCAGTTGTAGAAGGGGTAGGAAGCCGTAGATATCTCTCTGTGTGCCCATAGAAGCCCGACATATCTTCCTGTACAGGAATGCGAGGACAACAGCACCGCAGCTGTATGTAGCTGTATCCTCGAACTGTGTAATGTGGTGTAGAAACCGGAGGCTAACAAGATTACCCGAAGTGTTCGGGAACAAGACACCCCCAAATAAAAGGAGCAGCAGCAACATAGTGTAGTGGCTCACAACCTCCTCCTCTGAGTCATCAGTAATATGAGGGTGGAGCTGCTCCAGACGCTGTCTAATAGGGGTTAACGGTACCCGACTGATCCCAGCCCTATGATCAACGGCCTCCGGCCTCAAACCTGTCAACATCTCTAGCAAATCCCAATACATCTCGCGGGGGAAATGCCTCATGCCCGACGGAAAAAGAACAGGTAACCTATCGGCTGGCAGGCCGTATAAAACATCTACGTCCTGCAACGTAATAGTGGCCTCGCCAATGGGAAGGTGGAAGGTGTGCGTCTCCGGCCGCCACCGCTCAATGATGGCCGTGATCAATGAGTAATCCAGCTGTATCCGGCCAATCCGAATAATCCTGTAGAATCCCATCACCTCCAAGTGATGGACGACTCTAGGATGTAAATCTCGGGCACTAAGGAAATCCCACAATATATCGATCCGCCGACCCCGGAATGTGTCGGTCAATAACTGTCCGTCCCATATATACTCAGATCGGTGCTGCGGCTGTAGGCCTAATAGCTCTAAGCTCCTAGGGCCAGGATGTATGGGCGCATCCATGTCGTCGACTGTAAAATTAAAAAATTTAATAACTTGTAAAAGTTACACATTTAATAATTTAATTGTATAAATTGTTGATAATGGCTATGTATTTTTTTTATAATTTAAAGTTATATTTTTAAATATTTTATTGTGTAAATTAAATATTTTTAAGCTCCCGGGCTCGATATTTTTGAGCTCCCGTGTTCGATAATTTTTAATAACTTAATTTTAAGGCACAGCGGCACCAAACTATTATTAATAGCTATGTGTATGCATATAATTATAAAATATATTTAGAATAATTGAATTGTCTAAATTAAATATTTTTGAGTTTCCGGGCTCGATATTTTTGAGCTCCCGGATTCGATAATTTTTAATAACTTAATTTTAAGGCCCAACGGCACCAAACTATTATTAATAGCTATGTGTATGCATATAATTATAAAATATATTTAGAATAATTGAATTGTCTAAATTAAATATTTTTGAGCTCCCGGGTTCGATAATTTTTAAGCTCCCGGATTCGATAATTTTTAATAACTTAATTTTAAGGCCCAGCGGCACCAAATTATTATTATAGCTATGTGTATGCATATAATTATAAAATACATTTAGAATAATTAAATTGTCTAAATTAAATATTTTTGAGCTCCCGGGCTCGATGTTTTTGAGCTCCCGGATTCGATAATTTTTAATAACTTAATTTTAAGGCCCAGGGGCACCAAACTATTATTGATAGCTATATTACGCATATAATTATAAAATACATTTAGAATAATTAAATTGTTTAAATTAAATATTTTTGAGCTCCCGGGTTCGATAATTTTTAATAACTTAATTTTGGGGCCCAACGGCACCAAACTATTATTAATGGCTATGTATCCCGGACTCGATAATTTTTGAGCTCCCGGGTTCGATAATTTTTAATAACTTAATTTTGAGTATCAAAATTACAAGCTAAATACTACACATTACTACGCTACAAGGCTCTAAAATTTCCTATCCTAAAAAGAGTCTATGTTTTACTACGCTAAAAAGGTCTCTATTTTACAACTAACAACTAATATAAATTACACAAATATGAATAAACAACTAACATTTCTAACAAGTAATCTAAAATATAAACTAGTTCGGAAAATAAAATAAAATAACTAAAACTAACTAAAACTAAAACTAACAAGTAATATAACAAGTTCGGAAACTAACAAGTAATCTAACAAGTTCAGAAACTAACAAGTAATCTAAAATACAAACTAGTTCGGAAACTAAAAAATAGTAGTATGAACATACCTTTTTACGGATGAAATATATTAATATAAAGCTTCCAAATTCGTCTACCCACGAAGCCAATAGGGTAAAACTATAACGGGACTTATATGTATAACCCGGAGGGACCAAATTTTTTTTTTTTTAATTTTGTTGACTGGTCGCGGTGTGGGGAGAGGGGGGACCGACTGGTTTTTTAATTTTGAAGAAGAAGAAGAAGTGTGAGGAAGAAGACGGGAGGAGGGTTTTAATAATGGGTTCAACGCCACCTACTATGGCGTTGAATCTGACAGATTATTAAATAAAGGTTCAACGCCATAGTAGATGGTGTTGTACATAGACGTTATGCACAACGCCATCTACTATGCCGTTGTATATACTTATGTTTTTTTTTTTTAACTTATTTTCGATACAAATTTTTAATTTAACAATACTTTGATTCCGGATTCTATTGTAGTGTGAGGAAGCTGTCAAAGATGACAGAAAAGATGAGCAAATCTATGCTTAGTGGGATTGGAATTGCAACTGGTTCAGTTATGGGGCCTATGGTTAGGTCTCAAGCTGGCAAGAAATTCTTGGCCATGGTTCCTGGAGAAGTTCTTTTGGCTTCACTTGATGCTGTTAGTAAGTGGCCACCAATTTTATCTTTCCTTGTTTTCTTTCTTTCATTTTTCTTTTTCAAGAATGTTTAAAACCATTTTATTCTTGAAATTGCAGACAAGATCTTAGATGCTGCTGAAGCTGCTGAAAAACAAACATTGTCTGCAACTTCTGGTGCTGTGACTAGGATTGTCACCAATAGGTAATATGTGATCGTGTTTTGATTCGGCATGAAATTTAAGAAAGAAAAAAAAAAGACTTTGAACTTGTGATCTTGAGCATGATCAGAGCAACCCGGTGTATAAACTGTATGCGTTCATGTAGGAGCCGGGAAGGACGTATTTTAAGTGGTGTGATGTAGACAGTCTACCCTAATGTGCAAGCATTAGTGACTGCTTCTACGGGCCGAATTCGTGATCTGTAGGCCATATAGTAGTCTTGAACATGAGGGCAACCCAATTTACAAAGCATTCCACGTTTACGCAGGGTACGGTAAAAAGCTGCACCTTAAGGGGATGATGTAGATTGCCTACCCAGTAATGACTGCTTCCACGACTTAAACTCATGACCTATATGTCACACCGCGGTCTTGAATATGTTATGATACTTTTAAGGCTTTAAAAACTATGTCATTAAAAGTAAAATGAGAAGATTAAAGTTAAATTATTTTTAAATATAAAAACATAATTATTGTGGAAAAAAACTAATAAGATAAGGGGTGTCACATAATATAGAACTGTCGGAGTAAACTAATAAGATTAAAGTAGGAATGGAGTGCCAGACCATAAAGCAAGTGAAGCACTTGCTTTATGCCCCAAAAATTTGATAACTCAATTTTTTGCTCTAATTAATATAACCAAACTAATTTATGTTTATACTAAATTATATTTCTTTATTCATTAGTTAGTGCAGTGACTTGACGGATCGTTTTACCTTCTAGAACTCTTTTCTCCTAAATAAGATATTCCGTACGTTATTTTATTATTTTATGACGTGCATGAATGGTTAATTCGGGATCTGAAAGGGTTAGGATTGAAATCGGAACACTTGGTTTCTTAAGATTGCCTAAAAAGCCTAGTTTGACTTCGGTCAACGTTTTGAGTAAACGAACTAGGAATGAGGATTTGACGGTTCCAATAGGGATTTCTATTATCTATTTTTTTTAATAATTCTACGTAGGATTGTCGATTTCTGTTTTTTTAAAACCGATGCTCTATAAGGCCACTTATTAAGGCTTTGCTTTAGGCCTCAGATAATGTTGAGCCGCCCCTGTGGAGCTACATGGTGTAACGAGCTTCATTTGAATCCCCTTTGTCGGAAAATTCTAGAAGTAGGGTAACAACAAGTTTTCTTGCATATACATATACATTGTTGAATTCCCTCCATCAGAAATTTCTATAAATAGGGTAACAACTTAACAAGTTTTTCTTGCATATACATATACACACACATACATACATTGTTGAATCCTCTTGACATTTTCTTTGAATCCCCTAGACATAAGTAAGGCTTCTAAAATTACTTTAGGTCACAAATTTGAATCTCAAATGTCTTATATTCTCACATGAGTTTCACAGTGAAGATTTATCGCTGCTAGCTTTTTTTTATTTTTTATTTTTGAATGAGAAACAGGTTTGGAGAGAATGCAGGGGAAGCAACAGAAGATGCATTAGCAACAGCAGGGCACTGTGCAGGAACTGCTTGGAATGTATTCAAAATAAGGAAGGCCCTTAATCCTGCTTCTTCTGTCTCCTCTGGAGCACTCAATACAGCAAAAACAAGAAAATAATAGTACTAAGATTTTAAGGAAAGAAAGAAAGTTGTTGTAAGACATAAAGGAATGAAATTGACATTGCTTGAAAAGTATCTTCACAATATGAATCATTACATTGTTGGACTAAGTCAACTCAAAGGCACTCTTATAATATTATTCGTTTTTGATGAAATTCATAAGTTTTTTTATTTTTATTTCAAACCATTAATATTAACTCTTTATTTTATACTAATTTTCTTTTCCGGTCAACTTTCAGTATGAGAATGAGAGTTTTGGAGCAACGATAAAGTTATTTGACCTATATGTTACAGGTTCGAGTCGTGAAAGTAGTTACTAATGCTTGCTATAGGCCCTTCCCGAACTCTACATGAATACGGAATACCTTGTGTACTAGACTGCCTTACTAACTTTCATTATGAAACTTTATTCACGCGCTCAACAAATATTTGAGTAAGCTTATTTACAAGTTATAATTGGACCCTGAGGTCACACAAGAATTATGATTTAAAGTCATATAACATTGTTATAATTTTTATCAATTGTGTCATATGATTAACTCTCTTCTCTATATAACAACCTTTGCTTACTATATAAAGTTAGTTATACTTGACCGTTACATTCTAATTTAATAGCGTAAAATTTCATTGAGATGTCGTTGAATAAAAATTAAACCTCATAAGAAAATATTAAATACAATGTGTCACAGCCTAAAGTTAACATTGCTACTTACGATGTCTCGCACCCAGTTGCGAAGTCAAGAAATTTAATAAGGGTGTTCAAATTTTGAATATCATTTGCCAGTGTATTATGCAATGATGTTTAAAGTCTATTTTTAATCAATAATAAATAATATTTTATCTTATACATAATATAATTTTTCGGTGAAGGATGATCAGTTGACCATCCTTGGACCTTGGACCAACATAACTTCGCTCTTGCTCGCAGCCTAATATCACTGTTGACGTTGCTACAACTTTGATAGAGACACAAATCGAATTGCACTAAAGAACCAAAACCAAAAAGTTTGTCAAGTAATTTCGCTGGATGGATCATTTTAGGATCACTATTTAAATTTTAACCCAACTAAGAAAAATCTTAGGAAAATAGCCTCCAACCAGATTTTGAAGCACACTGGTCAGAATTTTAGAAAGCGCCGAATTTTGAAGCACCAAAAATTCAGCTACAATGCTGAAATTTTTTGGAGATCTGTCAGAATTTGTGGCAAAATCCTGATGATCACCATAACTTACTAAAATTTTAGCGAGCATGAATTAAAATATGGTGTTAAGCTATTTTAACAAAACTTTTGTTATTGGGGTCGAAAACTTAAGGTGACATAAAAGTATTCTATTTGCAATAAATTGTAGAAATATAACTCTTCTGGAATTGTCTTTAACTTTTGACCACCGCTTTGTCCATAGGACGAATTTCAAAGTCAAAAGTTTAATATATTGCGCATGGAACAAGTAAAGGGCAATATTTATTAAACTTGAAATTCTGTCTATACATCATACGTTCACTTTGAGAGCTATTTGGTTACGTCAGCCTTCTATTTTTGTCTTTCTCCCAAAGTTTTGAAGAATTAACCTCAATAGTCACTCACTCAATCACTTAAACTAAAAATAACCGACGTATGTTCAATATATTTATGATCTATCTATTATATGTGTATAACTGTGTATCATAAATACCTGTGAGCACGTGATTTTTGCCCTACGTGAGAATTACTCCCAAACAATTCAAAAAAAAATAAAAAAATAAAATAGTATTGTGTTGTACGTGATTTTTGTGATTTTTGTGTTATTTTTCTTATTATTTGCATTTTTATCTGTGCATATTTGCTTGTTTAAATAAATAAAATATACAAAAAATATGTTGCATATGTATATAAAATTCAAGTTTACAATTAAGTTTATTTTACAGAAATGAAAAGTCATAAAAAATATGTATTTTTGCATTTTTTAAGCATTTAATGTCCAAATCGTGCAATTTTATTTTTATTAATGTTTAATTTTGTGTGATAATTATTATTATGAGTTAATTAGTATTTTAAGATAATTTTTAGTTTTTATAAATTAATCTTAGTATTTTTGGGCTTTATTAATTAGGATGTTGAATAATGGAGAAGAACAAAATAGAAAAAATTTGGATTGGGCCATCTTGCAAATTAAGTTACAAGCCCAATCCTAAGCACCCTTACCCAACCCAAAACCCCTTGGCCCAAAAAGAAAATTTCAGATTTTTAGCCAAAAATAATCATAATCACATAACATAAAGTAGTGGGGCAAGGAAATAAAGGAAGAAAACATGGAGAGGAAAACATGGATTAGTGGGTTTTCTTTAAATTAAAAAATATATTCTTTTTAATAAAAAGATCTGAAAATTTTCAAAATTCTTGCCTATAAATAGAAGAGAAGATTAGAGAGAAAAGAGGGGAGAGAAAAAAGAGAGAAAAAATCGGAAGAGAAGAGAAAATAAAGAAAATTCCCTGCTGTGGTATACACTCGATATACACTCTGGATACAGAAGTATACACGAAAAAAAATGCAATTTTTGAGAGTTTCTTTTGAGAAGTGAAAAGAGTTCAAAGCTAGAAAGCCAAAACAAAGAGAAAATCTGGAATATATTTTTCTTTTCTATTTTTTACTGGTTTTTTTTGTTTTTTCTCCGTATTGCTGGGATTTTCGGGATTGAGGTGTTGAAGCTACTGCTGGTTGTTACTGTTGTTGTTGCTGTATTTTCACCGCCCTGTTGATTTTCCATCTTCCATTCCTTTCAAAACCAGGTACACATTCTAAAAACCATGTGTTGGTGTAAGCTCGAATTGGAAGTTGAAGTTTTGAAATGAAATAGAAAAGCAAGTTGTTGATTAAAATTTATTGTTATTTTTCCGTTTTATTAGTTTTGTCAAATTGTAGTTAGCTCTATAATTTGAAGAATAAATTGGTCATTTAGTCGGCTTGTGAGGGAACACCTTTTGTACTAATATAGAGTAGCCTTTTATGCATGTAATTAATTAGGACTTTTTCTTTTCTTGTAAAGATAAACTAAATAAAAAAAATGTAGTCACTTTAGGATTATCCTTTTAAATAAAAAATGTTACGAGCCTTGCTAAATAGAAAAATAAAATCGCGGGGCCCCTCAATAAGAATGTTCACTTTTTCTTAAAAAATAATCAAATGCGGTAAATGATTTAAAATTGCATTATAGTATTGAACATGTTTTAAAAATCGGATATTTAGCCATTACAATAATTTAAGCGACCGTGCTAGAACCACGGGATCCGGGGTGCCTAACACCTTCCCTCGGGTCAACAAAATTCCTTACTTAGAATTTCTAGTTCGCAGACTTTATTTGGAAAGTCGAAAATTTCCTCGATTTGGGATTTAAATAAATCGGTGACTTGGGACACCATAATTTATTCCAAGTGGCGACTCTGAAATAAATAAATAATCCCATTTCGAATATTGTCACTTAAATTGGAAAAATTCCCTTGTACGTTTATCCCTCGGGGTAAGCGCGCCAAAAGGAGGTGTGACAGCTCTGGCGACTCTGCTGGGGACACAAACCCAGAACCACTGGTTCAGGGTTTAAGAATTCGAGCTTTGAATAATTGTTGTATTTGGCTTATTATCTGATTTTTATTACATGTTTATATTTGATGTGCTAAATGTTGCTTTTACCGCTTTGATATTTTGTGAATTGTATATAAATTGTGCCGATACCCATTTTTCTCTTCTGAGTCTTTTGAAATATAATATCGGGCATTTGCTGGACATAGCCCATTTTTCTCAAGATAGCTGTGGTGATTGGCACCCGGTGAAAGATTTGTAGTCACACATGTTTAGGCGGAGAGTTTTGTCAATTAAGCCGGAAAGCCATGCTACCGGTGCACTGACACTCTTCGGCTCGAGTTGTCCGCTCGAGTTAAAGCCAGTCTAGACACTTTTTCCAACAGGACGATGACTTAGAATAACAAAACCTTATGCCGGATCCCCGATAGGAACGTTTATTTGCATCATGTGCATATTTGACTTAGGAGGCTCAACACAGGGTTGGGCCTGTCTAGGACAGGTGTACCTGAAACAAAAGACCAACTTGTTGTATGTTTCTTTGTGCATTTATTTATTTCGATCTTACATGACGGCCGGTTTGTTAAAAAGAAGGGAAGAAGTGGAAAACGTCAGAGTATAGAGTCAAAATAGTTTTATGGAAAATAGTTAGTTCTTTGAAAATAAATTTTGAAAAATGCAAAAAAAAATTCCAAATAAATTTTCTTAATTTTACGAATAATAGTTTAGTTTTCTTAGTTCCTTTGAAAATAATTTTTTTCGAAAATGCAAAAAAAAAAAATTAATTCGAATATAAAATTTGTTGATTTATTAAAGATAGATTAGTTTCTCTGAAAATAATTTGTTTTAGAAATGTTGTTTAAAAATAGTTTGTTTTCTTTTCTTAAAATGATTTAGTTCTTTTATTACCGAACTACGCTAGTTTGATTCTCACATAGTGTGAGATACGTAGGCAACCTTCATCGGGTCCAACCTCCCCTGTTCCAAAAATAACCAAAATATCGAAATTGATTTTTTCGTTGTAAATATGTCGAGTGATGCCATTTTCAAAAACAGCCGAATGTACCCGAAAGGGACGCCGGAAGGTTGACTTTGCATAAACGGCCACTTTTGGGTAATTTTGTAGATTTTTTGGTCGATTGACCCTCACAGCCTTATAATCTTCGTCCCCGAGGCGCTGAAAGGCCGTATTTGCAATACCGGATTTTTTTGTTTTAATTTGGAAAATAAAAAGAAAAAAAAATATATCTAAATTTTAATTTTTGTCATAAATAAGTCAGGTGATGCCGCTTTTGCCAAAAATAGTCGAATGTTCCCGAGAGGGACGCCGAAAGGCTGACTTTGCATAAACGGCCACTTTTGATTATTTTTAGGATTTTTGGTCAATTAGCTAAACACAACCTTAAAATCCTCGTCCCCGAGGTGCTAAAAGGTCGTGTCTGCAAAACCATGTCTTTTATTTTAATTTGAAAAAAAAAGAAAGAAAAGAATCAGTGGCAAGTAAATGCTTGAATTTTTGGTCAAAATAAGCCAAGCTAGTTTCGGCGGTATTTTAAATCGTTCTTGCCGAGATAGCCTTATAGCATCTTTCAGTGGTTGAAAGGTTGTCTTCGTTAAAAGAATGGACAAGTTTGTAAAGAAATTCTTCCCGGCCTCAAAATTCATACGGAGTTGAGAAGGGGCCACGTTTGCAGAAATAGCCATTTGGTTGAAATTGTCAAACAGGGAAGTAATCTGCTAGTTTTTTTTTCTTAATTTATATTTCTTTTGATTAGATCATATGATGTTTGATTTTCAAGTCTGTAAGTATTTCTTTTCATCAAAATCTGTTAGTATGGCTAGTTTTTAAAACTTTGTAATCAAGTTTGTTTTATTGTGAAAATTGAAAATTCCTGTAAAAAAAATGTTTTATTATTATTGTCCTCTCGTATCCGAACTACGCGGGTCTGATTCTCACCGGATGTGAGATACGTAGGAAAACCTCATTGGTTCCGACCCCAATTTAAAAAAAATATATATATATAAAAAAAAAATATTCTCGTTTAGTTCCTTCATTAAAATCTTTTTTTTTATAAATTTCAAAAAAAAGGGTAAAAGTAGTTCAAAAAAAAAACCCCCAAAAAAAAAAAAAAAAAACCAAAAAAAATGGTTTCGTTCTTTCTACTGTTTTTCATGAAATAAAAAAGAAAAATCAATAAAAATCAAAATTTAAAAATATGGATTTTACTCCAAAGCAAATAAATTTTTATTTTTAGAAGTCTTTCTATCAAAAAGCAAAAAAAAAAAAAAGCAAAAATATGAATATATTTTCCTTTTTTCTTTTAAAGCATTTCTTTCAAGAATTAGTTGATTTACTCAATTCCCGATTTTCCGAACTACGCCCGGTCTGATTCATGCGGGGACATGATACGTAGGCAATCCACATAAGATTCGACCATCACAAACAAACAAAAAAAAAAAAAAAGAAAATTGATAAAGGGGAAAAGAAGAGCCAAAAAGGGAAATTGGTGCACCTAAGCAAGCCTATGTGGCATGAGAGGCAATTAAGACACCACGGATGAATAAGCCAGTGTTTGTTGGACGTGTACCACAAAAGCTTAAGGACCGTTAAGAAGAAGATAATGAGGATTTCGTGACTGAAGAGGGTGAAAGAAAACATGAGGCAAAGCTCCGCGATACCCGCATGGTCGAGCCAGAGAAAGGGACTTTCACCGTTGAGACGGGATCAGACACTAAACTTCCAAACTGAAAGGCTAGGCCATTTCCGATCAGGCGGAAGCCTAGTAAACTTGTCCTGCCGCACTTTCCTGCATCCATGAATTATTTCAGGGTGTAAATTGGATGTTTCTTTTAGTTTTTATCTTTAAATTTCCGAATGTGAACCCTGTTTTTATCCTTTCGATTCCAAGAAATGAAATTAATATTTCATCGTCCATTTCCTTTTCTTTTATTATTTTCTTTATTTTTCTTTCAGATTTTGGTTTAGTTTTCTTTTTCTCTTCTCTTTAGTTCAAATCATGCAGCTTTAAATCACATGACATGCTTGCGGACTTCATGCCTAGATCCTAAAACGCTGTCAGACTTCAGAATAATGAATCAAGAGTTGAAATGCACAAAAGTTTATTCTTGAGGAAATGAAACAATGAATTGGAATAACTGAAGGAAAGTGGTTCCCATACAAAAAGGGTGTGTTGTATTCAGGGAATACCCGAGTAATTATCCCAACAAAGAATAACCCATGCTTGCAACAAGAAAGTGTGGCCCAGGAATCTCGAAATAGAACAACCGGCGTTAAGGCGTATTCCCCTGCATTACCAATAAACAAAAGGAAAAATTCGCTCCTAATTGGAAGTATCCATACATCATCCAGAAAATATCACTGAGAGGAACACTATATCTCGGAGACATTGACGGAAATGATCTTCAAACAACAGTCAATACAGATGCAGCATAAAGGTACTATGTCAGAACTTCCTGCGGCGTTGCCTTTTGTATAATTGAGATGACGAAGGCTTTCTTTCTTGCTACCCCAAACACTATGAATCCTTTGTAAAACCCTTTGAGCGGGTTACCTTTTTTTGGCTACCCTCTTTGGAATCCAAATCAAAAAAAAAAAAAAAAAAAAAAAAAAAACAAACAAAACAAAGTTCCTGAACTACGTTCTGACTTGATTCCGAAAGGATACGTAGGCAACCTCTCCCTGAGGTTCAGTCACACCAAGCCAAAAATCCCAATTTCCCAAAAAAAAAAAAAAAAAAAAAAATTGAAACTGGGGCAGATGATATGACGGTTCAGTTTAAATCCGTCAAGATGGTTCTAGAGTTGTAATTCCATTCAAATTCCTTTTTATCCAAAAACCTTGTTCAAGTCCTTCAGATCAATTGGCAAAAGCAAGGAAGTGAAAATGTCATTGACGGAAATCTGACACAGCCTGAATTGAGAGAAACAAAATGAGAGAGTCTTATCGGTGAAAACCTTCGGGCACCATAAGGCGATGGCGATTGGAGAGGCTAAAAATGAGAGAGTCCGTTTAGTGAAAACTCGCAAAGAGCACTATCAGGCGACAATGAGAAGAGAAATGAGAGGGTTCGATTGGCGGAAACCCGCAAAGGGCGCCACCGACCAAAAAGAAGACGTCCCTTCACTAAAAGAATTTTGGCAAGGTTCCCTGGTTTTGAAATAGCGAATCAATGGGTTCATAAGAAGTTGGAAAGTTTATGTGGGTCATGCGTCCAGTCCAAGAAGCATGTCATGTTCATTTAAAGTCAGCATGCATCCCAGATAAGTCCTTCTTTTCCCCGAAAGGGACGCTTCTCTTTAAACTCATTTTCTTGTTTTTTGTATAGTTATTCTTTGAATCCCTTTCGGTTTAATTTTAATTCTGAAACTATTACAAAGAAAAGCGGCAGGACCGGTTTTACAGGACTCCGTCTGGTTAAAAAAAAAGAAAAAAAAGAAAAAAAGGAAAAGATTAAGAAAAAAAAAAAAAACCCAGCCTCAGTGGTGTACTAATACATTCCCCGATTTGATCGCAATGATCGATTGTTTCCAAAGGAACCGATGTTGGGAAGAAAATGGAAATCAAAGTCTAAGGTCTTAGAAGAAACGGAATGTGGCAGAAGGACAGAACCCACACAGAAAATCCTCGTGGAATCCCGAGGATGAACCCGATCAGTTTGAAAATAAGTCACCCCCAAAGACAATCGGTAGCAAAGTTCTCAATGGAAATGGGGCAAGGATCAAGCAATGAAGATAATCAAGGCCACAAAGTCAACCACTTTTTCAACTAATAAAATGTTCTTTGTTGAAAGCATGTCTATTTAATTGTGCAAGAAGAAGGTACAACTCAAAGAAGTGAAATACTCAAGCATTGAAATGGCTTTGGAATAAGGAAAGCACATAAAAGGTAAGTTTCTTTTCAAAAGCTTTGTCTTATGCATTTGTTGATGATCAAAAAAAAAAAAAAAGAGAAAATACCTAAAAGAAGGCCCAAAAGGAAGAATAAAAGAAAGGAAAATGAAAACTCCAAAAAGAGAATCAAATCATATTAGTCCAATATCCGTTTGGACCCCGGTCCGAAAATCGAGGGTCTTTCCATTTTTGAATTCCGACCAGAAAGCCGTGAAACTTTTATCCCCGGTTAGAAAACCGAGGATCTCCCAGTCAAAAAACAGCGGAGCCATTTACTTTTACCTCGGCCAAAAAACCGAGGATCTAACGGCCAAAAAACCGTTAGATATTGTTTAAATTCCGGCCAGAAAGCCGCGAAACTTTTATCCCCGGTCAGAAAACCGAGGATCTCCCAGTCAGAAAATTGCGGAGCTATTTATTTTTACCCGGCCAAAAAACCGAGGATCCGACGGCCAAAAACCGTTAGATATTATTTGAATTCCGGCCGTAAAGCCGTGAAACTTTTATCCCGGTCGGAAACCGAGGATCTCCCGATCAAAAAAATGCGGAGCCATTTGCTTTTACCCGGCCAAAAACCGAGGATCCGACGCCAAAAAACCGTTAGATATTGTTTGAATTCCGACCGAAAAGCCGTGAAACTTTTATCCACGGTCAGAAAACCGAGGATCTCCCAGTCAGAAAACCGCGGAGCTATTTACTTTTACCCCGGCCAAAAACCGAGGATCCGACGGCCAAAAAACCGTTAGATATTGTTTGAATTCCGCCAGAAAGCCGTGAAACTTTTATCCCCGGTCAGAAAACCGAGGATCTCCCAGTCAGAAAACTGCGGAGCCATTTGCTTTAACCCCGACCAAAAAACCGAGGATCCGACGGCCAAAAAACCGTTAGATATTGTTTGAATTCCGGCCAGAAAGCCGTGAAACTTTTATCCCAGGTCAGAAAACCGTGGATCTCCCAGTCAGAAAATTGTGGAGCCATTTACTTTTACCCCGGCCAAAAAACCGAGGATCCGACGGCCAAAAACCGTTAGATATTGTTTGAATTCCGGCGAGAAATCCGTTGAAACTTTTATCCCGGCCAGAAAACCGAGGATCTCCCAGTCAGAAAACTGTGGAGCCATTTACTTTTACCCCGGCCAAAAAACCGAGGATCCGACGGCCAAAAACCGTTAGATATTGTTTGAATTCCGGCTGAAAGCCGTGAAACTTTTATCCCCGTCGAAAACCGAGGATCTCCCAGTCGAAAATCGTGAGCCATTTACTTTTACCCGGCCAAAAACCGAGGATCCGACGGCCAAAAACCGTTAGATATTGTTTGAATTCCGCCCAGAAAGCCGTGAAACTTTTATCCCGGTCAGAAAACCGAGGATCTCCCAGTCAGAAAAAACTGCGGAGCCATTTACTTTTACCCCGACCAAAAAACCGAGGATCCGACGGCCAAAAACCGTTAGATATTGTTTGAATTCCGCCCAGAAAGCCGTGAAACTTTTATCCCTGGTCAGAAAACCGAGGATCTCCCAATCAAAAAAATTAGTGAGCCATTTACTTTTACCCCGCCAAAAAACCGAGGATCCGACGGCCAAAAACCATTAGATATTGTTTGAATTCCGCCGGAAAGCCGTAAAACTTTTATCCCGGTCAAGAAACCGAGGATCTCCTAGTCAAAAAACCTGGAGCTATTTACTTTTACCCCGCCAAAAACCGAGGATCCGACGGCCAAAAACCGTTAGATATTGTTTGAATTCGGCCGAAAGCCGTGAAACTTTTATCCCGGTCGAAAACCGAGGATCTCCGTCAAAAAACTACGGAGCTATTTACTTTTACCCCGCCAAAAACCGAGGATCCGACGGCCAAAAACCGTTAGATATTGTTTGAATTCCGGCCGAAAGCCGTGAAACTTTTATCCCGGTCAGAAAACCGAGGATCTCCCCAGTCAAAAAACTGCGGAGCCATTTACTTTTACCCCTTCCAAAAACCGAGGATCCGACGGCCAAAAACCGTTAGATATTGTTTGAATTCCGCCCAGAAAGCCGTGAAACTTTTATCCCTGGTCGAAAACCGAGGATCTCCGAGTCAAAAATCGCGGAGCCATTTACTTTTACCCCGACCAAAAACCGAGGATCCGACGGCCAAAAACCGTTAGATATTGTTTGAATTCCGACCGAAAGCCGTGAAACTTTTATCCCGGTCAAAAACCGAGGATCTCCCCAGTCAAAACTGCAGAGCCATTTACTTTTAACCCCGCCAAAAACCGAGGGTCTAGCGGCCAAAAAACCGTTAGACATTGTTTGAATTCCGGCCAGAAAACCGTGAAGCCCTTCTTCAAAATCCCGGCCAGAAAGCCGTGGAAAGTTTATTTGTGAAATTGTGATTTTCTTACTCAATACCAAAGAGTCTTTTAATCGCTCTCTGTGTCACAACTAACTCATGAAATTTTCCTAGCAAAACTGGGGCAGAAAAATTTCGTTCGTTTGTTTGTTTTGTTGTCTAAATAGGTTTGATCTCGGGATGCAAGGATCGAGATAACCTACAAATGGAACATCAATCCAGAGTGAAGAAAAGAAGAAAAGAACCAAAAGAAAGAGTTCAAATGTTGGAGTAAACAAAGGCACGGATTGCTCAGAAGATGATTGAAGTAACAAGCTCCGCCGACTCTGTTTCACTCAATGTTACAGAAAATAAACAAGAACGTACAGTTTGTTGAGCATCAAGATTCAGATCGAGGTCTACAGCAAATCAGCTAAGATTCAAGATCAAGTTTTCAAGAGAATCATAGATAGGAATCTTGTAACTCATAGTTTGATAGCATAGCTAGTTCAGCTTTAATTTCTCCTTTTGGTGTAATAAGGAGGTCAGTGAGCAGTAAGCAGCAACTGCAACAACGATAGCAACAGTAACAGCAAAGTGTCAGTTCAAGGTAGTCCCAGCTACCAAAACTTCCCGAACTACATTGACCTGATTCCTGTTTAGCCCAGGATATGTAGGAGGCCTCCCGAAGCAAAGGCTCGGTCAAGATCTTTTCAAAATGCTTCATACGGAGTGCTCAAAACGGGCAAAAATCGCTCGTATTTGCTCATTATCTTTGCACGAAAACTCTTCATATTTCCGCGCAAAGAGGGGCAGCTGTGAGCACGTGATTTTTGCCCTACGTGAGAATTACTCCCAAACAATTCAAAAAAAAATAAAAATAAAAATAAAATAGTATTGTGTATTGTGTTGTGCGTGATTTTTGTGTTATTTTTCTTATTATTTGCATTTTTATCCGTGCATATTTGCTTGTTTAAATAAATAAAATATACAAAAAATATGTTGCATATGTATATAAAATTCAAGTTTACAATTAAGTTTATTTTACAGAAATGAAAAGTCATAAAAAATATGTATTTTTGCATTTTTTAAGCATTTAATGTCCAAATCGTGCAATTTTATTTTTATTAATGTTTAATTTTGTGTGATAATTATTATTATGAGTTAATTAGTATTTTAAGATAATTTTTAGTTTTTATAAATTAATCTTAGTATTTTTGAGCTTTATTAATTAGGATGTTGAATAATGGAGAAGAACAAAATAGAAAAAATTTGGATTGGGCCATCTTGCAAATTAAGTTACAAGCCCAATCCTAAGCACCCTTACCCAACCCAAAACCCCTTGGCCCAAAATGAAAATTTCAGATTTTTAGCCAAAAAATAATCATAATCACATAACATAAAGTAGTGGGGGCAAGGAAATAAAGGAAGAAAACATGGAGAGGAAAACATGGATTAGTGGGTTTTCTTTAAATTAAAAAATATATTCTTTTTAATAAAAAGATCTGAAAATTTTCAAAATTCTTGCCTATAAATAGAAGAGAAGATTAGAGAGAAAAGAGGGGAGAGAAAAAAGAGAGAAAAAATCGGAAGAGAAGAGAAAATAAAGAAAATTCCCTGCTGTGGTATACACTCGATATACACTCTGGATACAGAAGTATACACGAAAAAAAATGCAATTTTTGAGAGTTTCTTTTGAGAAGTGAAAAGAGTTTAAAGCTAGAAAGCCAAAACAAAGAGAAAATCTGGAATATATTTTTCTTTTCTATTTTTTACTGGTTTTTTTTTGTTTTTTCTCCGTATTGCTGGGATTTTCGGGATTGAGGTGTTGAAGCTACTGCTGGTTGTTACTGTTGTTGTTGCTGTATTTTCACCGCCCTGTTGATTTTCCATCTTCCATTCCTTTCAAAACCAGGTACACATTCTAAAAACCATGTGTTGGTGTAAGCTCGAATTGGAAGTTGAAGTTTTGAAATGAAATAGAAAAGCAAGTTGTTGATTAATATTTATTGTTATTTTTCCGTTTTATTAGTTTTGTCAAATTGTAGTTAGCTCTATAATTTGAAGAATAAATTGGTCATTTAGTCGGCTTGTGAGGGAACACCTTTTGTACTAATATAGAGTAGCCTTTTATGCATGTAATTAATTAGGACTTTTTCTTTTCTTGTAAAGATAAACTAAATAAAAAAAATGTAGTCACTTTAGGATTATCCTTTTAAATAAAAAATGTTACGAGCCTTGCTAAATAGAAAATAAAATCGCGGGGCCCCTCAATAAGAATGTTCACTTTTTCTTAAAAAATAATCAAATGCGGTAAATGATTTAAAATTGCATTATAGTATTGAACATGTTTTAAAAATCAGATATTTAGCCATTACAATAATTTAAGCGACCGTGCTAGAACCACGGGATCCGGGGGTGCCTAACACCTTCCCTCGGGTCAACAGAATTCCTTACTTAAAATTTCTGGTTCGCAGACTTTATTTGGAAAGTCGAAAATTTCCTCGATTTGGGATTTAAATAAATCGGTGACTTGGGACACCATAATTTATTCCAAGTGGCGACTTCTGAAATAAATAAATAATCTCATTTCGAATATTGTCACTTAAATTGGAAAAATTCCCTTGTACGTTCATCCCTCGGGGTAAGCGCGCCAAAAGGAGGTGTGACAATACCTAATCTAAAAATAGCGGTTAGGAAAAGCAAATTATAAATCTGGCTATTTGTGTAAGGATTCCTAAAGTTTTCCAAAGTGGCCAAATGCGAAAGGGATTTTTACCTATCTATACTATATATGAAACCTTATTACCCTAAATGTGCATAGTTTATTAATTACCCCCACAGTCCACGTTTTACCTACAAATTTTGTACCATTCGATTATTAGGCATTAAAAGGGCAGAATATTCCCGTGAAAATGGGCTAACATTAAGGAGAGAATCTTGGTGTTAATTGATTTTACATTAAATTTAATTTTTAAAAAGAGAAAGAAGATTTCACATCTACTTTTTTTTTCTCTAGAACTACAATTCAAATTCTCGAAAAAAAAGAACGAACAATTCAAATTTTCGAGTTTCAACAACTAAAAGTTGAAAAAAAATTGTTCTTCCATATATTTTTCACCATTGATAGCCATTAAAAAGCTTGAAAGCTTTGAATTCAAATTTGGGTTTATGTTTGTTTGGATTTGGTGTTGTTGTAAATAATTCAGAATATGTTTAGAAGTTTATATCTCAATTTTGAGGGGTTTTGGTGAAGATTAGACTTGGTTTTGACTGAATTTCAGATTCAAACTCGAAGAAGAAGAAGACATATTTTCAGAAATTATAGATAAATTGTAGATAAATTGTAAAATTGTAGATATATTGTAGATGAATTGTAGATTGAAAAGACTAAAACTTCTACAAATCTTCTACAATTATGTCAAAAATGCCAATTATGCTATAATTGAAATGAGAATTTGGATATTAAAATTCAATGTACCTATTTTGTAGATATCATGTAGATAAATTGTAGATTATTTGTATTCTGATTGTAGGTGCATTATTTTCTGTTTTCACAAATCCAAAACGACTAAAGCTTCTACAAAAGCTTCTGCAAAAAACAGTTACAATTTATCTATAATTTTCTTCTTCTTCTTCTTCTTCTTCTTCTTCTTCTTCTTCTTCTTCGACTTCGAGTTTCAATCGACTGTGTTAACCAGTAACCTTTAACACTACCAAAAAAAAAAAGAGGTCAAAGAATTTTGAACTTTGTACCATTATTATTTTCAGTGGGAATTCAAGCGGTTCGATCAAAGAATTTAATATTTTCTTGCGAATCTGAAAATATACTATTCTTCAACGGTAATAGGCAGTTGGGGATGACCAACGAGAGGATGCATAGGAGCATCGTGAGTTTTGTGTGTGTCGTGAAGAGTTGAGATGAAAGGAAAGAGAAAGTGAGAAGATACAGTCCTATAATTATGTCTAATATAAATGAACCCTTAATTATATCCCTAATTTGAATTATGGTATATAAATGGTAATTTGGTATGTTTAAATGTAATAAACACAAACCTTAAACATTGAGGGTAATAAGGTTTCATATATGGTAGAACTCCTTAGTACACAAACAAAGTTAGAAAATTATTATCTATGTCCATTTATAAGTAGCTCATTACAAAAATTGGTCAATTGAGATAATATTACTAATATTAGCAAAATTAGCCAATTAGCTATTTGTAGAAAAAAAAATCAAATTTTTGTTGTTTTGAGTGGGTGTTATTAGAATAGATTAGACACAACTTAAGGAGATTGGATCTTAGTTTTAGGATATTTTGATGAAGTTTTGAGGTGATTTGAATTGAAAATTCGAAGTAAAAGCTGAACATGAAAAAAATAATATGTGTATCACACTGTGTATTATTTATGTATCATATTTGTATCAATTGTGTATCACATGTATATCCATGTATACCTGTGTGTGAGATATATGTGTGATACATGCTCGAAACATGTGTCGCATAAGACTTTTTTGAACTCGATTTAATTACGAATTTTGATACAAAACTAATCCAAATCAACTCCAATCTTCCTCAAATTTTGTATATTTTACTTATCTATATATATTTCAATGAATTTTAACTATACCCATTGAAAAAAAATTATTTTTTGTTTAAATTTTGAAATATTGTATATATTTTTGTATTTCATCACCATATTTGTTACCCCGTCTATAAAATTTTCTTTTCGTCTTGTATCTAATATTATCAATTACGCTTAAAAATATAAAAAAAGTAATTTTTGCATATGATTCAAAAAACCTATTATTTGATTTTTCAATTTTTATCCCTACTTTTAGTAAATGTACAGATAACAGCCACAAGATTCATTTGGCACATTTGTATAAGTTTCCAACAAAGTTCGCAGTATAGAAGACGTTAATAGTCGTTTAGATCGCAAATTTCCGACGCCAATTTCAATGGAGAATCCAGAAAATCTGAACATTTACAAAGCTTCGAGAACCATAAAACGAAGTGAAAACACTCTCTACAACGCCCTACGATCAATCTACGAGGATTCCATATTCGTCGGCGAGATTTCTCAGCTATGGCCGGAGCTTCCGCTAGTTGCAAATCTCCGTTGTGGCCTTTGGTACTCTCAAAAATTCCACTCCACTTGCTATTTCAAGTCAACCGATGGACATACCAATAATTGGTCTTTTAATACCTCTCGCCTTAACCTCCATGTTGCCCTTCTTGCTGGTAACCTTCGTTATTCCCTGTATTTATAATGATGTTTTTCCTATATTTAAAATGGTCAATTCTATTATTAATTAATGATAGAAGGTAACTTTCTTAAAATGTGCAAAAATATCAAAAAAAAAAAAAATCACTTATTTTGGATAGGAGTACTAGTTATTCTTTTGTTTGGTTCTCTTTGAGAATTAAGGTATATATGTATGAATTTAAAGAAGAGGGCAAGCAGGACTCACCAACTTTTAGGTTGGCAAGCTTAGGAAGAATGGGTGCACATGTGAGGAATCCCTCATTGGCACATTCATTTTGGGGCTCGAGGTGGCGTAGTCCGAAAGACGAAATCTGTGCGCGTCTAGTCCCAAAGTGGACAATAGATGTCATGGGCTTGGGTCATGAAAAATATGACAAACTTGGTATCACAGGGGATATGACATATTGAAGATTTTCTGCTACTTTGTAAATTGGTATTCAAAATGTTCCAATTTATATGCTGGTTCTGTGTATGCGTAGTATTTTGTTGTCTTAAAATGTCATGTTAAGAACATGCCATTTAGGATAATATGAGAATGATTAAGATTAAAGAGTTCTCATATATATATATATATATATATAATGTCTTAATTATTTCGGAACAAACCAAGAGAAAAGAGTACCATATAAAATGAAAAAAAAACTACTACAGTAATCTAAGCTTGACTAAAAGCACATTAAGTATAGTATGTCGCGTTAAGTAGATTATGTAAATATGAACCTGGAACAGCTGAAACATGCTCCAAACATTTTAACTAAATTCTGTCACATTAAGTATATTGTGTCACATTATTGCAAGTATATTATGTAAACATGTCACATTAAATAAATTCTGTGATATCCTCCTGTCTGACACTAAGAAATCAAAAGTTAATTATTAGTTTTGTACATTTCAGCAAGCTTATTATCAAATTAATTACTTGTTCCACTATTTGTACAATAGCGGCAAGCACCAGTACATATATGGTCTTGCAGTCATAGATTCCTTTAAAATAGCAGAGTGAGACACGTATTCAGGCTAAAAAAACGTGACTAACGCTGTCACAGAATTTCAAGAGGTCATCAAAATCAGTATATATATGATGATCTTCATTAGTTATATGTATTTGCTTGTAATTGGACGCCCATAGAGGATTAGTTTGTGTTCTCTTGTGGTAGTCATTTCTGGTAGTTACTGTTTTAATATCATTGCATGCATATCTGCTTATTGATGGTATTTATGCCTCTTATGTTTAGACAATTTTTTACGATGTATGCTGGTATAACTAATGCGGTTTTTGTTTTGTTTGCCTTTCTTTTCAATGCGCCGAGGGTCGATTGGAAACAGCCTCTCTGCCCTCTCGGGTAGAGGTAAGGCCTGTCTACATATTACCCTCCCCAGACCCCACCTTGTGGGAATATACTGGGTTGTTGTTGTTGTTGTTAAAAAAAATATTTATTTGTATATAACAACTACAGTAGCCTTACTTTTGATAGCTAGATGGTTGCAATGTTTGTTCTATATACACATGATATAGTTGGAAGCTAATTGCTATTGATGGTTAGGACAGAAGGGAGGGTGTATGATTGTTGATTCAACAAGGAAAGGGAAGAGGTTTCCAGATAGTATGTCAAAGACAATACCGATTTGGACCTGTGTACTGAATCGTGCCATTTGGAATTACAAAACGAGATCTGGTTTGGCTGGTGCTGCAGATAAGAAAGTAAGAACAACTTATTATTTTGGTGCATAATTATTTCTTAGGAATAGAGATAGTTTATTATCTTTTTATGTCAAAAGAAAGTTTTTAATTTTGTGAATGTCCTTTCTCAAGTCGCAAAAAAATCTTATGTTTTTTTTTCTCTGAAAATATTAACTGTAAGTTGGAGGAAGAGGAGAATAAAAATATCTGTTTTCTTCTTTTATTCTCTGAGAGAATAGAATTAGGATTAGAGGCTATGTACTTTCTGAAAGGATAAAAAGATATGGGGAAATACGAAAAAGAAATTCAAGGCTTGTGGTCTGTGAGGCTTTTTGCTTGTCCGTCTTCCCAAAAGATATATTACTGTTGGTTTTCTTGTAAATAACTGCATTGGGCCCAAAAATTTATGCGTGATGTGCAATGTAGACTTGCCATTTAATATAAATTGTAACTATGCCCCCACCATACACACAAAAATGCCAATATGTTTTGATGTACTTATTATATTTTTTATGAATTCATTTGAGCAGGAGTCAAATGATTCCACTGAATGTGGAGATAGTATTAATGACTTTTATAGCTGGGATTGTTCCTTGCATCTCCCTTTGTGGGTCTCAAATACTGAACGAGCACTTATTGAGGAGCGTTTAGATGGATGGACCAAGGATCTGGAGGTCAGTGGAGCCGATATTGCTTCCATCACTTTGTCCCTGAAAAAGCCGCTACGCCCACTATGGATTTCACAAAAAACTCTGATCTGGTTAAATGAAGTACCTGATTGTGATTCTTGGGATTTCACTCCAATAATACTTGTTTCTACATCCTCCCCAAGTAGCAATTTTCAGCAAAGAACAACCTCTGAATTTAGTTGGAGGTACATAGCTGGAGCTGGAGATGATGAGGAAAGTTGGGCAAGGGGCTTGTCACCAAGTCTTTTCTGGAAACATGCTTATGATCTCATAAGCTCCGGTCCTGATATGTGTAACAAGAAGGTAGCTGATATTATTGAGAAAGACAGGGTATACCGTGCACGAAGGGGAGAAAATGCTCCTCAAATATCTATTAAGCCTTCAAAATCTTCTATGAGTAGTGGCCGTTTGCCTGCGGAAGAACAATTAGACCTGGAGCCTCAATTCATGAACAGAGATGAGAAGTCTTCTGATAATGATTCCATATTTTGGCTGGGGGAAAGTAATCTAGCGGTTGGTACAACACAGCTTGGTATGCTTCATATGCGCCCCGATTCTTGTGAAGTAATGAATTTAAATTATAGTTCTGCATGGTTATTGATGCGTATAGCTTCCCGTTGATTGTCTGTGTGACTAGCCTACCCCTTTATTGTATTTTACATGTGGTTTGAACTTGTGGTGTGTCATGTTATGGACTGGAATTCTTTTGGCGGCTATGCATCTTTTAAATTTGTTGCCAGGTAAAATTCCAATGAAATTAAAAGTGGAGGTTGGTTAACCACTTGGTAGTCAAAACATGGGCTATGCTGTGAGATCTAATTCTATGTTGCGTAGACTATCCAAAATGCTGGCGCACCTGTGTTGGATCCTCCAAAAATGCACTAGTTTTGGAAGATCTGACACACACCCAGCAACATTTTCGGAGAGTGAGCAATATAGGATCTAAATGCTTTGCTAGTTATATACTTCTTAAGTGGGGAGTGCTTATCCGTTTCCCAGTACTATCTTGAATTTCTGAGGTCTAAGCATCACGACAACTCTTTGTCTTTTTTCCCATTTTGACCGTGTAGATCTGCTTCAAAGCATCCGTTTCTATTTGGCAGAGACATTTCCAAGTAAAGAATTGGCAAAAGTAGTATGCAGGGCTTTACCATTGGTTAGTTCCTTAGAGAGTGTAAATTAATTTTGTAGTGTACTGCAAAATTGTCACATTTTCTGGATAGTAAGATAATGCAGATCAGAGCATAAATCTCCTTTTTGTTTTTCCCTGAAAGGCCGAAAAGATTTTGTTTCTGTAAGCAGATCGCATCAGTATTGTACATGTCCATTGCAAATTCATGTACAATGACTAAAAAGCCAGTCCTCCTTTCTCTTTATTATTCTCGATTTGCCAGTCATTTATTGGTGCAATTGGTTTATTTTTGTCATGAACCTCTTGCAATGGTCACTCTGATTGAAGATATACCATGCAGCTAAGGATGCATCTGGTGTTGATTGTGTGTTGAGTTGTGATCGGGAGTCCAATTCTCTTTGTTCCAAGGAGTCTGAAGCTTATCTAAACCTGTCTATTGTGGTGCGTATGATTTCCTTAAGTTAGTTGCTTAAATTGTTAGTAAATTTTTAACTACTGTCCAATTACCTGATTGTTGGCATTAACTCTTTTTTCCCTCTTTTTGGGGTTTGTTTATGTTGATTGGTCCGTGGTTGGGGACAATACAGAGCTCGAAGTTTGACCGATCTTCTTTATTAAGGAATCTTCCCTCAGCGGTGAATTTTGCGAAGAACAACTTGAAAAAGGGGCAGAAACTCCTAGTTTGCTGCAGTAGTGGTAAGTATGGCTTTACTATGTCGCCAAGTTTGTTTTCCACATGCCATTTGACTTGTACTCACTGAAGGTGAAAACTGGATATATTTTGCCCGTACATCAAATTTCTTGGGTGGGATTGTAGGGGGTAGTGGAGGGTTTCGAAGACGAGACTATGTGGCAAGTCTAGCATGAGCTGTCTTTGAAGGTGATAAGGCACGAGATCGAAAATAGGGGGAGGACTTCTGTCTCCATTTTCACCACATTATGAATGAGTTGCCAAATCCATTGACCGAAGACGTTACAGTAATCAAGTTGGTTATACTTTTAATGGGAGTCTCGTTTTGTTTTTTTGTTTCGCATGTTATCTGGCAATTTTTCTAAATACGCCAATTTATTCAGCTGTTGCTTTTATTGTTTTTGACTGTATCGCAGAAGACAAAATATCACTGACAAAAGTTATTTCTTTGTGTTTCCAGGGGAGGATATTAGCATCTGTGTTTGTTTAGCAATTTTGATGTCATTATTTGATGACAGAGGTATGCATGGGTATCTTGTTTCAACTTTGTGTCCTAATTTTGACCGTCTTAACTAACACAAAATTCAACAACTGTTACCTTTAAGTATCTAACTTTGATATACCAATTTTAGTGCTCTCTCCTGCGAAATTTATAAATTGTTCTGTATCTTCTGGTTGTCTCAAAATAGTCTATTATTTGCACTTTCTGCAGGGCACTTTGATGAAGGGAGATTTTTCAGTGAGACACGAGTCACTAAGTTGGAGTTGCGACGAAGATTGGTATTTATCTGCCAATTTGCTGTGAATGCTCGTCCATCAAGAGGGAATGTTAAGCAGGTCTTTAATTATCTCAGTGGAGGAAATGTTGAGACAGCTTCTTAAGGAAAACTTACTTTGCTTCCATGCCTCAACACGCGATCGTCCAAATACAATTTAAAATGCTATTCAGATTGCAGATCTGCATGCATCTGATTTTTCTTGCTTCTTCTTTTATTGTTTGAGTAAAGCAGTTTCTTTTATTGGGAGTTATGTCCTCACCAACACACTTGAAGCGATGTTTTGGTTTTCCTAATTTCTGTCAAGTGCAAGCTGAGTATAGGTAGGTGAGCGGCCCTTGCCAGTGGCTGATGTACAATTATTTGATCTTGGTATATTTGAACTGTTTTAAACGATAAGTATTTATGCGTAGTTTGAACATATTGTAAAAAAGAACTTATAGTATTGTGTTACTTTGATCCAGCAGAGTTATACAATTCAGTCTCAAGAGCAGGACATCGCTATCACAGCCCACAGCTTTGGCATTGTCGATTAATAGGACGGAAGATGTTCAAATTTTTCCTTGTACTATTTGAAATGGCTCATTTTTGCCATCTGTTATAATTTTCGTCAATTCATACTATTTCCATCCGCAACATCTTGTATTTTCCCATACTAGAACAGATCTTTTGCGTGAAACGGGTGGATTCTATGTGTTCAAAGTTTTTGAGAATAAAGATTTAACTCTTCTCCAACGAAATATTAGATCAAAAGTCTACCACAGAATAAAGTTGCACCATTTCGAATAGCACGAGGACAAATTTGACCATTTTCTCTTAATAGAATAGCAACTAGGCTAACCTCACGCAATGTCAGTCTAGCATAAACGCAGATTAGAAGTATCAGAAACACTTTTCGGGGAGAGAATAGTGAAGTATGGTTCAACTTGAACGTACTTTGACTAATCCACTAATCGTTGCTACTTTTCACCAACACAAACACCTGAGTAACTCAGTCCATGTAAAACTTACGTAAAAGGGGAGAAAATTCCAAGATTTTCATTCCACCCATCTCACCAATCTTGTGCATACAATACTAGTCACATATATATACCCTTTTTACGCTTTTAGTCCGGCAAAAAGCAGGCTTCAATGCATACTGCTAAATCATCGCTAAGGTTTATCTAATAAAAAGGCGACTATATATAGTTGTAAAAATACTCACATTTACAAAAGATTTGATTCAACTAATACTGACTAAGTTTTTGGATGAACTGAACCCAAAAGAGTTCGATGTGGAACCAAAACTTTGATGCACATTCAATCTTATTATAGCACTCAAGTATCAAACCTTGAAGCAAATACTAAATTCTCATGTCAAACACCATTCCCAAGCAAAACCATCTCAAAATAACAAAGCAATTGGAGAACCAACAACAAAAAACCTTGTGAAATCCAACACGTGAGGTATGGGAGGGTAACATGTACGCAGACCTTATTCCTATCGAATGAAGGTAGAGAGCCAACAAAGCAATTGGAGAAAAGGAACATAAAAACAGACCATCCCAGAAACTTGCATTAGCAACATGATAATAGATTCTAGAAGTCATAATGACCAAAAGTAAACCTGAGATCAGTGACTCAAGTTATTAACACTACAATAGGAATACAAAGAAAGCATATTGAAGTTGCTTCCCTCTTGTTCCCATTTATTTCCATACGTTTATCGACTACAACTACTCGCATATCCATTACTTTATTGACTTATCTTCTGAAGGCATTGACTGACTGAGATGCCACTTCCTACTCGCTGTCAGTATCCATATATCCATACTCGGGTTGATCCTCTATCTCAGCAGGTGGAGCTTGCTTCCTCAGCTGAAACAACCAAATTGAGAGAGAGAGAGATTAAAACAATGACTAAAAATGCAAAAGATGAGAAACTTTTATATGATACTTAAGAGAACCTTGAAGTAATTATCTAGTCTGAATTGCAATAACTCATTCTCCCGCTTAATACGCTCAAACGCAATCTTGCATCTGTTTGCATATCCGAAGTCAATACAATCATCTGCCAAAACTAAAGCCATAGATTTCCTACTTAGTTCTTACGCTTCAAAATCTCCACGCTTTAGGTGTTCCCTCATGCAATCGATTTGATGCGTCACTTTTATAGCTCCCATACTGCAAACACAACAGAATAGACTCAGTTACTAGACAATACTTTTTTTTTTTTTTGACAAGGTAAAGATTTTACTAGGCAAAACTAAAATAGAATTACAATAAGCCAACAAATTAGGAATGGAGCGGATGCTAATAAGAAAATGCTTTTAAATGTGAACATACCATTGAAAATAGGCAACTGTGGATAATTTTCACAAGCTGCCAAAGGTACCTCTCTTTACTTCCCCATAAAGCATCCTGCATTCACGAATGCAAGGTCTGGAGATGGGCCTAAGAGGTATGACGTAGACAGTCTACCTGATGCAAACATCTATGGCTGACCTATTGCTCCAAAGCTCCCCTTCACACCCAAACATCCCCCTTCCCCAAACCCCACACAAAAAGGAACTAGGAAACAAAAAAATAACAGGGAGAAAAAGGAGGAAATGATACATGAAGATGGAGAAACGAAAACACTCACCCAATGGCCATTCCCTTGAACTGATGAAGGAGGCTCTCTATAGAATGGGCATCGTAGGGAGGTCCTTTGCCTGTATGCATACATATCAGACCTGTGAGGGGGGAAGAAGTTGAAAAAGAAAATTAGAGAAGAATACAAATACTTACAGTTCTGGCACCATTAAGTCAACAAACTTAGCTGCATCCTTGAAATAGTCAGCGCAAACATCCTCAAGATAGCCCTCATTGTTGGATTCCAAATGCTCCAGTTGAAGAAATTGCTGATCAAGGAGTTTCTGTATACAAACAAGCAGTTAATTTCCATTACGTATCTTTTCATTTTGAGTAGAAAGCTAATTTTTAGAAGTAGCGGTTCTAACAAACCGACATGTACATAGATCCCTCAGCAATTCCAAGCTTTGCACACATCAAACTTGTTATTTAGAATGGATCATCATGATCGGGAGTCAAGAAAATTGCAAGGAAATCACATTTTGGGCACTAGATCTGCACGATGTCCTTCATTTAAGGTTTTTTAGCTATCATAGTCCTTTGTCTATTAAAATGTTTCATAAAACTAGTCATTTTTTGTTTTTTCGCATTAAAAGTAGTAGAATTCCATCAAGGTACCATTTTACCCTGCTATAACGGCCACCTGAAGATGAATGATGGATAAAAGAAATAAAAAGGAAAAAAACTGATCAAAAAGAGAAAGTAGGGCATACAATCTGAATCAGACCTCGTCGAAAAGTGACTGCCTCAAATTGGCAATGTATCGAGCAAAATCGCTTGCCATCCTCGGTAGTATCGAGTTTCTTCAAAGCTAGGAGAGAGGATGTGAAGAGCATGAAACTCGGTGCAAGAAAGCCTTGAACACGAGTACGCTTATATAGGGTTGATGATTCAATGGGATGATATACATGACAGTTGTACAATAAATGAAAAACGACGTAGATGTTTGAGCAAGTCATGCAGTTGATACATTTGCAACCAAAACTGCAGCCATCTCCTCATCAAAGCATCATGAAATTATCACTTCATTACTTTTATATAATCTTGGAAGATTTACCGTATAGTCCAACGATCCTTATAATTAAAAGATTCTCCAATTGATTTTCTTTGAATTAGTAAAATTCATCGAATGCACAAACCTTGCACGCACCAAGTTTTCCGAGAAATCCAAGGTCATCAAGCTCGAGGTTATTAAATAAGATAAAATGTTAAAGTCTTCCATCTCTGCAAAATATCTTTTCGACCTTTGGAGGACTTCTTTCCTCTCTGGATTTTTTGTTCCATATGTTGCTGAATGCTTATATCCAAAGTTTCCTAATGCATCCCTAGACAACTTTAAACTATGCATTGAAGTCACAAATTCAACCATTTTGATAGCTTTAGAAGCAAAATTTCATCTTATGGATACTACCTATAGACAGTCTTCAGTCAAAATGAAAACTAAACATTTTTCACTAAATAGAATTTGCACTCGCGTTCAAAAAATATAATATAACCCAATGTGGAGAAATTAATCAGAATCTACATCTCTTTATAACTAAACTAAATCGAAGTGTAGCATAAATGAGGTGGTGAATGAGAGGTGTGATATGCTCAAATGACTTCATATACACTGCAGTTCTATGTGGTTTGCCTTTAATGGTGCAGAGATTGATAACTAGTCATTTTTTGTTTTTTCCGCATCAAAAGTAGAAGATTTCCATCAAGGTACCATTTTAACCTGCTCTAACGGCCACTTGAAGATGAATGATGGATAAAAGAAATAAAAAGGAAAAAAATTGATCAAAAAGAGAAAGTAGGGCATATGATCGGAATCAGACCTCGTCGAAAAGTAATTGCCTCAAATTGGCAATGTATCGAGCAAAATCGCTTGCCATCCTCCGTAGTATCAATTTTCTTCAAAGCTAGGAGAGAGGATGTGAAGAGCATGAAACTCGGTGCAAGAAAGCATTGAACACGAGTACGTTTATATAGGGTTGATGATTCAATGGGATGATATTAAGAGAGAGGTCCAGAAATCCTTATAATGAAATCGGTTTAGGATTCTCCAATTGATTTTCTTTGAATTAGTAAAATTCATCGAATGCACGAACCTTGCACGCACCAAGTTTTCCAACAAATCCAAGGTCATCAAGCCCGAGGTTATTAAATAAGATAAAATGTTAAAGTCATCCATTTCTACAAAATATCTTTTCGACCTTTGGAGGACTTCTTTCCTCTCTGGTTTTTTTGTTCCATATGTTGCTGAATGCTTATATCCAAAGTTTCCTAATGCATCCCTAGACAACTTTAAACTATGCATTGAAATCACAAATCCAACCATTTTGATAGCTTTAGAAGCAAAATTTCATCTTATGGATACTACCTATAGATAGTCTTCGGTCAAAATGAAAACTAAACATTTTTCGCTAAATAGAATTTGCACTCGCGTTCAAAAAATATAGGTTAGAAATTATTTGATAACCCAATGTAGAGAAATTAATCAGAACCTACATCTCTTTATAACTAATCTAAGTCGAAGTGTAGCATAAAAGAGGTGGTGAATGAGAGGTGTGATATGCTCAAATGACTTCATATACACTGCAGTTCTATGTGGTTTGCCTTTAACGATGTAGAGATTGATAACTAGTCATTTTTTTTTCCGCATCAAAAGTAGTAGATTTCCATCAAGGTACCATTTTAACCTGCTCTAATGGCCACTTGAAGATGAATGATTGATAAAAGAAATAAAAAGGAAAAAAACTGATCAAAAAGAGAAAGTAGGGCATAAGATCGGAATCAGACCTCGTCGGAAAGTAATTGCCTCAAATTGGCAAAGTATCGAGCAAAATCGCTTGCCATCCTCGATAGTATCGATTTTCTTCAAATCTAGGAGAGAGGATGTGAAGAGCATGAAACTCGGTGCAAGAAAGTATTGAACACGAGTACGTTTATATAGGGTTGATGATTCAATGGGATGATATTAAGAGAGAGGTCCAGAAATCCTTATAATGAAATCGGTTTAGGATTCTCCAACTGATTTTCTTTGAATTAGTAAAATTCATCGAATGCACGAACCTTGCACGCGCCAAGTTTTCCAACAAATCCAAGGTCATCAAGTTCGAGGTTATTAAATAAGATAAAATGTTAAAGTCTTCCATTTTTACAAAATATCTTTTCGACCTTTGGAGGACTTCTTTCCTCTCTGGATATTTTGTTCCATATGTTGCTGAATGCTTATATCCAAAGTTTCCTAATGCATCCCTAGACAACTTTAAACTATGCATTGAAATCACAAATTCAACCATTTTGATAGCTTTAGAAGCAAAATTTCATCTTATGGATACTACCTATAGATAGTCTTCGGTCAAAATGAAAACTAAACATTTTTCACTAAATAGAATTTGCACTCGCGTTGAAAAAATATAAGTTAGAAATTATTCGATAACCCAATGTGGAGAAATTAATCAGAATCTACATCTCTTTATAACTAAACTAAGTCGAAGTGTAGCATAAATGACGTGGTGAATGAGAGGTGTGATATGCTCAAATGACTTCATATACACTGCAGTTTTATGTGGTTTGCCTTTAACGGTGCAGAGTTTGATAACTAGTCATTTTTTGTTTTTTCTGCATCAAAAGTAATAGATTTCCATTCAAGGTACCATTTTAACCTGCTCTAAAAAGGAAAAAAATTGATCAAAAAGAGAAAGTAGGGCATAGGATAATCAGACCTCGTCGAAAAGTAATTGCCTCAAATTGGCAATGTATCGAGTACAATCGCTTGCCATCCTCGGTAGTATCGATTTTCTTCAAAGCTAGTAGAGAGGATGTGAAGAGCATGAAACTCGGTGCAAGAAAGCATTGAACACGAGTACGTTTATATAGGGTTGATGATTCAATGCGATGATATTAAGAGAGAGGCCCAGAAATCCTTATAATGAAATCAGTTAAGGATTTTCCAACTGATTTTCTTTGAATTAGTAAAATTGATCGAATGCACGCACCAAGTTTTCCAACAAATCCAAGGTCATCAAATTAGATAAAATGTTAAAGTCTTCCATTTCTACAAAATATCTTTTCGACCTTTGGAGGACTTCTTTCCTCTCTAGATATTTTGTTCCATATTTTGCTGAATGCATTCATCCAAAGTTTCCTAATGCATCCCTAGACAAAATTAAACTTTGCATTGAAATCACAAATTCAACCATTTTGATAGCTTTAGAAGCACAATTTCATCTTATGGATACTACCTATAGATAGTCTTCAGTCAAAATGAAAACTAAAGATATTTCACTAAATGGAATTTGCACTCGCATTCATAAAATATAAGTTAGAAATTATTCGATAACCCAAAGTAGAGAAATTAATCAGAATCTACATCTCTTTATAACTAAACTAAGTCGAAGTGTAGCATAAATGAGGTGGTGAATTGAGAAGTATGATATGCTCAAACGACTTCACATACATTGTAGTTCTATGAGGCTTTCTTTTAACAGTGCAGATATTGATAAGCTCTGAACTTGTATAACCTTATTATAAGGCGTTAACTCTTTCTATCTATGAATTTTTACTTTATGATACTGCCACTTATAATCCAGAGAAGTGAGAGATGTAAAGTGACAAAATCGAACCAAACCAATTCAAATGTCATAAAACCAATGCTGAAGGAAACCGAAGTACCAGTAAAATGCTCACCATATAAGAACGATCAACTAAATCAGAACCCAACTTTTACATCCAAGTAGTAGAAAGTCTTATAGGGGTACTGAAAATACTGTCATATATTGGATATCTTCTCTGAGATTTGTTAAAGGCATGCTTACATATAATGAACAAAGTTTGGTACATTCCCCCTTAGCGACGCCGTAAACTATATTCGATGCACTTTCATCAACTATCTTTTCTTATATTGTTGGAAACTAATTGTGCTAGTGGGAGGCAGCAAGTATCCAGCAAAATAGTCGAGGTGAGGACACGCTGGCTTGCAGACTACTAACTTTTTTGCCCATATTGAACATCAACTGTTCATAATCATATTATTCTGCTACAATTCACGTATTCATTTCTATTTTCTCATATAATAAGGAAACCTATACAACAACAACAATAAAAAATCCAGTATAATCCCACAAGTGTAGTTTGGGAAGGGCAGTGTGTGCGCAGACCTTATCTCTAACTAGAAAGTAAAGTTGTTGACAACAACAAGATAATAAAAAAACCAAGTGAAAGGAACAACAGGTAGTGGTAAAATTCTATCAATAATAGAATACGAGACTAACACTAATACTAGTGGTATAGGAAAGAGACACTCTCGACTACGTTACCTTAATTATTGACCTCCAGACTTCGCTGTCAAGGTAACCTATAGCAGTGTTCACGAAAGCGGTCGCTTTCTCGCTTTAAGCGAGAAGCGAAGCGAGGCGACACATCAGGCGCTCCAAGGTTTAAAAGCGACGCAGGTAAGTTAAAGCGTACGCTTCAACCGTAAAAGCGTGAAGCGGTAGAAGCGATGGAAGCGTGCGAAGCGTGCGCTTCTTGAAATTAAGCCCTATTTCACTTAAAAAGCCCAAAAGGGTCAGCACTAAGCCACTAACGCAGTAACATTACAGCAGCAGTCCTTCTTCTTCTTCAACCAGTCTTTCTTCTTCGGTTCTTCTTCTTCAACATTACAACAAAGAAGCTAGGGTTTTTCTTCTTCTTCAGCATTACAATAAAAAGAGGACAACTTTCAAGTTTCAAGACTAAAAAGGTATGTTTTTATTTTCATTCAATCTTCTTCTTCTTCTAATCTTCTTCTTCTCCTTCTTTTTCTTTTTCTTTTTTTTTCTAAACGTCCAAATAGCGCCAAAATGCTGGCGAATTTTTTCCAGTGTTTCTGCTCTGTTTCTGCCCAAAATCTGCCCATAATTTGGCCAAATTTCTTCTCAAATATCTGCCAAAGCATATATTTTTTGTTCTAATTTCGTATTGCCTTTCTTATGTGTTATGTAGTTGATATTTTAATGGCGCCAAAAGAAGATAGGAAAGACCCGGCTTGGGCTTACTCGGTAAGAGCTAGCGAGACCAACAAGATGGCCATTAGATGTCTTTTTTGTAATAAGATTACAAATGGAGGAATCTATCGTCAAAAAGCGCATCTAGTCGGTGGTGATCCAAATGTCGCATCTTGTCCTAATGTTCCGGGGCATGTGAAGGAAGAATTGAAAGCATACCTTCAAAAAAAGAAAGAGTTAAAGAGTCAAATGATGCATGAACAAGAACTTTATAATCTTGATGATGATGAAACAGAAGAAGGAGACGATGCTTCGTCGCTTCCACAAAAGCGGGGAAGGATGCTTCCACCAATGTCTTCTAGTTGTGGATCCCGATCTACTAGCAAGACCAAAGGTCCTATGGATTGTTATTTCCCGCAAAAATCCGGAGATAAGGGAGGAAAAAGTGGTAATCCTCAAGTTGATGCAAAAGAGATTTTGAGGGACCGTGCAGTTACTTGCTTTGCCCGGTGGATGTATGATGCTGGTCTTCCTTTTAATTGTGTTAATTATAATGACACTTTTGTTGCTTTTATTGAGGTCGTAGGCCAATATGGCCCAGGAATGAAGCCTCCAACTTATTATGAAGTTAGTGGGCCATATTTACAAAAAGAGGTGGCAGAGGTGAACAAAATCGTAGAGGAGCACAAAGTACAATGGGACAAGTATGGTTGTTCTATTATGATGGATAAGTGGACAGCGAGAAATGGAAAAATGATCATCAATATCTTGGTTAATTCTCCTAAAGGAAGCCTGTTTCTTGAGTCCGTTGACGCAAGCGACTCTTCAACCGATTCAACCAAAATGTACTCCTTGTTCAAGAGTACAATAAACTCTATTGGAGCAGAAAATGTTGTTCAAGTTGTCACGGACAACGCCAATGAAAATGTTAAAGCTGGTGATTTGATGTCTGCTGCGTACCCGCATATCTATTGGACTCCTTGTGCAGCACATTCTGTTAATTTGATCTTTGGTGATATTTTCAAGGAAAGACCCTTCAGTACTGTCTTTAATCAAGCAGTTAGAGTGCATTCATATATTGTTCAAAGGCCTTTATTATTAAACATGATGAAGAGATTCACTCAACAAAGAAGCTTGGTGAAACCTGCAAAGACAAGATTTGCTATTGCTTTTTTGACTTTGGCTAGGATGTACGAGCAAAAAGGCAATTTGAAGAAGTTGTTTGTTTCAGAAGAGTACACTAGCAGTGCCTATGGAAGGGAAGCTCGAGGGAGAGAATCTGCAGATATTATACTTTCTATTTCATTCTGGAACAATGTGGTTCATGCATTGAAGATTGGTGGTCCTTTAGTTAAAGTGCTTCGTTTGGTGGATGGGGAGAAAAGGCCACCAATGGGCTACTTGTACGAAGCAATTGATAGGGCAAAAGAGGCTATTCGAGACTCTTTTACTGATCAAAGAAAATACAAAAGAGTCTTTGAGATCATAGATAAAAGGTGGGATAATAAGCTTCATAGCCCTTTGCATGCAGCTGGACTTGTTTTGAACCCGGAACTGTTTTATACCAATAAAGAGAGGATTCTAGGAGATGAACCTTTGTGGACTGGATACTATGAATGCATTGAGAAGTTGGTACCCGAAGAATCTGTGCAAGATAAAATCACAGAGCAATTTAGTATTTATAGGAATGCTGAACAACTTTTTGGAAAAAACATGGCCATTAGACAAAGAACGACAAAATCACCAGGTGATCGAGTGCTTATATGTTGTTTTATAGTTAATAAGTTATTTCTTTATTAATATTATGTTTTGAAAATTTGTTCTACTTCTACAGTTGAATGGTGGAAGCAATTTGATCATTCTACTCCAGATTTACAAAAGTTTGCAATCAAGGTTTTAAGTCTAACATGTAGCTAATCCGGGTGTGAAAGGAATTGGAGCGTGTTTGAGCATGTAAGAACTAATAAGAAAGATTTAGTATATTGAGATAATTAAATTGTATCTCAATTGGCCAAATCTTACTAATTATTTATTATTTGCAGATTCATACCAAAAAGAGGAACAAACTAACCTTGAACCGTCTCAATGATCTAGTCTTCATTAAGTATAATAGAACATTGAGGCGTCGTTATAACGCTCGCGATGAAATTGATCCAATTAGTTTGGACAACATCGATGATGCTAATGAATGGCTAACTGGAGTCCCGGAAGATCATGCAGATGAAGAAGTATTTGATGATACTTTTGGTATCACTTGGGGTGATGTTGCGGAGGCGCGTGGAATTGGGGAGAGGATTTATGGTTTGAGGGGTCCAGGGGGAGTACCTCAACTTCAAGTTCACGGAGGAAGGGAAAAGAGGCAGCTACTTTGTCCTTAGTTGATGAAGAAGATGAAATTGAAGAAGATGACGAGCAATACAATAATGATACTGGAATACAAGAGTTTGACAATTTTGTAGAAGAATAGGATGTTCATTTTGTGGTTTCATTGATGTTGCTCTTGACAATCTTGAAGAATATGATGTTTTTTTGTGCTTTAATTGATGCTACTATTTAGTTTTTTAATTCAAGTATTGAACATTTGCTTACAATTACATTTGTTGTCTAGGACATATTTAGTTTAATTTTTTTTTAAAATTCCGCTTCACTTAAAAAAAGCGGGCGCTTCGCTTCTCGCTTTTCGTGAAATAGGGGTTGTCGCTTTTTCTCGCTTCACGCTATTTTGAACACTGACCTATAGTTGTTAGAAAGATTACCAATATCCTTTCAGCTTCTTAAACAAAAGTGAGATTTCAAACATTTAACCAAAATGACTATCTCAATTTCTTGACAAACAACAATTGGAAAAAATCAGAGGTAAAAAATTCTAATATCAAACTTAAAGTTATAGCAAAATTAAGTTTACTATCCAGCTTCCTCTAATTACAGGCTTCTCTTCTCTTCTCCGTATCTTAACTTGGTTTGAAAGGTGACAGCAAAACGCATAATTGCCGAAATAGAAGTAGTAATGAGTAATGACTTAACTTCATTAAATAATTAAACTATGATAGAGGAAATGGAATTATAACTATAATTGCAATATGTTCTTTACCTGACATGGCAGGAGAGCAGTACCTGAATCTTTAAGCAAAAATGACCAACTTCATGTTTTGGAGGTTGGCCATTTTGAAAGATAATAGTTCCGAGTCTCGGCCTTAATGTTAACTTTTTAGGCTAGAACTGAAAACTATGAGAGAGAGAAGGCCCATGTCTAGGGCTTAATGTGGGCTGAAGTGCAACAATAGCCACTTTTAAACCCGTTATTTAAAAGAATATTTATTTTTTATAGTAAAGATTAATACCTTATTTATTTTAAATAAATATTATTTTAAAAGATTATATTCTATAAATCTATATATAATTAAAAGCCAAAAACAAAATCATATTATTATGACAATTGGCATAATCACAAAAAGCCAAGTGGCATTGTTAAGACAAAAATAACTACCTTTTAACTAATTGTTTTTTTAAAATTTTGAATTAATTAGTTATACTTTTTGAATTAATAAATATAAATATATTATAATTAGCTATATTAAAAAACTACCCATTCAAATTAAGGAGTAATTTATAGTTGATGTTTTAAAGCTATTTTAAAATAGAAAAAAAAACATAAATTAGCTACAGTAAAAAATGAAAATATTAATTAAAAAAACTACATATTCAAGTTGGGGAATAGTTTCAATTTAGAATTTTAAAATTATTTTAAAAAATATTATTAAGACAAGTGACATAATTACAAAAACCCAAGTGGCATTGTTAGGACAATAAACTACCTTTTAATCTATCTATATATCTATATCTATATATTATTAATAAGAGAGAAAAAATTCCTCTTAGTAATCTACGTGGTAGCTTCAGAAAAACCGTGTGGCATAGTTAGTTATTAAATTATTTATTTAGTTAATAATTAATTATTGATTATTCTTTTTGAATTTGAATATATCTAAAAACAAAAATAAAAAACTACCACACACACACACACACACACACACACACACACATATATATATATATATATATATATATATATATATATATATATAGTTTACTTTAATTACATTAATAAATATAGATATCTTATAATTAATTAACTATAATAAAAAACTATATAAAATAAAAATATAAAAAATATTAAAAAAATAACAACTCATTCAAATTGGGTGAGACTAGTTCCAAGTTAGAGTTTTAAAAATTATTTTAAAATAAAAAGACAAAAAAAAAAGTCTATAAAAAAACGAAAAAAAGAGAAGAAAAACTACCCATTCAAATTGGGGAAGTAGTTTCAAGTTGGAGTTTTAAAATAAACGAAAAAAGAGAAGAAAAACTACCCATTTAAATCGGAGAGTAGTTTCAAGTTGGAGTTTTAAAATAAAAATAACTATCATATAATTAACTATAAAAGATTATATATAAATATATATAAAAAAATAACTACCCATTCAAATTGGGTGGTAGTAGTTTCAAATTGCAAGTTTTAAATTATTTTAAAATAAAAAAGCAAAAAAAAAATCTATAAAAATCTATATCTATATATTATTAAAAGGAGATAAAAATCCCAACTTAAGAAAAGCCACATGGCATAGTTAGTTATTAAATTAGTTATTTAGTTAATAATTAATTATTGGTTATTCTTTCTAAATTTAAATATATATATATTTATATATATATATTAATATTAATAGGTTACTTTACTTACATTAATAAATATATATATCTTATACTCCCTCCGTTTCAATTTATGTGAACATATTTGATTGGGTACAAAGTTTAAGAAAAGAGAGAAGACTTTTGATTTTGTGGTGTAAAATGAGGAACCTTTATTTTGTGTGGCTATAAATCATTGCATAAAAGTAAATTGTTTCCAAATAAGGAAAGTGGTCATTCTTTTTGGCACGGACTAAAAAAGAAATAGGTTCACATAAATTGAAACGGAGGGAGTATTAATTAACTATAATAAAAAACTATATAAAAATGAAAATATAAAAATATATCTATATCTATATTCTATATATTATTAAAAGGAGAGAATAATCCCTCTCATTAAGCCACGTGGCAGCTTCAGAAAAGCCATGTGGCATAGTTAATTATTAAATTAGTTATTTAATTAATAATTAATTATTGGTTATTCTTTTTGAATTTTAATCTATATCTATATATTATTAAAAGGAGAGGATAAAGCCCTTTCCTTAAGCCAAGTGAAAGCATAAATAAAAGCCACATGGCATATTTAGTTACTAATAAATTTTTTAGTTAATGATTAGTTAATAGTTATTATATTTGAATTTAAATATCTATAAAAACAAAAATAATGAAAAATAAAAACTACATATATATATATATATATATATATATATATATATATATATATATATATGTTAATTGGTTACTTTATTTTAATTAATAAATATAGATATCTCATAATTAGTTATTATAAAAAAATTCAAATATATAAATATATAAAAAAATAACTAAACATTCAAATTGGGTGGGGGTAGTTTTAAGTTGGAGTATTAAAATTATTTTTAAAAAAGTTAAGTATAATAAAAAATAAAAGAGAAGAAGAAAAACTACCCATTTAAATCGGTGAGTAGTTTCAAATTGAAGTTTTAAAATGAAAAAATAAATTAAAAAAATAAAAATTACCATTTCAAATTGGGGAATAGTTTCAAGTTGGAGTTTATAATTGTTTTAAAATAAAAAACAAAAATAAATCAATAAAAAGAATTGATTCAAATAGTGGAGTAGCATCTTTCTAATATTCTATATTCTATATATCTTCTATATATTATTAAAAAGGAGAGAATAAAATCCTTTCCTTATGCCAAGTGGTAGCCTAAAAAAACCTTATGGAATAATTAGTCAATAATAAAGAAATTATCTATTGAAAATTAAAAACAATTAACTACCTAAATTAACTACTAAAACATGGGGGAGAGTTGGTTTAGGTTAGTTAATTTTTTAATTTTATTTTTTAAATTATTTTTTTATTTTATGAAAAAAAGTATCTATTCCTTAAAAGGGATGATAATATAATAAAATTTAAAATAAAAATAAATATTTTCAAGGGTAATTTCTATCCATATATTATTAAAAGCCAAAGAAAAAGGCACCGCATTACAAGTGGTAGCCTAGATAAAAACCATATGACATAATTAGTTAATAACAAAAAATTATTTATTAAAAATTAAAAAAGAAATTAATTACTAAAATATCGATAAGGGTTGGGTATATCGTATTGACAATTAAAATAACAACAACAACAACAACAACTACCCAGTATGTTCCCACGAAGTGGGGTCTGGGGAGGGTAATACGTACACAGGCCTTACCCCTACCCGAAAGGGTAGAGAGGCTGTTTCCGGCCGACCCTCGGCTCAGAAAAAGAGAATTAAAATGACAATTAAAATGACAATTGAAATTTATTAAAGCAATACGATCTAATAGTATCAAACAAGAATAATTATAATTAATTTTTTTTTATAATTAGTAACTTTTTTTTATAATTAGTAACTTTTATACGCGCGGGTACGATTACTAGTAACTTTTAATGTTTAAAGCAAAATATTTAATTTCGATTATCTTCTATTTCTAAGCCACCAAATATGATATTCACTTACATTATTTTCTTTCTCTCTATGCATTGATACGTGCCATTCTTTTCCCTATTCTCTGAGAATACAATACTCTATCTCAAATTCCTCTCATCTACATCAACTACCATTAGTCACAAACGGATTTAAAAGAGAAAATACAACGACGAATATATGCGTACGAAGAAGAAAACGACATCGGAGATGAGCGCCGACGGCCGATGAAAGTGGACTGAGCAAGTGAACACTGGGAGGCTTTGACAAGTACCCTAAGTCAAGCTGTTATGGATTGTTAGATGGAATGTCAAATAACTGTTTGCGTGAAAAGACTGCGAGTATATATGGATGTTTGAGCTTCGGCCCAATTTTTGGTGCTTAATAATTGGCCAAATTTTAGTGTTTGTTTTTGAAAGAAAACGACGGAGTTTGGTAAGTGAACAGTGCAATCCCATTCATATTCGCTGAAGAGTGCTTTTTCCAGTTTAATTTTTGCACCTTGAACTACAAACTACACTGTTTATTGGCTTTGATTTTACATGTTTGGTTTAGCAATATTATAGAATTACTAATCAAAAAATTGCAAAAGAATAATATGGAAGTAAATGACTTGACTGGTACCATATAACTTTTTTGTATGGGATCTTTTTACTGTTTATTTATTTCAGTTATAAAAAAGATTCTTAACCAAAAAATATCCCAAAAACATAACAATCTTCAGAAAAATTATATAATACATCTGAATACATAAATTATATTTATTAAAAAAAACATATGAATACATTCATGGCATATAGCGAGATAGTGAATACAATGAAATACATAGAATACATCGGGATACATTGAAATATAATAAAAAAAGATAGTGAATACAATAAAATACACATAATACAGCGAGATACATTGAATCACAATGAAAAAGAAAAGAAAATGAATACAATAAAATACATGAAAATAAAACTTGATAAGTTGAAAAAATATTAAAATATATTAACAGAAATTTAAGTTGCTCAGCCCCAAAAACCGTCGTCTTTGTTCAAGAACAAACCCTAATTTCCGGCAAATCTACCGTCGCGAATGAAGACAAATCGTTCTTGAATAAAAGTAGGAACAACATCATTGGACGAGAAGAAAAGGAGTATACATATAAATTGCCGTCGCTGCCTTCTTTGCCATAAGAATTACGATCACATGACTTGATATTGAGATTCTATCACTATCTCGGAAAATAGGTATTACAGAGATGCTAGAGCAAAACCATTATGGCCTATGTCAAGTGGCCATCATAATTCCCATAGCTATTAGCACGACGAGCCTAGAGGGGATTAGATCTAGGGTGGATAGTATGAGATAGGGGAAGTTCTCTATGGAGAGAACTAGCATATCGTTTTCGAGTCTATGCCATCAACAACTCCTCGCTTCTCAATTGGATTGGAATGAAGTAAAAATGGGTAGTATGAGATATGGGAAGTTCTATGTGGAGAGAACAAGGAGGGGTTTTGGTCCACAGAGGCGATGTGAGCATCGTGTTTTCAAGGAATGGGGGAAGAGAATGGCATGTATCAAAGTAGAGAGAGAAAAAAGATAGTAAAACTGAATAGCGTATTTAGTGGCTTAAGGATAGGAGGTAACCAAATTTGCTATAAACATTAAAAGGTATCTATAGAATATAATTTTTTTAAATGGTATTTATTTAAATAAATAAGGTATTAATCTTTGCTATAGGAGGTAACAACAACAACAACTACCCAGTATAGTCCCACAAGGTGGGGTCTGGGGAGGGTAATATGTAGACAAGCCTTACCCCTACCCAAAAGGGTAGAGAGGTTGTTTCCAATCGACCCTCGGCTTAGAGAAGGAAAGGGAAAGCAACAACAAAAACAAAAACAAAAACAAAAGAGCATTAGTAATTCCGGCAGAAATCGCATAAATAGTTATCTAAACATAAGAATTATACATAAAATGGCATGCAATAATATCGAACAGTAGCTACCATAAATAACTACCATAAGGGGGACACAATCCAATGCACGAATCATCTATGAGTCGCCCTGACAAGCCTCACCCAACCCCGGGAAAGGAGTACAAAAAATTCTAGGAGCCCCTATCCTACAACCCTGATACTAGACCTCCGGACTTTTCTATCAAGGGCCATGTCCTCGGAAATATGCATCCTAGCCATGTCATGCCTAATCACCTCTCCCCAATACCTCTTAGGCCTCCCTCTGCCTCTCTTCACGCCGACCACCGCCATTCGCTCACAACTTCTCAACGGGGCATCATGACTTCTCCTCCGCACATGCCCGAACCACCTGAGCCTCGCTTCACGCATCTTCTCATCCACCGGGGCCACTCCCACCTTCTCTCGAATAACTTCATTCTTAATCTTATCTAACCTGGTGAGTCCACACATCCACCCGAGCATCCTCATCTCCGCAACCTTCATTCTCTGAACATGAGAGTTCTTCACCGGCCAGCACTCCGCCCCATACAACATGGCAGGTCTAACCACAGCTCTATAAAATTTTTCCTTGAGTTTCAGTGGCACTTTCTTGTCACACAGGACTCCTGATGCAAGCCTCCACTTCGACCATCCCACTTCTATACGATGAGTGACATCCCGGTCAATCTCTCCGTCCCCCTGAATCACCGACCCAAAATATCTGAAACTGTCCCTCTTAGCGATGACTTGAGCTCCAATCATTACGTCCCCTGCCTACTTCGCTCGGCTCGGCGCTAAACTTGCATTCCAGGTATTCAGTCTCAGATCTGCTTATTTTGAGACCCTTAGACTCGAGAGTCTGTCTCCATACTTCTAGCCTCTCATTCATACCGACCCTCGTCTCGTCTATCAATACTACGTCATCAACAAATAGCATGTACCAAGGCACATCCTCCTGAATATGTCGGGTTATAGCATCCATCACCAAGGCAAACAAGAGAGGGCTAAGCGCCGATCCTTGATGGAGCCCCATACCCACCGGGAAATAGTCTGAGTCACCGCCCACCGTCCTAACCCTAGTCTTAGCTCCATTGTACATGTCCTTGATTACTCTGATGTAGGTTTTCGGCACGCTCTTCGCCTCCAGGAACCTCCATAGCACCTCCCTTGGGACCTTGTCATACGCCTTCTCCAAGTCGATAAACACCATGTGCATGTCCTTTTTCTTATCCCCGAACTATTCCACCAATCTCCTGACAAGGTGGATAGCTTCTATAGTGGAGCGACCCGGCATGAAACCAAACTGGTTCACCGATATATATGTCATCTCACTCACCCTCGCCTCGATCACCCGCTCCCAGACCTTCATGGTGTGACTTATTAATTTGATACCCCTATAGTTGTTGCAATACTGGATATCCCCTTTGTTTTTGTACAAGGGCACCACCGTACTCCACCTCCACTCCTCCGGCATCCTTTTAGTCCTATAGATCGCATTGAACAACCTGGAGAGCCACTCCACTCCTGACCTACCCATGCATTCCCAGAACTCCATCGGGATCTCGTCAGGCTCGATAGCTCGGCCCCTTCTCATCCTTCACAAAGCCCCTATGACCTCCTCCATCCTAATGCGCCTGCAGCACCCAAGGTCTCTATGGTGCTCTAAATGCCTCAGCTCCCCAAGCTCTATGTTTCGATCCCCCTCCTCGTTAAGTAGATCTCGAAAGTACGCCTGCCACCTCTGCATGACCTGAGACTCACCCATCAGAACTCTACCATCCTCATCCTTGATGCACCGGACTTGGTCTAGATCCCGCGCCTTCCTCTCCCTTACTTTAGCTAACTGGAATAACTTCCTGTCCCCGCCTCTCTCCCCTAATTCCTCGTACATACGACCAAATGCCGCATTTTTAGCTTCCGTAACCGCCAACTTTGCTTCCTTCCTCGCCACCTTGTAGGTCTCCCTGTTCACTCACCTTTTATCTTCGTTAGTGCTCCCTGCCAACTTAGCAAACACCGCCTTCTTTACCTCCACTTTTTGTTGGACTACATCGTTCCACCACCAGTCACCCTGATGTCTGCCTAAATAGCCCTTGGCTACCCCGAGCACATCCTGTGCTACCTCCCTAACCAAGTTCATCGTCTCCGACCACATTGCGTCCGCTTCCCCAGAACTTCTCCAAGCTCCACCATCAACTAACCTCCTCTCAAACTCCTGGGCTTTCTCCTTAGTCAGAGCACCCCATCTAATTTGCGGTCGTCCCCGAGCACTCCTCCTCTTCCTCTTCACCCAGAGGCCGACATACATCACTAGAAGTCTATGAAGAGTCGAAAGGCACTCCCCTGGAATAACCTTGCAGTCCCTGCATAAGCCTCTATCGCTCCTTTTGAGAAGGAGGTAATCAAAATGGGTCCTCGCCGCCGAACTTTTGAAGGTGACCAAATGCTCTTCCCTTTTCTGAAATATCGAGTTCGCCATTAGGAGCTCAGAAGCCCTAGCGAAATCAAGCAGTGACGTGCCTCATCCGTTCCTAACCCCAAAGCCAAAGCTGCCGTGAACCTTACCATAACCACCAACATCAGCCCCAATGTGACCATTAAAGTCCCCTCCAATAACTAACTTCTCAGATTGGGGAATACTACTCACCAAATCGTCCAAGCCCTCCCAAAAGCGCCTCTTAACCTCCTCATCCAAGCCTGCTTGCGGCACGTAAGCGCTGATGACGTGAGGATGCAACCCCCAATAACCAACTTAATAGACATTAACCTATCATTCACTTGCCTAACCTCAACCACGGACTCCCTTAGATCCCTATTCACCAAGATGCCCACACCATTATTACCTCTCACGGCCCCAGAATACCAGAACTTAAACCCGTCTTCATTCCTCGCCTTCGACCCTTTCCACCTAGTCTCTTGGACACATGCTATGTTGACCCTCCTCTTCTGAAGAACCTTTGCCAACTCAATGGACTTTCCCGTCAGGGTGCCTATGTTCCACGACCCGATCCTTAATCTAAGAGCGTCCGCTACCCTCTTCCCACCCTTGCCTCCCGCCCTACCCACAGAACCACTCCCAGCCCCCCTGCTCACCCCTGTCAACACCCCTGCCCCCGAGGACATGACCTTACACTACCATCCCCCGTCGCGGCCACTTTCCCTCCAACCGATTACGGAGACAGTTGCGCACACGTACTATAGCGGAATACGCAAAATAATGCAAGTTAGGAATCGACAAAGTAAACCACACACAAGATATTTAGCTAGAAATGTAAAAAGGTGTACAGAGTGAATACGAGGCCGGGAGGTACCAACTCCAGATGGAAAAACCTGGAAGTACACTTTGATTCGCCTGATATCAACTACCGCTAGCTCTTGCACATTTCGTCTGGTGATGCTTTGCTCTTCACGCCGAAAGCTCGCCTTGTCCTCCGTGGCTAGTACCTGAAAATCACACACACAACAAACCCTCAAAAAAGCGAGGGGGGGCTGCCTAGCTCGGGAAAGGGGAGGGGTTGCCTAAAAGTCACAAAAAGAAGAGGGTGGGGTAGGGGGTGTGAGAGAAGGGGGAATAGGGAGGAGATAGTGTGTAGAGGGGAGAGAGGAGAGGAAGAGAGGTAACTTGCTGGGGGGGGTCGCCGGAGAAAGGGGGTCGCCGGAGAAAGGGGGTCGTCGGAGGGGGGTAGGGGATGAGGGATGGGGTAGTGAAGAAACGAGAGAGAGACAAAGGAGAGAGAGAAAGACTTACTGGGGGGTCGCCGGTGAGGGGTCGCCGGTGAAGGGTCGCCGGAGGGGGAGGTCGCCGGAGGAGGGGGGAGGAGGGTTGGGGAGCTGGGGGGGGGGTGCTAGGTAAAGTTACCGTTGGGGGGAGCTGAGGAGAGAGAGAGAGCATGCTGAGGAGAGAAATGGCTTTGCTATAGGAGGTAAAAATTTCTAAAATATATTGATAATGTATACTATATTTAAATATTAGCTAATTTACCCTGTATCACGACCCTAACCCGGACCCCATCGTGATAATATATACTATATTACCGGTCGTGATGGCGCCTCTCGTTAATCTAATTTACCGTTTTAAATAGTTAAACAAGTAATAAACATACGAACATGAGTTATTAAGCCAAAGTCTAAGCAAAAGATAGTATAATATGCGAAATACAGTCCATACACTATCTGATACCGGGGTGTCACGAGCATCTAACAACACTGAATACTCAAATATAAATACAGAGTTTGGTACTGAAGTAAGAATACAAAAGGAAAGAGATAGGGAGGAGTTCCAGGCTGCAAACGCTAACAGCTACCTAAAGACTCGTCGAGATCCGCCTGAAGCTAGAATGAATCAGCACTCGGGAGCGGGACCAGATGCGCCTGAATTTGCACATAGTATGCAGGGAGTAAAGTGAGCAACTCAGTGAGTAACAAATGTAAGTAACGTCTGAAAGCAAGAAATAACGAAAGGCACAAAGCATTCTATAATGAAATAGTAAAACCATTTTAAAAAAGTAAACCAGTATAAAGTCAAGTAAAATCCTTTTTCAACAATAAACATGCAATTGACAAACATTTTAGATAAGGTAAACAAATAGAAGTTCACCCCTCGGGCACAATATCAACAAATCTGCCCCTCGGGCAATATCTCGGAACAAAACCACCCCATCGGGCACAATCTCACATCACAATAGGTACCCGCGCTCACTGGGGGTGTGCGGACTCCTGGAGGACCCCCTTACGGCCTAAGCGCAATAACAAGCCATCTCGTGGCAGAAAAAATAGACCCCCGCTCTCATATCAATCAAGCCACCTCATGGCGTACACATCTCAGGCCCTTGGCCTCATATTTGTATCAGTGTTTCCTCACAACATAGGCCCTCGACCTTACTCAGTCAAAAATCCTCACAAACCCATCGTGCAATATTAAATAATATTTCTCCGCCCAAACATCATTTAAAATATCATTTTAAGTCTTAAAACTGAGTAAATATGATCGAGTATGAAAAAAGTAGAAAATAACATGACTGAGTTTAAGTATAAAGTCAAAACAGTGAGGAGATATCAATGAAAAGCCCCAAAGGGTTCAAACAGTTGGCACTAGGCCCAAATCTTTTGTCTTAGCATCCGATTTCGTGTGGCGGTGCCTTGAAAACCTTATTTCGTTCTTCTCGATTTGCGTGCACAGTTCAGGCATATTTTCAGAAAGTTGTATATGAAAATTTGAGAAAAATATTGAGTTTTGCCTTTAAAATAAATTTAAATTGACTTCGGTCAACATTTGAGTAAACGGACCCGGACCCGTAATTTGACAGTCCCGGAAGGTCCGTAGTAAAATATGGGACTTGGGCGTATGCCGAAATTGAATTCCGTGGTCCCTAGCCCGAGAAACGAATTTTTGAAGCAAATTGTTAAACTGAAAATAGAATAGATTTTAGAAATTGAATAATATTTGAACTTGTTGGTATCGGGTCCGTATTTTAGTTCTGAAGCTCGGTACTATTCCGTTATGATATTTATACACTATCTATGAAGTTTGGTGAGAAATGGAAGTCACTTGATGTAGTTCGGACCTTTGATTGAGAAATAGAAAGTTTGAAACTATCTTGAAAATTTCATGCGTTTTGGTGTTGAGTTTATAGTTCTAGTTGTTATTTTGGCGATTTGATCACATGAGCAAGTCCGTATGATATTTTAAAACTTGTGTGCATGTTTGGTTTGGTGTCCTGAGGGCATGGGTGAGTTTTGGATAGGCTACGAAATAATTGAAACTTAAAAAAATTTATAGTATGTTGTAGGTCTGCAGACTTCACATTTGCGAAGTTTGGCTCGCAAATGTGAGCACTGCATTTGCAAAGAAGCTTCGCATATATGATCAGTAAGGTTGGGAGGATAGCTTCGCAATTGCGAAGCTCATCGTCGCATTTGCAATAAGAACATGTCGCATTTGCGATAGTAGCAGGTCCTGGACATTCTTCGCATTTGTGATGGAATGTTTGCAATTGTGGGGTTCATATTTGCGAACCCCTAATCGCAAATGCGATAACTGCAACTGTTCAAAAATGATTTTGGACGACATTTTTGATTCATTTCTCAAATTTTCAGACCCTAAACTTCAAGAGACAATTTTCTAAAGATTATTTTCCCCCAAATCATAGATAAATGATTCTTAACTTATTTCTTTCAATCTATTTCATCATTTTACAAGATTTCTTCTTAGAAATTAGGGTTTTTTCATGGTGGAATTGGGTATTTTTAGGTAGAACTTAGGAATTTCAAAATTGGGGATTTAGACCTCAAATTAAAGACGGATTCCAAAACTAATTGTATATTCAAGTTCGGGGGTGAATGGGTAATCGGATTTTGATCCGAATTTTGAGTTTTAACCAAGTGGGCTCGAGGTCGATTTTTGATTTTTTTGGGAAAATATAAAAAATCTATAATTATTCATTGTAATTGATTTCTTTAGCGTTAATTGATGTTAATAAGTTAATTATGAATAGATACGAGCGGATCTCAAGTGGAAACTAAGGGAAAAAGGTATTTGAGGCTTGAGTTTGCCGGGTAATCGAGGTAAGCGTTGCGGCTAACCTTAGCTTGAGGGGTTAGGTGTTATTTGCTTATTTGCTACGTGTTTGGATGTTTAGTACAACATATGAGGTTATGAGTATCTATAAGTTGTTATTGAGTCAATACATGTGAGAGTGTGTTATTCTTGAAAATGTTGCATATTGATCATATTGTTTATGTGTGGACAAGTTATTCGATGTGTTGAGAAGCTTTTTATCATGTTTTATGAGATTTTGTATCGATGGGATTTTACCCAAAGTTGAGATTGATATTGTGGAACTAAGAGTTGAAGTAAGACTTGATGTTTCCATTTCTATCTCTTTATTATTGTTGTCTTTGATTTGGGTGAGTGGAGTGATAAAGCACGAATGGTGATGCCGTGCACGTTTCTATTACTTATGTGGTGAGGAAGAGTGATAAAGCACGAAGGGTAATGCCGCGCACATTTCTATTATTCATATGGAGAGTTTGAGTGGTAAAGCACAAAGGGTGATGTCATACACATTTTTATTATTGACTATCTAGTGAGGTTGAGTGGTAAAGCACGAAGGGTGATGCTGTGCATGTTTCTATTATTGATTACCTGGTGAGATTGAGAGTAAAAGCATGAGGAGTGACGCCGTGCATTTTTCGTTTCCTGTGTTTACTTGTTATAACCGGTTTAAAGTGTACTAGTTGTTTAAATTCCTCTACTGTTGTGATTCTTTATTTTGGTACCCTCATGCATGTTGCCCCCTTCCCGTTAATTTATGCTTAGTTTCTATTAATTGTTATTCTTTTAGCATATTGTTTAATTGCACATGTTTATGTTATTTGTCGTGTCCTAGCCTCATCACTATTTCGCTGAGGTTAGGCTCAGCACTTATCAGTACATGAGGTCGGTTGTACTAATACTGTACTTTGTACTTTTTGTGCAGATCCCGGTACTAGACTACACTGATCAGAGTTTGAGTTGTTGCCTTCAGTCCACAGGAGACCCAAGGTAGATCTGCCGCCGTTCGCAGACCCTGGAGTCCCCTTCTATCTATCTTAGTTTCCTGTATTTGTAAAAGTTCTTAGACGTTCGTGGATTATGACACCGGATCTTTAGGGTAGTCGTGTACTAGTGTATTAAACTGTTATAAAATTTTCGCACTTCATATATATTTAGTTTAAATTATTGTTAGTTACTGCGCTTGGTTAATGATTAATGTGTTAGAATTGTATCTGTTAGCTTGCCTAGCATTCTAAGAGTTAGGTGCCATCACGATCCCCATGATGGATCCGGGTCGTGACAATATATTGTTCCAAATAAGATTAATTAATTTTTGCTAGTTTCAAAAATATATAGCTACTTGTATTCCACGTGATTAATTGGACAGACAAAATGATAATTACTCCATCTTCCGTTTACTTTCACTTGTTCACTTGACTTTATACGCCTCATAATAATTACAATATATATTTTACCATATAACCCCTAATAATGATAGAATTTCAAAAAGTCATGAGAAATGATTTGGGAATAAACAGTTAATGATAAGGGTAGAACATGAAAAATAGATTGTCTTTCCCTTGATTTGCTAAAATGGACAAATAAAAATAACAATATATTTTTAATAAATGAACAAGAAGGAATACTAATATTTTAATAGTAACTTGAAAAAGTCTTCGCAATTGGAAGCCAAATTAATAATTAATAATTTAGTGGTAACTTGAAAAAGTCTTCACAGAGTACAATATATGGGTTTCTAACTTGACTTTTTGTGCATGTAACACTAATGATGCTTCAAATTTTCTTATTTTAAAGAATATACTATATCGTTTTTCATTTTAATTTTTTTTGATTCCTTGAAAAGTTAATAATATATCAGTCTGTAAAATCCAAAGAGACAACAAGCATGAGGTGGATTAGATTGAGACTTAGTAGAATGAAGAATGAGTTATCAAATTTGGCAATTATTTAATATATACTGTAAGCGTAAATAATTCTTTGGGTTATCAAATCACTCAAATAATTTTCATAGGTAAATTTTCTTAAAATATGAGATTTATAATCTCAAAAAATAAAAGAAATTACTTGCTATATCTAACGACGACCTCACAATATAAAAATTCCATAATCTAAATATGTATATAATTTAAAATCTTACAGAAATAGTATCGTGATTTGCCAAATTGTTGAATTCTTTAGACATGTTCACCTAATTTTGAATCAGTTCCCCCTCCCCCAAATAAAAAGGCCCAAGTGATACTATCGTAACTGTGAAAACTTGGTCAAAAGTGCGACACGAAAATAAAAATATTGCTCTCTCTTTGTGTTTCATTGTACATATGTAGCAATTTTTTTTTTAAATTTTTCCAAAAAAAAAAACGATATATTTTTATAATTCGAAGCTCTTTAATTTTAAACTTCTTCCTTTATTTAGTTACAAGAATAAGGGTCAATAATTCTATGATAAATATGAGATTATATTATTCCGCATTTGATCGAATATTTCGTTCGGGTATTTATACCACATTAATTTCATGTTGGCTAACATTCCCAAAATTACTAATTTCAAAATATAACAAAAAAATAAAAAGGTTGTCTTCCTGCAGCGCCCTTATCTCAAAGTCCCTTAACAATGAAAATAAAAGTATATTTAAGTTTATCTAGTACAAGTATTATATCATACCTCGTAAATTTCATTATTAATCTAATGAATCAAATATATATCAATAGAAGTATATCATCCACGGAATAGTCTCATTTTTATTTAATCCATGTATTATTATACATGATCATACATCGTGTCATATTTAAGATCACACGTTCTAGTTAAGGTTACTTTTGATATCTACCAAAGTATTTCTTTCTTAAATTTCGAGCTCCATTCAAATATGAAATATAAAATGAAACAAAGGTAATAACATATTAATTATAATATACGTACAATAAAATGAAACCAGAGGGAGCAACAAATTTATAATGTCAAGACTCTTCTCTATATATATATATATAAAAGAGTCTATAGATATGAACACGATGACTTTTTCTTTCCTTACGTGCGTAGATGAACTTAACTTTAACATATTTTTTATATTTTTTTCTTTAACCAAATTTCTTGGTCAACTGACAGTGTCTATTCTATTTACGTAATTGCACACTCTCTTTTACGGACATATATTGTTTATAAAACCAAGAAGTTAATTTGGTGCACTAAGTTTTGGTTGTGGTTGTGTGCGGGATTAGGGAAAGGATCGGATCATAAGATTTTTTTGTACGCAAATCTTATCTTGCATTTCTGGAAGAGATTATTTTTACGGCTCAAACCCGTGACCTCCTGATCACACATATGCGCGGGCCTGGAAAGGGTCAAATCATAAAAGTTTATTGTACCCAATCTTACCCTACATTTCTGCATGAGGCTATCTCCGAAGCTCTATCCTGATCACATGACAACCACTTTCACCACTTACGCTAGTGCTCCCCTACATATTGTATATAAAACTAGAAAACCAAATTCATGACACTAAGGTGGTTGTCCTACCAACCCAAAGGAGTATAGTATGATGGTTGGTTTATAGCATCTATCTATATGTATATATATTCAACAACATACTAGCTAGTTATAGAATCAGAAATCACAGAAATCTTTCCAATATGGATAAAGATTTTGATCTCGATTTGGCTTTAACGGCGGTGGGAATTCCGGACAGCACGGCTGAGCCGCTGCGGTCTTTGACGCTTTCCGACGAGGATGAGATTCAAGTTCAAGAATTTCCTATGGTAATAAATTATGAAGTTGGCTTTTGTATAGTATGCATGGAAAGGTTTCAAAAAGGTGTTGATCATGGCAAACAAGTCCCTTGTGGCCATATTTTTCATGCAAATTGCATTACCAAATGGCTCTCTATTTGTAATTCTTGCCCTCTTTGTCGTTTCAAAGTCTCCGCCACTACCTCATCCTTTTCGGTAACTAATTGACTTTAAGGTTATTAAGCTAACTTATAGAGCAGTCGATTAAAAGTAGAAGACGGTTGCCAGAAGAGAGATAGCCTCTCTACAAAAAGATGGCCCAATTCCGAGATAATTAGTAATTTGGATCTTCCTCATTTGCTCACTTTGGATGTATCGAAGTGGTTAGAATTTTCTTAACCACAATGAAAGATGTAAATGAGTGTTTAGACGAGGGTTTCTATATTGTCATTTTCACTTGTCCTACCTTTTTCATGGTTGCTTCTTTTTATTTTTTATTTTTTATCGTGTAAAATGGTTCAAAGAAAACAGTTAATCACCTATATTATTCACTTAAAAATAGGTTGGATAATAAACTTTTGACGGGTCAAATATAGATAAGAACCATATTATCCATTTAGAAAATGGATAACCAATGAGTAACCAATGGATAACTAATGAGTCTACTTTTGTAAAGCCTCAAATTGGGAGTTCTTCAAGTTAGGGAGACTAAGAATCCTACCAAAAATTCAAGAAATCGTAGATAATACGAGTAATCCATATTATCCCCGGTGAACCCATTTTTTATCCGAATTAAATATGGTCGAGTCGGATAATTGATCCATTTTTTCATTACTCGTTTTCGACTTGAACCATATTCGATCAGACCCATCCGTTTGCCACAACTACTTCTATGCCATTTCTTGTCAAGTTTTCAATTCTTTTCTACGATTATTCCACTGAATACATACTAGCTACCTTCGATCAACATAAATATGAAATAATTCTGGCCATCATGACTTAAGCAACTACAAAAAAATCACTTAATTATTTTAGCGTCATCTAAAATTTGAACCTAAAACTTTATTGTTCTCCTCTCAATTCATTGACCACTAGGTCATACCTTGATGCATTTAGACAATTATTTCTCATCTTTTTAATTACTATTGGTATTTATCATCTTGGGCACACTTTAACTATTCCAACGAGTTCATACTACCTTCTACCAACATAGATATCACGTATTTCTGGCCACCATGGCTTAAACAACTAGAAGAAAATCATGATTTTTGCTTTTGTTGGAATTTGAACCTAAAACCTTATCGTTCTTTTTTCAATTTATTGACCACTAGACATGCCTTAATGTATTTAGACGATTCTTTCTCTTTTGGGGTAAAGCATATATATATATATATATATATATATATATATATATATATATATATATATATATATATATATATATTCACTCTTCTTCTTAATTTATTAGCATGGAGTTTTTAGTTCTCTCCCCCTTTTCCCGGGAAAATGAATTGAATCCATGACATTCTCCACCTATACATGCCCACAGTTATTCAATTATTGAAGTTCTAATGACCATTAAACCATATTTATTGTAACGACTCGACCGGTCGTCGTAAGAATTAACGCCCCGATCCCTTATTAACTACTTTTTCTAAGTTCATTTCTGCTAATTTTGTTTGTCGGGACGTTCAGTGTTGAGTTTCGGAGAGTTTTGGGACACTGAGTCCCTAAATGAGAGCTTAAGTGTTGAAAAATGGTCCGTAGGCGGAATAGTATGAAGTCGACCTCCGAATGAAAATCTGATGGTCCTGTTAGCTGTGTTAGGTGATTTCGGAGTTGGAAGCGTGTTTAGAAGCATGTTTGGAATGTATTTTGGAAGTTCGTAGCTCATTTGGGCTTGGAATGCCGAAGTTTGAATTTTTGAAGTTTCCGGTCCGATAGTGAATTTTTGATCCGAAGTCGAATTAGAATTCGGTAAAACTGCAGTAGCTGTGTCATGTCATTTGGGAAGTGTGTGCAAAATTTCAGGTCATTCGGACGTGTTTTGGTTAGGTTTTTGATCGAAAGCGTGTTTTGATGAAATTTGAAGTTCTTAGGATTAAATCCTTGGTTAATTCGACTTTTCAACGTTGTTTTACGTGGTTTAAGGATTGATACAAACTTTAATGAGGTATTAGGTGTTATTGATGCCTTTGGTTGAGGTCCCAGGGACATCGGGATAATTTCGGGTGGTTAATGGAAATTTTTTGAAGTATTGCAGTAGCTAAAGTGTTCCTTTTCTGGTACTTTCGCATCTGCGGCTAGGGAATCGTATATGCGGCATCGCATAAACGGCTTTTCCCCTTTCCCTCAGAAATCGCAAAAGTGGTGCTATGTTCGCAAAAGCGGAGCTGTAGAAGCGACTTAGGCATCGCAAAAGCGGCTCAGGCATCGAAGATCCGGCCCCCTGACCCTTTAATGAAAATCGCAGAAGCGGATCTTGTTCCGTAGAAGCAGGACCGCAGATGCGGTCCATTGTCCGCAGAAGCGAAAATCACTAGCGAGATACACATATTTTGAGGGTTAAGTTTCAAAAGTAGAAAAATCAAATTGAGCTCGGGGAATGGCGACTTTAAGAGGGTTTTGAAGAGGAGATTATTGGGTAATGTTTCTTTAGTCCCTTCTAGTTATATTTCATCATTATATAGTTAAACCCACCATTAAAATTTGAATTGAGGATCAAAATTTAGGAAAAATTAGGTGAAACTTTATAGGCTAAACTATTGGATTTTGAGTGGGTGGTTTACCTCCGATTTGGGAGATTTTTATATAGCTGGACTCGTGAGAGTATAAGAGTTCTAAAAATGTAAAAATTATTCGCTTCCAAGACGTTGTCCTGAAGAGCATTTTGGTCATTTTACCTAATTTCATGCCGTAGCTTTGAATTTAATAGTAAAACCAGTTGTTTGTGATGTTATTTATAATGTGTAATTGAATTGAATAGATTTGGGCTATTTGGAGTCGGATACTCATGGCAAAGGCATGATTTCTAGTTGATTTTGAGCCGGTTCTAAGTAAGTGACTTGTTTAACCTTGTATAGGGGATTTTTCCCCTTAGGATTTGTTATTTGATATTTGAGTGCCTTGTATGCGAGGTGACGAGTACGTACTTGAGCCAATTATTAAAAATCCGGTTTTCACTTAAGATATTGAGACTGAGTTTCCTTCATATTTGCCATTTTTTTATTTGTAATTATAACTTTTGATAGATTAGAAAAACATGTTTAGTTGATTTAACTTGCCTAATGTTTAAGTTGCCTTGACTGTACTATGTGAAGCATTCTAGGTTAGTACTACCTGATGTTTGTCTTTTATACTTCATTTTTGAATATCTTCTAGTTGTGGTTGCGCATTTACATTGGGACCACAGATGTGGGAGCTCCTCCTCCCCCCTTTTTTTTTTCTTTGGGACTGCTGGTTAGATTCCCAATAGATTCCCTTGCACATTTATTTTGGGACTGCGGGTTAGATTCCATATAGACCCCCTTGCACATTTACTTTGGGACTGCGGGTTAGATTCCCGATAGATCCCCCTACATGTTGATAGTTGGATTACGGGACGGTATCTAGGGAGATCCTTCAGATATACACATATGATGGACTACGGAACGGTATCCCGGGAGATCCATTGGACAGTTGAAAGAGGACTACAGGACGGTATCTTGGGAGATCCTTATTGTAACCATTGGTATTGGGCTGTACTTATTCTGTGGTTGCTCCGTTCTTTGTGTATTTGATATTGCCTTGTTTAGCTTGTTTTATTCCACTGCTACACTCATTATTACTGTCAGTTTTTATATTGTTAATTCATATTATGTTGTTTGAACACAGTAGGGCCCTGACCTTCCTCGTCACTAACCAACCGAGGTTAGGCTTGGCATTTAGTGAGTATCGCTGTGGTGTACTCATGACCTTCCTGCGCATATTTTTTCATGTGCAGATCATCCATGTACCTCCACTCATGCGCATTATCTTTGAGGCGGGGAGAGCTACGGAGACTTCGAGGTATATCTGCAGCATCCGTAGACCGAAGAGTCTCCTTCCTTATTCTATCTGTAGTGTTTAGATTCTATCATACCTTTGATGTAGACATTCCAGATATTTGAGCACTTACGACATTTTTATTAGCATGTGGTTCCCGTGAGTTTTCGGGTTATGGGATTATGTTGTAGACTTCCGCATCTCTTGAGTTGTATAGACCGAGCGACCTTTTATACATGTATTATTTTAATGTGTTCGGTTTTAATTAACTGTTTTCGCAAGTTAGGTTGTTATTTCTGCATTGTTAGACTTACCTAGTTATTGGGACTAGATTCCATCACGATATGTTCATGGAGGGTGAACTGGATCGTGACACTTATTAATCATGGTAAACTAACCAACATTCATTTTATTCAAACTATAGCACCAAGACAACGCTGCTTTTGCATATATTTACAAAAGATAGTCCAAAGGGTGCACTGTTTTACATATAAACATTATGGCATGTGAAATCTTTAATCATCGACAATTTCGGTAATTAGGAGTATACATGCAACTCTCAACATACATAACCAAATCTGCATGTACGTGTTGCCACACCTGAGCAGGTCCATATCAACAAAATTGGGGACCTAAATCTAAATTTTAAAGAGAGGCGCTAAGTAAGAATATTGACGATATATTTGCAATGAAAAAGTATAAAATAAAGGTAGAATAATAAAATTGGCTCAAGAATTTGATAGTTGATATACAACAACAATATACCTAGTAAAAACCCACAAAGTGGGGTACTCTGGGGAAGTAGAGTATATGCAGACTTTATGTCTACCTTGAGAGATAAAGATGTTGTTTCTGAAAGACCCTCTTCTCAAGAGAAAGCATGGAAAAAAGGTCAAATAAGTGTCACACCTCCTTTTTACGCACCCGTGAGAGCGCGAGGGAGTTTTTTCAATTAAAGGACAATCGAAACGGGATTTATTTAATTAATTCAGAGTCGCCACTTTGGAAAATAATGGTGTCCCAAGTCACCGGTTTAATCTCGAACCGAGGAAATTTATGACTCTGTATTACAGTCTGTGTACCGGAAATCCGGATAAGGAATTCTGTTAACCCGGGAGAAGGTGTTAGACATTCCCGAGTTCCGTGGTTCTAGCACGGTCGCTCAACTGTCATATTTGGCTTCTTTATCTGATTTTATAATATGCCTTAACTTATGTATAAATTTTAATTTTTTAACCGCTTTTGATTATTATTATTATTATAAGAATTATTATTATTATTATTTTAACAAAAAATTGCAACGTTGTGAAAATGTATCTCGAACCACGTCGCACCAGTGCACCCGTGGTTGTCAACACATTTTGACTCCGTTGAGATTTGGATTTGAGTCACATAAATGTGCACCCGGGTTTAAGGAGGTAATATTATTAAAATACGCGCCTAAAGAGTCTAACGCATTATTATTTTTGAAAAAGGCCGTGCAATTCACTAAACGGTCCGTCCCGGAGTCTAAGTATTTTTAATATATACACATAAGAGCCCCGAGATTTGTGCGTCTTATTTTGCGGGGCTCATCTCAATCACAATAAGTAAATGATCTAATGGAGTATCCTAGAAATTGTATATGACATGTAATTTAACTCAAAAGGCTAGCAAGACTGTTTAAAATGTGTTAAGCAACATATATCAAACAAAACATGCCATTAAAATTGGTCCTAAAAAGAGGACTTCAAATCCGAAAGAATTCATTGGTCATCAGATTCATAAATTGGTCTGCCCTAAAGTATTTAGCCAACTTTATACATCAAGCTATTAAACCAAAACCTCACAAGATTCATTGCATTCGTGATATTAATAATCAAAATCTAACATATGCGAGAAGTGAAGAAGTAAGATCAAGTAACAAGGATCTCAAATACATGAATCATATAGAAAAGCGAAATAGAGTAGTAAATGAAGACAGAACTGGACCATTCCTAGGCATTCAAAATACTGTGCAAATGAAACCCAAGGTTAAAAGCAAGGAAAACATCACAGATGCTAAGTGACGCATCCAACGACCCGTTCAATCTAACAAAACCAAATAGAACAAGTATAACATTTGCGTTTGGGACATGTAGATGAAGAATACACCTTTATTGCTGAATATTTAAGTTATGGGATTTGTTCGAATCATTCAAAGTGTAATAGTAATAGGATAACTCACTAAATATTAAAGTTCAAATGGAGTTATATTGCAAATCAAATATCAACTAATCTAAACATAAGAACAAAACAGTCTTATATTTAAAGTTCAGTACAAACTCTATTCATCCGGATGAATACATCTAATTACTGCCTTTATATAAATAAATATCTTATTACACCACATTTTTGTATTACTAGCAGGTTCAAGAGCAAAAATTCCACTTGGTTTTCATTTCGTCAAACTTGAAATACAAGGAATAGAAGTGATTGTGTACCTGAAAATCAAATAGACAGACAGTGGAGAAGGAGAGGATCAGTATCAGCTCAGACAAAGCAAGCAGAACCAGCCAACAGTATACCAACAGCCAAACCAGCAACCACCAGTAAAAGGAAACTCCAACCAGCAGAACAGTCGATGACAAACAATCAAGAATCAAACCAGCCAAATACACAACAAACAAACACAGGTGCTATAAGTCAGGGCAAGGGTTCAATCACACCCAATGAAACAGTGGCCAAGGGTTTGAGAACCACCCAGTGAAAAATACTCGCAAACTCAACAAGACTCAAAACCAAACCGACTCAAAACCCCAGCGGGTACTTGCCAACTTCAAATGATCAGGGTCGTATCAAGATATAGCTCACATGACTCATTGAATGACTGAACCAGTGAGCAAAAAAAGAAGCAGAAGCCTTTCCTATTTTTCAAAAAAAAAAAATGCCCCTGTCTAAAGTCTGTCTGTGTGACTGTTTTAAGCCTCTATGTATATCACTGTTTTTTCTAGGTATCAATGTCTATCCTTTCTTTTCAGAATGCTCCTCTACTTATAGCTAAAACCCTTCCACCCCTAATGGTACAAAGGATCTTAAATTAAACCCCCTGCCCATCCCTTTCTCTGCCCAGCCCATTCTCCACTTAATCTTGTCTAAGTGTGGGCTTTACTAATGAATAATTTCTGGTTTCACAGGGCAGTCAGTGGCCTGCTGTACAGCAGGTTCCACTACTCAAAGAGGCATATTATTATGGGTTGTCCTAATGGCTCAACATGTGCTCACATGATGGCAGTCCACTAGTTATTAATTTATGAGACTGAGCTTAATTCAGCTATAACCAATCTTGTTACTAACAGAATCAATGTCAATCAACAACATGAATCAAAAATCGCCAACTCAATACAATTCAAAACAACGATAACCCACTGCCCGGGCTTTCACACCAGCAATTCTATGTGATTAGACGACGACATTCAATTAACTATAACATGTGTTATTGATAACAAATCGAAACCGATAAACAGTGATTCTACAAATCTCGGCCAATGCCGGACATATGCGAAGTTAACTATTCGACGACGCTAATCGACGCGAGTTCGTATCCTATAACTAACATATTCAAATAAGCAATACAGAAAAGTAATTGACCAAACAAAGAGGTCTTGGAGAAGAAAGAAAACGGAATAGAGACGGCCAAAGAAAATTGAGAAGAGTTCAATCAATCTAAGACTAAACAAATACAAAACGAATTGAATTAAACAGAAAGAAGAAAATTACCTCAAAAAGAAATCGAAATCAAATAGACCCGGTTCCGAAGGCTTCGAGTTTTTCACCTTTTGAAGTAAACGGACTTTAATTGAAGTGTTTTTCAAACGAAAAACACTCCAATTAAAGTCTATTGACTCCAATTACTTTAAAATCGAACAAAATCCCTAATTTTAGAATTCTAGGGTTCTTGGGGCTCGGATTTGGGGTTTGGGTGGTTCGGGCTTGATTCGAACCAAACCAAGTTTGGTTTGATTATGAGGAAGGTTAGGGGAGTCACTGGTATGAATTTGGACTTGATTGGAGTAAGTTCATAATTCGCTCAAATCTTCAAATGGAGATTCGAGGCGGCCCAAGATGATTCGAGGAACAAAAGTTATGATTTTGGGAAGAGGAGATAAAGGGGGTTTCATTGGTGTAAGTTTGGTGGTGGATTGTGGCATCGCCGCCACCGGAGAAGAGGAGGGTTTGATGTGACGCGGTTCGAGATACATTTTCACAACATTGCAATTCTTGGTCGGTTTGGCCTTGAGTATATTGAAGATGATTGTTGATTCTGGGCCGTCGGATTAAATGAAGCAACGGCTGAGATCTGTTGAGGCTTGACTGACTGGACCGGGTATGAGTATATTTAGCTTGGGTCAGGGAATTGGGCTCGATTTTGGCCCAGTTCCGATTTTCTTTCTTTATTTTGTTTCTTTTCTCTTCAAAAAAAAAATCTTTTAGTTCAAAAAATTGATAACTAAAAATCCTAAAAGTCTTAAATTAACTTATAGAAATCAATCAATCTATAAAAGTACGAGTTAAAGTGTTATAACAATCAACACATAATTAAATAACAATTAGAGATAAAATTACACAATTAGACATTAAACACATATTTTTGTTATTTTCCATTTTCGTCAAATAAATTTAATTACTCTAAATTACAAACATGAATTTTATATGCAGCATGCAAATATTTTTTGTATTTTACACTAATTTAAATAAATAGACACGGACACACAAACGCAAATAATAAGAGAACAATAACATATAATCCACGAAAATCACGCACAACACCAATACTATTTTATTTTGAAATTTTGGGAGCAATTCTCACGTAGGGCAAAAATCACGTGCTCACAGCTGCCCCTCTTTGCGCGGAAACATGAAGAGTTTTCGTGCAAAGACAAGTGAGCGGATACGAGCGATTTTTGCCCGTCTGAGCACTCCGTGTGAAGCATTTTTTTGAAAAAGTTTGACCGAACCTTGCTTCGGGGGTCTCCTACATATCCTGGGCTAAACAGGAATCAGGTCAATGTAGTTCGGGAAGTTTTTGTAGCTGGGACTACCATGATTGCTGTGATCTTGCCGTTACTGTTGTTACTGCTGTTGCCACTGCTTAACCGATCCCCTTATTACACCGTGCTAAACAAAATAAGAAGCTAAACTAAGTTACAGTACTGCGAATTCTTATCTATCCTTTTTAACTTGCTCTTGTCATGCTCCTTGCCATCCTGCTGACTTGATGTTCCTTCTGATGCTTCTTCTCTCCTACCAATTGTTACTTCGGCCTATCTTGATTGCCGAACTCCGACCATTGGTTCCTTCTTTATGATCCTCGAGCTATTCTCCTTTGCAATCTGAATCTATCTTTTCTGATCCTTGTTGCCTCCCTCTGCTTACGAACTTGGATTCATGCCGGGGATTTCTGTTACGCTCAACCGCTTCAAAATAAATCGTCACCATTCTTTAGGCGGGCTCCCTGACTTCAACTACAACTTCAAAATAAATCGCCACTCCATTCTTCAGGCGGGCTCCCTGACTCAGACATTATCTTTTGAAAAATAAAACGCCATTCCTCTCTTCAGGCGGGCTCCTGACTTCAACAACCCTTTTTGAAAATAACTCGCCATTCCTCTTTTCAGGCGGGCTCCTGACTTCAACATCAACTTGGAAAATTAAACGCCATTCCTCTCTTCAGGCGGGCTCCTGACTTCACATCTTTTGAAAATAAATCGCCATTCCTCTCTTCAGGCGGGCTCCTGACTTCAATCATCAACTCTGAAAATTAAACGCCATTCCTCTCTTCAGGCGGGCTCCTGACTTCAACAACATCTTTTGAAAATAAATCGCCACTCCATTCTTCAGGCGGGCTCCACTGACTTCAACTACTACTTCAAAATGAAATCGCCACTCTATTCTCCAGGCGGGCTCCCTGACTTCAACTACTACTTCAAAATAAGATCGCCACTCCATTCTCCAGGCGGGCTCCCTGACTTCAACTACTACTTCAAAAATAAATCGTCACTCCATTCTCCAGGCGGGCTCCCTGACTTCAACTACTACTTCAAAATAAAATCGCCACTCCATTCTCCGGGCGGGCTCCCTGACTTCAACTACTACTTCAAAATAAAATCGCCACTCCATTCTCCAGGCGGGCTCCCCGACTTCAACTACTCACTAACTCCATCCCATCCACGTCGCCTTCCTTTGCTTTCTGTACCATTTCTTCTTCCTGTATCGCCTATCGGGCCACTTTTCTTCTGAATTATCTTGTCCTGGAATTGCTTTCCCCTGGGTCGTATTACTTTTCTTTTGGCTGCTGGGGATATCTTTGGAACTGTTTACTCACCCTGCTGGGGATGATGCTGCTAAGGAAGTATTCTTTGTTTCCTTCACCCCTCATTCTCTCTCGGACTCGCCGGGTTTGAAATGTTATGGACCGGGGATTATCCTGGCGGGGGACCTCTTTTCCTCTTCCTTCTTCCCATACCTCCTCCGGGACTCACGCCTTTGCTTCCTTGAATGAATTATGGGATATAATACTGCTGGGGGAATCTCGAAGCCATTGTTTTATTTTCCAACAACTGCTGGGGATGATACCAGGCTCAAAGATCATCCCATCGTGTTGTCCGGCCTTTCTCAAAACTATTCTGCTCGGAGCTGGTATTTCCCGAAATCTTGTGTTGCTTTCTACCCTTATCTTCTGAGTCTTTGCTTTCAAGAAAATTTTCGCAACAGGAGAAAATTTTCTGCCCCAGTTTGATAAACTTCTGGATGGTATGCTTTTCCGCCAACGAACCCTCTTTCCTGCTTTTAAATCAAAAAAAAATTGTTAGTTTCAAAACGCGGTGAGTGGTCGTGCCACTCTTGTTGGGGCCCTTTTCTTTTCTCTTTCAGCTGCTTGGCCTCTCTCGAACTTTGAGGACGACGTTGACGCTTGCTGGGGACGATGCTCTTTCCACGAACGGCTTCTCATCTTTCCTTTTATTCCAATCTTTGGTTTGATCCGACTCTTTTTAGCCGGTGATCTGTTGCGTGAAATCCTCTTTCGGACGTGCCACATGTGTCCATCATACCCCATAATTCCTGCGAACCTTCCAATCAACCTGTCGTCCCAATCTTACTATCGTAACGACTTCTGCCTTATTGCCTCGTTCCACGCCTATTCATTTTCATTATACTGCTTTGGGAGACTTGGTAGTAAGCTTTGAAAAATCAATTTTCGAAAATGAAAGAAGAGAAAAGAATGCTGACCGCAAATGACAAAAGAAGAGGAAAACTTTTCTGAACTCAAAAATAGGAAAACTTATCTGAATGTGTGACTGATCCAATGGTTATGCCGTGGCTTTGAGATTAAACTACCCAGTCTATTCATGTCAATCACTTTCTGACACCGCATTCCGCTAGAGGTAAACGGGTGTCCAAACCTTGTCTCGTGCAGACACCTTGTAACCATCTCGCCCTGTCACCTCACAGTGCCCTTCAAAGGGTTTTCACTAATGAGATTCTCTCATTTCTCTCTATCTCCCATCGCCTTAAGGTGCCCGCAAAGGTTTTCACCGTAAGACTCTCTCATTTTATTTCTCTCAACTTTCTTCGCCTTAAGGTGCCCGCGAGGGTTTTCACCGTTAAGACTCTCTCATTTACGCTTTCTTTCCCTGCGGTGGGGTATCACCCATGAGATTCCCTCTAGAGCGTTATCCCCTTTCGGCTTGTGCATCCTGGATTCAATCGAGGGCCGGGATGTCACTTTTGGCTTTCATTCACATGATTTGGCATTTCTCAAATACTGATCGAGAGGTCTTTCTGGTTCTTAATGTGGTGTCTGCGCGTGAATCTAAAGAAAGGGGTTTAACCTCAACGGTTAGCTTATTACAACTTTCGGAATCCACACTATCTTTCAAACTAAACAATGACTTCTGCCCCAGTTTTGTTGCTTGGGGGATCTTTGATTTTTATTTTATTATGACCGAGCCGTGTGGCGCCTACGTATCCTTCTTGAGGAATCAGGTCGAACGTAGTTCACTTCTTCTTGTGTCTTTTCTTTGTTTCTTTTTCTATTTTGTTACGCATCTTCCTTGGTGATTCCGAAAGAGGGTATATGAAAGAATAATTAAGGCTCAAAGGGGAAAACAAAGGTTAAAGTGTTTGGGTAGTAGAAAAATTGCCTCTGTCATTTCATTCTTCGAAAATGCCAAATACACACAAACGAAACCAAACGTTGACAAATGCATTAAAGAGTTACACATAATATCTCTTGACTGCATCAGAATTGATAGCCATATCGGTGCATCTTCCCTCAACATCAGTTAGACATAGAGCGCCGTTGGATAATACTCTAGTCACCACAAATGGTCCCTGCTAATTTGGAGCGAACTTGCCTTTCGCTTCGGCCTGATGTGGTAGAACTCTCTTCAACACATGTTGTCCCACTTCAAATTTCCTGGGACGTACCTTCTTGTTATATGCTCTCGCCATTCTCTTTTGATACAATTGGCCGTGACATACTGTTGTCAATCTCTTTTCATCGATCAAGCTCAATTGCTCTAATCGGGTTTTGACCCACTCGTCGTCATCAATCTCAGCTTCAGCGACAATTCGGAGGGATGGGATTTCAACTTCTGCTGGTATTACTGCCTCAGTCCCATACACCAACAAATAAGGAGTTGCACCTACCGAAGTCCGGACGGTAGTGCGATAACCTAACAGTGCGAATGGTAACTTTTCATGCCATTGTCTGGACCCTTCTACCATCTTCCTCAATATCTTCTTTATGTTCTTGTTTGCTGCCTCGACCGCACCATTTGCTTTTGGGCGATACGGTGTGGAATTTTGATGTGTAATCTTGAACTTTTGACATACTTCTTTCATCAATCCACTGTTAAGATTTGCACCGTTATCTGTGATGATTATCTTTGGAATTCCAAACCTGCAGATGATGTGGGAATGTACGAAATCCACCACCACCTTCTTGGTCACTGATTTGAATGTTTTGGCCTCCACCCACTTGGTAAAATAATCGATCGTTACCAGAATGAACCTATGACCATTGGAAGCCGCAGGCTCAATAGGTCCAATAACATCCATACCCCATGCGACAAACGGCCATGGTGCCGACATTGTATGCAATTCAGTCGGCGGAGAATGAATAAAATCTCCGTGTATCTGACACTGATGGCATATTCGCACGAAACTTATACAATCCCGCTCCATAGTGAGCCAATAATATCCTGCTCGAAGAATCTTCTTTGCCAATACGTACCCGCTCATGTGTGGCCCACAAACTCTGGAGTGTATATCTGTCATCACTGTTGTGGCTTGTCTTGCATCTATACATCTCAACAATCCCAAATTCGGGGTTCTTTTGTACAGCACCCCTCCACTAAGGAAAAATCCGTTTGCCAACCGCCGAATAGCTCGCTTTTGATCTCCAGTTGCTTGCTCTGGGTATACTCCTAACCTGAGGTATTCCTTGACATCATGAAACCATGGCTCACCATCCACCTCTTCCTCTATCACATTACAATAAGCATGTTGATTCCGGACCTGAATATGTAACGGATCGACACGAACCTTGTCCGGGTGATGTAGCATCGACGCTAAAGTAGCTAGAGCGTCGGCAACCTCATTATGCATCCTTGGGATGTGCCTGAATTCCACTGATCGAAAGCGCTTGGTCAGATCATGCAAACACTGATGATACGGGATAAGCTTTAGATCTCTGGTTTCCCATTCTCCCTGAATCTGATGTACCAGAAGGTCCGAGTCCCCCAAGACCAAGACGTCCTGTACATCCATGTCCACCACTAATCGCAACCCCAAGATACATGCCTCGTACTCGGCCATATTATTGGTACAGTGAAAACGCAGTTGAGCAGTAACAGGATAATGGTGTCCTGTTTCAGAGATAAGTACAGCCCCTACTCCGACTCCTTTTGCGTTCGCCGCTCCGTCGAAGAAAAGCTTCCAACCCGGCTCCTCGGTTAGTTCCAACCCATCAATCTGCAGTACTTCTTCGTCTGGAAAATATGTCCTCAAAGGTTCGTATCCGTCATCAACGGGATTTTCAGCTAAGTGATCGGCCAGGGCTTGAGCTTTCATAGCCGTCCTTGTCACGTATATGATGTCGAACTCCGTAAGTAATATTTGCCACTTTGCTAACCTCCCTGTAGGCATAGGTTTTTGGAAAATATACTTCAACGGATCCAAACGCGAAATGAGGTAAGTGGTGTAAGAAGATAAATAATGTTTCAGCTTTTGGGCTACCCAAGTCAAAGCGCAACATGTCTTTTCTAGGTGAGTGTACTTGACCTCGTGGACTGTGAATTTCTTATCGAGGTAGTAAATGGCCCGTTCCTTCCTGCCAGTAAGATCATGCTGCCCCAGTACGCAGCCGAACGAATTCTCCAAAACCGTCAGATAAAGAATCAAGGGTCTGCCCGGTTCAGGCGGAACTAGTACGGGTGGATTTGACAGATACCCTTTGATTCGGTCAAACGCTTCCTGACATTCTGCCGTCCATTCTATCGCAGCGTCTTTCTTCAATAGGCGGAATATGGGTTCACGGGTTGCCGTAAGCTGGGCAATAAACCTACTGATGTAATTCAACCTTCCCAACAGACTCATTACCTCTGTTTTATTCTTTGGCGGGGGTAACTCCTGAATGGACTTGATTTTGGATAGGTCCAACTCAATGCCCCGTCGGCTGACGATGAATCCTAGCAACTTTCCCTGATGGAACTCCGAATGCGCATTTGGCCGGATTGAGCTTGATGTCGTATCTTCGAAGTCTTTGAAAGAACTTCCTGAGGTCAGCAACATGGTCTTCTTGACGTCTGGATTTTACGATCACATCATCCACGTACACTTCAATTTCCTTGTGTATCATGTCATGGAATACCGTAGTCATCGCCCTCATATATGTTGCCCCTGCATTCTTCAAACCGAACGGCATCACTCGGTAGCAATAAGTCCCCCACGGTGTGATAAAAGCCGTCTTTTCTGCGTCCTCTTCATCCATCAAAATCTGATGATATCCCGCATAACAGTCCACAAAGGATCCGATTTCGCGTCCGGCGCAATTATCAATCAGGATATGGATATTGGGAAGTGGGAAATTATCCTTAGGACTCGCCTTGTTGAGATTGCGATAGTCCACGCATACTCTGATCTTTCCGTCTTTCTTTGGCACCGGTACTACATTAGCCAACCATTCAGGGTATCGAGTGACACGAATGACTTTCGCCTGCAACTGCTTGGTTACTTCCTCTTTGATCTTTACACTCATCTCTGTCTTGAATTTCCGCAGTTTTTGCTTGACGGGAGGATATGCCGGATCAGTGGGTAATTTATGAACCACTAGATCAGTGCTGAGTCCTGGCATGTCGTCGTACGACCATGCGAAAATGTCTTTAAACTCTTTGAGTGTTTTGATCAACTCTTCTCTCAGGTTGGGTTCAATGTGGACACTTATTCTGGTTTCTTTGACGTCACCTGTGTTCCCCAGATTAACGGCCTCAGTATCATTTAAATTTGGTTTGGGTTTCTCCTCGAAGTGACTTAATTCTTCACCGATTTCTTCTACGGCTTCATCATCACCGTATTCCGATTCACTCTCGTCACTTCTTATTTCATGCGTTATTATTTTCAAACCCGATTGACTTTCTAGACTGGGTTGATTAATCTTTAAGCACGCCATATCATTAAGATCAGTTGAAAGAAGGCTGTTCAGAAAAGTTAAAAAGAAGAAAAATAAACAAAATTAGACACGAATGGAACCAAATTTCATTAATGGGAACAGTACAAGGGAAAACAAACTTGCAAACTTAAATCAAAACGAACTAAAACAACTGGATTTTACTCCGGGGACAACCCCAACACAAAATTTCGAAAGAAAACAATCCAAAACAAACTACCAAGACTCCTTCCGGACAGGGAGAGGAGTAGCCTTCCAATTATTCAGTTTTGCCTTTGGTCCCACAAACCGTATCTCGGCATGGCTGGATCCTTCACCATCCTCGAGCATGCATACATCTGCAAATAGATCCTCGAACTTTCTTAAGAACTCTTCGTCTGGCCTAACCATAGGACTGGGGACCTTTGTCGTCGGATGTCCTCTTACTCCGGACTTGACAAAAGATCGGGAAAGGCGTGGAACCGGCTTCGGGAGCACCCATGTCTTCTGCTTATTCTTCTTGGCTTGCTGGATGTCCTCTGATGTCGGCTTGAATCCCAAGCCGAAGGTTCCTACGTTTTCGACCATGGATACCGGTTGTATGATTCCTTGCAGAGATGCACCTAGACCTTTGCCGGTTATGAAACCATGTCTCAACATTTCATGGGCCACCATGACATCTGCAGTAATTATTCTGTCATTGGGAATGCATTCCCCTTCTGGAACTCGGTTGGCGGATACCACGCCGTAGATCTGGTATACCCATGGCCCAACATCTTCTTCTGTCTCAACGAAGGGGACGATGGTGCCTGGTTGTAGATCATTCTCTCCGTGGACGACGATCTCCTGTTGGTCCCACTCAAACTTGACGAGTTGGTGTAAGCTGGATGGAACTGCTCTTGCGGCATGGATCCATGGTCGCCCTATCAGGAGGTTATATGACACCACCATGTCCAGCACCTGGAATTCCATGGTGAACTCCACTGGCCCAATCATCAAGATTAACACTATGTCCCCAACCGATGTCTTGCCTCCTCCATCAAACCCTCGAACACATATGCTGTTCTTGCGTATCCTGCCGATGTCCACTTTCAACTTGTCCAGTGTAGAGAGAGGACAAATGTTAGCACTGGACCCATTATCGATAAGGACTTTGGTAACCACCGACTCCTCACACTTTACCGTAAGATATAAAGCCTTGTTGTGCTCGGGGCCTTCCTCGGGCAATTCATCATCGGTGAAGGTGATCCGATTTGCTTCGAAGATCCTATTGGTGATCTTCTCCAAATGATTCACTGAGATCTTATCGGGTACGTGGGCCTCATTCAAAACTTTCATCAAAGCTTGCCGGTGTTCTTCAGAATGTATCAGCAAAGATAGCAATGATATTTGTGCAGGCGTCATCTTCAACTGCTCTAAGACAGAGTAGTCGTGCAGCTTCATCTTTTTCAGGAATTCTTCTGCCTCTTCATCAGTTACCGGCTTTTTCAATGTTGCCGGAGTGATCTTCCTCAATTCCGCAGGGGCAAAACATCTCCCCGAGCGGGTCAAACCTTGCGCTTCACAAACTTCCTCTTTCACTTCCTTTCCTTGGTAGGTTGTCGTAACCCGAGCATAATTCCATAGAATAGCTCGGCTATCAGTTATGGGCAACTGTATTGCTGGCTTGATGATGAAGGGATCCATTCGAACGCCTGCTACCGTGAAGACGGGCTTGGTTGCTATCCCTGGTACAACTATTTTTGCTTCCCCCGGCCTCACCGGTACTTCATTCACACTTCCCTTTTCTGCTTCTGACCCTCCTGGTGCGTCCTTCTTGCAAATGGATGGATCATCAAAGCTCGGCCCCTTTCTCATTCCTACCCCGCCAGATTTGATCATCATTACCATCTGAGAGGCTTTCTCCTTTCCTTCTTCCACCCGAACCAACTCGATCGTGTTGGTCTCATGATGAGTTGGAAGTGGGTTTTGGTTGATGTTGGGCTCTGTTGGAGTCCGGACCTCAATCCTGCGAGTGTCGATGAGCTCCTGGATGGCCGTCTTCAACCTCCAACACTTTTCTGTATCGTGTCCCGGACATCCTGAGCAGTAGGCACAATTTACTGAATGGTCCGGGTTCTTCGGAAGAGGGTTTGGTAGCTTAGCTTCAACCGGATTTAGCAACCCTACTTGCTTCAACCGGTGGAACAGACTGGTGTAAGACTCTCCCAAGGGAGTGAAAGTCTTTGGCCTTGGCGCCCTGTCGCCCCTGAATGCCTGGTTCGGACGAAAACTCGTGCCCGAGGGGTTTCTGTAAGCTCTTGGGGGTGGATAATTATTCTGCGGGTTTGGCGCACGCCACGGGGCATGGACGGGAGGTGCAGAATAGGACTGCGCATGGTGGACAGTAAAGTGGGGATCAGGTGCGGGATAGTAATGTTGCGGGTGATTATATGGATTGTAGGAGTAATTTTGGTGGTGAGGCGGGGGCGGGCTATATTGGGGTGCAGGGCCTCTATTTCTGAACCATGCCCTGGACTCGGCTGCCGCGACTTCCTCTTTCCTCTTTTTCCCAAGTACTCCTCCAGTACCACTTTGGATAGCCTGAGTGGTGGCTTTCAATGCTGAGTAGCTCATGATCTTGTTGGCCTTCAAACCTTCCTCGATCATAGCCCCCATTTTTATCACCTCAGTGAATGATTTGCCTACGGACGTCACCAGATGTCCGAAATAGGTTGGCTCTAATGTCTGCAAGAAGTAGTCCACCATCTCGCTCTCTCTCATCGGCGGATCTACCCTGGCTGCCTGTTCTCTCCAGCGGAAACCAAATTCCCTGAAACTTTCAGCGGGCTTTTTCTCTAATTTTAGCAATGATAAGCGGTCGGGGATTATTTCAAGATTGTACTGGAACTGGCCGATAAAAGCTTGAGCCAAATCATCCCACGTAAACCATCTATTGGGGTCCTGTCTAGTGTACCACTCCAGCGCAGATCCTCCCAGACTCTGACCAAAGTAAGCTATCAGAATCTCGTCCCGTCCTCCGGCCCCTCGCATTTTACTACAAAACCCTCGGAGGTGGGCCACAGGATCACCGTGCCCCTCGTATAGGTCAAACTTGGGCATTTTGAACCCGGCCGGTAATTGGACGTCGGGGAACGGGCACGGATCCTTGTAAGCGACACTGACCTGGTTACCCAAACCGTGCATGTTCCTGAAGGACTGCTCCAGGCTTTTAACTTTTCTGATAACTTCCTCATGTTCTGAACTTTGGAAGTGCTTTTCCGGTTCTGCCGGATTATCCCAGTGAGGGGTATGTGATTGTGGTTCGGGAGCCCTAAAAGTAGGCTCTGGAGGATAGTAAGAGTTGTCATGGATCTGAACATGCGGCTCGCCGGCCGGCCTTTGCAGAGGAGCAGGTGGAGGTGCCACAAAAACAGGGGTGGCTGGAGGAGGATTTGGTTTGGCTGGTGGAATGTGGGTGGCATATGGGTTTTCCCCCTTGAAAGTATGGATAGATCGGGGCGCTTGTCGAAGGGTCGATGGGCGGATGTTCCGGAGCTGAGGCGAGAGTAGGGCGGTTTGGCGAAGACTGTTCCCTGGCCCGGGCCAGGTGCATCTCTGTTATCTGCTGTTTCAACCGGTCTACCTCTTCTTTCATGATTTGTAACTCTGATTTTTCTTCCTCGAGGCTCTTACCAGAACTAGACATGCTTACTGTAATCGGTCCTTTGGATCTAGTACGGTAATGATGGCTGGCCAGTATATTCTGTCAAACCAACCGCTAAACTTTTCTGGAAATGCAACAAACTTGTTAGTTTACCGAGTTTGACAGATATGTTATAGCACGTTGGATGCAATGCACCTAACCAAATAACCCTTTCTACATGCACTCTTAACATGCGTCATTCCAGCCCTTCTTTTCTTTTTCTTTTCTTCTTTTTTTTTTATCCTTGAAAGCCTTATTGTTATTAACCTTTGCATTCTTTTCCTTTTAGTGGTGGTCTAATCTTATGTGGATTGCCTACGTATCACGACCCCGCGTGAATCAGACCGAGCGTAGTTCTGGTAACAAGATTGTGGCAAAATTCCGTAATTTTTATATCAAATAAAACCTCAAAGTTACAAAACACGTCTTACAACAATCAGCAAAACAAAAGAAATGCTTGACTCGATAATGTAAAAAATAAAAATGCCAACTAGCTTGACCAAAAATACATTTTTAATCAAAAGTCTAATGCTCCAAAATTCCCTGGGGGCCCGCGAGGCATCATTCGGCCTTGCCGCGGGCCTTGGTGTGAGGTCCTTGTGTAGTCCCGTTAATTCTCTCATGATCTAATGCACATAGCCCATAATTGAAGCAAAAAGGTCGGTGCGGGGCATTTGTTCACAAGCTAGGCACTTCATGGTGACATAGTGCCCGATTTCTCCAATTATGTCCTTGATCATGTCCCTTTCTCCGAGTAGCCGCTCTATCTGCTGGTTTTTCGCCCCCAATCTTTGAGCGTTGTTGGTGACTTGGTCTAGGAGCCTGTCTATTTGTTCTTGCAGTCGGGCCATCAAATTGTGGCAACGGTCGAGGTCTGTTCTAGCATCTCGGGCTTGCTTGAAAACCCGCTCCCTGAGGATAACATTTGCCTCCCTTAGACTAGTGATGGTCTTAATGTAATCTTCTTCCACCCGTCGTAGGTGAAGTGCATGTTGATGTGCCTCCTTTTTCCAGCTAGTACGGATCCTTATTGTTTGGGCTTTTGACTCTTCCAATTCTCTTTGTACATCGGCAACTTGGCTTCTCAAACCCTTTATCAATTTTTCGTCCGCTCGACTCCTCAACTGTCTGTCAGCATCCCTTTTCATTTGCTGGATTTGAGCTCTCAAAAAGTCATTTTCTTGTGCCAACTTCTTTTTATCTCCTTCGTTGGCGGCGGCTTGCATATCCATTTCAAATTGGAGCTCCTGGGTCCGTTGCTCTATTCTGCTAATCTTTGTTCTATAAGCTTCTTCTCTGGCCAACCAGTCCCATTGTTCTTGTGACGCTCCAACAAACTCCCTGAGGTGGGGCCTTTTTGTTGGCCTTTGATGCTCCAATTCTCTGCTATACCATGCAGGGTATTCCGACGATACTTCACCCCGGGCTCGATCTCGTACTCGAGTGTCTATTTTCAATGTTTGACATTCACTCCAAATCTTTCGGACCAACGCTTCAGGGAACTGTCCTCCTGGTCCAATTTCAACTGCATGCGGGCTGAGGTCTTCTTCTTTCGGGATTATTTGGCATCGTCCCAACTGTCTCAATACTCGTCCTGGTGCATAGGGCTGGATGTTGTTGAGGCCCATTAGCAACAAATATGATTCCGTGGCCGATGCATATATGACTTCTTCCACGGGCAGCCAGCCGAATGTCCATTCTATCTTGCTGGCTGGGACCGAACGCAAAAGTCGCATCCATCCACTGATCCCTTCTGGCAAATCATGTCCTTCGACCCTCGTAGGGAATTCTTCTACACAAGTTTTCTCCGCTGAACTATACCTCATAAACTGCGGGCGACGACATAAGTGATCGATCATCCATATTTGGAGCAGTACGTTGCAAGCTTCAAAGAAGACCCCTCCGGCTTTGCAGATAGTGAGTGCACGAGAGATATCTGATATTATCATGGGAGCCAAAGTACTGTTGTTCTGTTTCATCAAAGTGCTGACGACCCCTGCCACTTGTATGTTGATATTCCCATCTTTTCTAGGAAATATCAATGAACCTAGGAAAGCTATCATGAAGGCGATGCGTCTATGCTCCTCCCATTTTAACCGGTTGTCTCCGCTGCAGATTTTGCTTTTGTGTTTGGTGAAGCCCCCATAATGACCATATTTGTCATATAGAAATGCTAAAGTGCAGAACCCTTCTGATAAGTCTGGGTTGTGTACAGTTCTGCGGATTTTCACAGTATCCAAAAACCTATGTACTGTCACTACCCTCGGTGCGATGAGATATTGTTCCCTCATAGGGACCTTTGGTCTTCCGATATACCCGGCCAATTCTTCTAATGTTGGCGTGAGTTCAAAGTCTGAAAAGTGGAACACATTGTGTGCTGGATCCCAGAACGAGATCAAGGCTCGTATGATGTCTCCTCTCGGGGAAATATTTAGTAGCCCCACTAGATCTCCGAGGTATAGCTTAACTGTGTCTTGTCCTTGCTCGCCCAAGTCGCTCCACCACCTATGCAAACTTAAGGGGACCTTGTTTATGATAGCTTCGGTTGTATTCTGACTCGTGCTCATTCTGCACATTTATTAAGATAATTTTTTAGATGAAAGAGAAATCTTTATTTGGCCCAAACAAAACTATCTTTTCTTAAAAAAACGAAACGGGCCACAGGAATTGATTGGTCGAAATATTAAGATTGATGAAAAAGATGGTCGTTGAAAACTTATTTTGAGATGAAGAGAAGTTGGACCCGTTGAAGGCTGCCTACGTATCTCACACCCGGTGAGAATCAAACCCGCGTAGTTCGGTCCGTCGAAACAACTATTTTAGAGAAAACACATTTTGTCAAGAAAACCATTTTGTTGGCAAAGTCAACCTTCCGTCGTTTTTTATCGGCCAACTAAATTTGTTGACTTGTTGGTAAAACACATTTTTTGCATTATTTTTTTTTTCTTTTTCTTTTTTTTTTTGAAGAAAAATTATTTATTTCCCCATACTATTTCCCTTTGTTTTTCTTCCGTATTAAAAGCCGGTCAGCATGCCAGTCTAAATAAATGCTTACAACAAATATGATATGGCAAGATGGTCTTTTCATTTTGGGTTACCTGTCCTAGACGGACCCAACCCCTGTGTTGAGTCCCCTAAGTCAGACATGATGCAAATAAACGTCCTAAATCTAGGCTCAATATCCTGATGCTTTTCAATGGTACTAGATCGTGTACCCGAGCAGAGAACTCGGATTTGAGGAGGGAGCTACATACCGGGGACCCGCGGGATCGTCCGGCTTTGTAACTTATCCCGCCTCTTTTCTTATTTTGGTGTTGACACTAACAGAAGGGGGAGTCTAAACCAGTAAGCACATCCCCGGGGGTAAGAAGAGAAGGGTTTTCGGCACAGTTTTATATACAGTTCACGCAATATCAAAGCGGTAAACATATAGCCGTTTGTATATACAGCGCAGCTAGTATCAAAGCGGTAGACATGTAGCACATTAATCAAAAATATATAATGAAATCAGATATAAGCAAAAACAACAATTTAACTGAGCTCGAGTTCTTAGACCCCGAACCGAAGTTCGAGGAAATTTCCCCAGCAGAGTCGCCAGAGCCGTCACACCTCCTTTTTATGTAATAATAATCAGGGAAGGAGTTTTTCCACTTAAAGGACAGTCGGAACGAGATCAATTTATTTAATTATTCAGAGTCGCCACTTGGGAAAATAATGGTGTCCCAAGTCACCGGTTTAATCCCGAACCGAGGAAATTTATGACTCAGTATTACAGTCTGCGAAACTAGAAACCTGGATAAGGAATTCTGTTAACCCGGGAGAAGGTGTTAGGCACTCCCGGATTCAGTGGTTTTAGCACGGTCGCTCAACTGTCATATTTGGCTTCTTTATCTGATTTTATAATATGCCTTAACTTATGTATAAATTTTAATTTTTTAACCGCTTTTGATTATTATTATTATTATTTTAACAAAAAATTGCAACGTTGTGAAAATGTATCTCGAACCACGTCGCACCAGTGCACCCGTGGTTGTCAACACATTTTGACTCCGTTGAGATTTGGATTTGAGCCACATAAATGTGTACCCGGGTTTAAGGAGGTAATATTATTAAAATACGCGCCTAAAGAGTCTAACGCATTATTATTTTTGAAAAAGGCCGTGCAATTCACTAAACGGTCCGTCCCGGAGTCTAAGTATTTTTAATATATACACATGAGAGCCCCGAGATTTGTGCGTCTTATTTTGCGGGACTCATCTCAATCACAATAAGTAAATGATCTAATGGAGTATCCTAGAAATTGTATATGACATGTAATTTAACTCAAAAGGCTAGCAAGACTGTTTAAAATGTGTTAAGCAACATATATCAAACAAAACATGCCATTAAAATTGGTCCTAAAAAGAGGACTTCAAATCCGAAAGAATTCATTGGTCATCAGATTCATAAATTGGTCTGCCCTAAAGTATTTAGCCAACTTTATACATCAAGCTATTAAACCAAAACCTCACAAGATTCATTGCATTCGTGATATTAATAATCAAAATCTAACATATGCGAGAAGTGAAGAAGTAAGATCAAGTAACAAGGATCTCAAATACATGAATCATATAGAAAAGCGAAATAGAGTAGTAAATGAAGACAGAACTGGACCATTCCTAGGCATTCAAAATACTGTGCAAATGAAACCCAAGGTTAAAAGCAAGGAAAACATCACAGATGCTAAGTGACGCATCCAACGACCCGTTCAATCTAACAAAACCAAATAGAACAAGTATAACATTTGCGTTTGGGACATGTAGATGAAGAATACACCTTTATTGCTGAATATTTAAGTTATGGGATTTGTTCGAATCATTCAAAGTGTAATAGTAATAGGATAACTCACTAAATATTAAAGTTCAAATAGAGTTATATTGCAAATCAAATATCAACTAATCTAAACATAAGAACAAAACAGTCTTATATTTAAAGTTCAGTACAAACTCTATTCATCCGGATGAATACATCTAATTACTGCCTTTATATAAATAAATATCTTATTACACCACATTTTTGTATTACTAGCAGGTTCAAGAGCAAAAATTCCACTTGGTTTTCATTTCGTCAAACTTGAAATACAAGGAATAAAAGTGATTGTGTACCTGAAAATCAAACAGACAGACAGTGGAGAAGGAGAGGATCAGTATCAGCTCAGACAAAGCAAGCAGAACCAGCCAACAGTATACCAACAGCCAAACCAGCAACCACCAGTAAAAGGAAACTCCGACCAGCAGAACAGTCGATGACAAACAATCAAGAATCAAACCAGCCAAATACACAACAAACAAAAGCAGGTGCTATAAGTCAGGGCAAGGGTTCAATCACACCCAATAAAACAGTGGCCAAGGGTTTGAGAACCACCCAGTGAAAAATACTCGCAAACTCAACAAGACTCAAAACCAAACCGACTCAAAACCCCAGCGGGTACTTGCCAACTTCAAATGATCAGGGTCGTATCAAGATATAGCTCACATGACTCATTGAATGACTGAACCAGTGAGCCAAAAAAGAAGCAGAAGCCTTTCCTATTTTTCAAAAAAAAAAAAAATGCCCCTGTCTAAAGTCTGTCTGTGTGACTGTTTTAAGCCTCTGTGTATATCACTGTTTTTTCTAGGTATCAATGTCTATCCTTTCTTTTCAGAATGCTCCTCTACTTATAGCTAAAACCCTTCCACCCCTAATGGTACAAAGGATCTTAAATTAAACCCCCTGCCCATCCCTTTCTCTGCCCAGCCCATTCTCCACTTAATCTTGTCTAAGTGTGGGCTTTACTAATAAATAATTTCTGGTTTCACAGGGCAGTCAGTGGCCTGCTGTACAGCAGGTTCCACTACTCAAAGAGGCATATTATTATGGGTTGTCGTAATGGCTCAACATGTGCTCACATGATGGCAGTCCACTAGTTATTAATTTATGAGACTGAGCTTAATTCAGCTATAACCAATCTTGTTACTAACAGAATCAATGTCAATCAACAACATGAATCAAAAATCGCCAACTCAATACAATTCAAAACAACGATAACCCACTGCCCGGACTTTCACACCAGCAATTCTATGTGATTAGACGACGACATTCAATTAACTATAACATGTGTTATTGATAACAAATCGAAACCGATAAACAGTGATTCTACAAATCTCGGCCAATGCCGGACATATGCGAAGTTAACTATTCGACGACGCTAATCGACGCGAGTTCGTATCCTATAACTAACATATTCAAATAAGCAATACAGAAAAGTAATTGACCAAACAAAGAGGTCTTGGAGAAGAAATAAAACGGAATAGAGACGGCCAAAGAAAATTGAGAAGAGTTCAATCAATCTAAGACTAAACAAATACAAAACGAATTGAATTAAACAGAAAGAAGAAAATTACCTCAAAAAGAAATCGAAATCAAATAGACCCGGTTCCGAAGGCTTCGAGTTTTTCACCTTTTGAAGTAAACGGACTTTAATTGAAGTGTTTTTCAAATGAAAAACACTACAATTAAAGTCTATTGACTCCAATTACTTTAAAATCGAACAAAATCCCCAATTTTAGAATTCTAGGGTTCTTGGGGCTCGGGTTTGGGGTTTGGGTGGTTCGGGCTTGATTCGAACCAATCCAAGTTTGGTTTGATTACGAGGAAGGTTAGGGGAGTCACTGGTATGAATTTGGACTTGATTGGAGTAAGTTCATAATTCGCTCAAATCTTCAAATGGAGATTCGAGGCGGCCGAAGATGATTCGAGGAACAAAAGTTATGATTTTGGGAAGAGGAGATAAAGGGGGTTCCATTGGTGTAAGTTTGGTAGTGGATTGTGGCATCACCGCCACCGGAGAAGAGGAGGGTTTGGGGGCGGCGCGTCGCTAGGGTACGCGGTTCGAGATACATTTTCACAACATTGCAATTCTTGGTCGGTTTGGCCTTGAGTATATTGAAGATGATTGTTGATTCTGGGCCGTCGGATTAAATGAAGCAACGGCTGAGATCTGTTGAGGCTTGACTGACTGGACCGGGTATGAGTATATTTAGCTTGGGTCAGGGAATTGGGCTCGATTTTGGCCCAGTTCCGATTTTCTTTCTTTATTTTGTTTCTTTTCTCTTCAAAAAAAAAAATCTTTTAGTTCAAAAAATTGATAACTAAAAATCCTAAAAGTCTTAAATTAACTTATAGAAATCAATCAATCTATAAAAGTAAGAGTTAAAGTGTTATAACAATCAACACAGAATTAAATAACAATTAGAGATAAAATTACACAATTAGACATTAAACACATATTTTTGTTATTTTCCATTTTCGTCAAATAAATTTAATTACTCTAAATTACAAACATGAATTTTATATGCAGCATGCAAATATTTTTTGTATTTTACACTAATTTAAATAAATAGACACGGACACACAAACGCAAATAATAAGAGAACAATAACATATAATCCACGAAAATCACGCACAACACCAATACTATTTTATTTTGAAATTTTGGGAGCAATTCTCACGTAGGGCAAAAATCACGTGCTCACAATAAGGACAATCAATTCAATGCAATATGAAAATTAAAGTAACGAAAGCGAATAAGTCACGATAAAACAGTCTAAAAAGGGGCAGTAGCAATCAGTGATAAATAAGATAATTGAAGTACATGAAACAATAGATAATGGGAGAAATCAAAGGATAAGAAACTATAAATCAAGAAAAGTTGGTATAATTATATCGAAAAGTATTGCATTGCTTCAATATAATGATTGCTTGTTGTAATGCTTTGTAGAAGATAACTTGTAAGTCACGGTAAGTTACCGATTGAGAGACTTTTCAATATTGAGAATAAAAATAGTAAAAGTGAGAATACAAAATGTAAATATATAAATAATAGTGGGCCTGTATTAGTTGTTAGAATAATATAGAGGCAAAAAAATAAATAAACTACCCTACCCATATAAAGAAATAATTCATTACAAATTAGGTACAACTTGTTATATTGTCAATCGTTCTCCTTCTGCACCTATGAACTTTAAGACTCCAGAAGAAATGTGGTCAGGTACTCCTGCTAATTATTCTGATTTAAAGATATGTGGTTGCCCTGCGTACATGCATGTAAATGATGAAAAATTAGAGCCAAGGGCTAAAAAGTGTATTTTTCTTGGGTATGTATCTAGATATAACTTTTGACGAATCCTCTATGTTACATTCAAGAAAAAAGTCTTCTAGTTCTTGTAATACAGATAAAGGGAAGAGTACACAGAAGCAGGTAGAGGTTGAGATTGACATTCCTTCTAATCTAAGCTCGTCAACTTTGGAGCGAAATACGGTTGAAACTCCTGAAGTTGAGCCAGAAGCTGAAATTTATGAAGTTGAATCTCCTTAATTTGAATCAGAAGAAGAGAAGTATTCTATATCCAAATATAAACCAAGAAGAGAGAGTAAACAAACATTAAAGTTAGGAGATTATGTTACATTTGGTTTTTCAATTACACAAAAAATTAAAGAAATTGGAGAACCATCAAAATATTCAGAAGTAGTTTCTGGTGCTTATTCAGCCAACTGGCTGATTAGAATGAATGAAGAAATTGAGTCTCTCTACAAGAATGACACTTGGTCTCTTGTGAAGCCACCATAAGGAAAGAGAATAGTTGGTTGCAAAAGGATCTTCAAGAAAAAAGATGGCTTTATATTCTAGGGATCGAAGATGCAAGGTATAAGGCACGATTAGTTACAAGGGGATATAGTAAGGTACAAGAAGTTGATTTTAATGATATTTTCTCATATGTTGTTAAATATAGCTCAATTTTTGTCTTGCTTGCCTTAGTTGCCATGTATGATTTGGAATTAGAACAACTTGATGTTAAGAAAAGTTTCTTACATGAAGAACTTGAGGAACTAATATTCATGCATCAATCCGAAGGATTTGAAATTAAAGAAAAAGAAGATCACATTTGCTTGTTGAAGAAATCCGTGTATGGATTAAAACAACCTCCAAGACAATGGTACAAAATGTTTGATTCCTTTACATTAGGTAATTGTTAGTCGAGGAGCATGTATAATATTTGTTTTACTTATGGAAGTTAAATGATGGTTCATTTGTATACCTATTATTATATGTTGATGACTTATTTATTGCTGCTAAGAATTTGACAGAAATTCACAATTTGAAAAGTCAGCTGAAAAGTAAATTTGATATGAAAGATTTGGGAGCACCTAAGAAAATCCTTGGCATGAAGATCAAAAGGGATCGAGGAGCCAACATGCTATTCCTAACCTAGAAGAATTACTTAGAGAAAGTCTTGGAGAGGTTTGGCATGCAAGATGCTAAACTAGTAAGTACCCTTGTTGCTGCTCATTTTAAGTTATCAAGTTGCTCAGTCACCTATAATGACCCCGTCGGTCATTTTGAGAATTAGCGCCCCAATCCGCTATTAAATATTTTTCCTGTGTCTTTTGCTGCTAGTGTGATTTCCGGGGATGATTCATTTTGAGTTTCAAAGTATTTTGGGACACATAGTCCCTAAATTGGAGCCTATCTCTTAGAATCTAGAATGTAGTCAGAACAATATGAAGGCGGCTCAGGAATGGAATTCTTTCATATTCGTTAGCTCCATTGGGTGATTTGGGCTTAGGGGCATGTCCGAATTATATTTTTGAGGTCTGTAGCTCATTTCGGCTTGAAATGGCGAAAGTTAAATTTCTTGAGTTTCGTGTCGATAGTGAAATTTTTTATATCAGGGTTAGAATCTGATTCCAGAAGTTAGAGTAAGTCTGTAGTGTTTAATATGACTTATGTGCAAATTTTGGGGTTAACCTGACATGGTTTGGTTGGTTTCGGCATCGGTTGTAAAATTTTGAGATTTCAAGTTCATTAAGTTTGAATTAGAGGGTGAATCGTTGTTTTACCATTGTTTGATATGATTTGAGGACTTGACTTAGTTTATATGATGTTTTAGTATTTGCTGGTATATTTGATTGAGGTCCCGGCGGCCTCAGGTGAGTTTCAGGTGCTTAACGGATGAAAAATTTTGATTTGAGCAAATTCTGAAGTTGGTTGGTTCTGGTGGTTTTTCACCTGCGGTGAGAAGCCCGCACCTGCGACGCTACAGAAGCGAGAATGGGGTGGCAGGTAGGGTTTGAGGCAAGAGGGCCAATAGTCGTAGATGCGACTCAAGAGCCGCATAAACGGAGCCGCATATGCGAAAAAATGAGCGCAAGTGCGTAGTTTGGGGAATTAATGAAATTCTGCAGATGCGGAGCTCTAGCTGAAGAAGCAGGACCGCATATGCGGTAGCGCAAAAACGGAAATCACTAGGCAGAAAAGAAGATTTCGAGGGTTTGAAATTTCATAACAAAAATTTGATTTAGATCACGGTATAAGGCAATTTCTCGAGGGATTTTGAGGGGTAACTATTGGGTAACTAATTATAACTCTATTTTAATCATATTACATTAATTCATTATTATTTTCCTCGTCTAATTAAGGAATTTGAGAGTGGAGGTTTGGAAATGGGCGAAAAGTTCCCCAATTGAAAATGTAAGGTTTGAATGGGAATTAAACGTCGGATTTGGATGATTTTTATTCGAGTGAACTCATGAGTCAATAGATGTTCATAATTTATGACTTTTATTCGATTCCGATACGTGGACCCGTGGAAGATTTTTGGGCGTTTTTCTATTTTCTTACCCTAGCTTTGATTCATTAGTTAAATTAGTTTCTTGTAGCTTTATTTATGTTATGTAATTGATTTTTTAGATTTGGGCAACTCGAAATTGAATACTAGTGGCAAGAGCGTGATTTTAGATTGATTTTGAGCTTGGTTCGAGGTAAGTGACTTGGCTAATCTTGTGCGGGGGAACTCTCCTTAGGATTTGGTACTGTTGTAATATGAATGACGTGCACATGAGGTGATGAGTGCATACACGTGTTAATTTTTGAAGAAGAACCCTGCTTTCATTAAGTAAATATTTATGTTTTGCTTTAATTAAGCAATACTAGTATATGTAGCCATCCTGTTTAGCTTAGGGAAGCATGTTTACGTGCCTTAACTGTCTTAATTGCCTTAAGTGCCTACATGAACTCTGTACAACATGTTTAGGGTAAGGATTGCATGTCTTCTTTGATATGAATTTTATTTAAACTGTAGAATTATTTTGTTGAAACTGTTACTTATAATGATTGAAGTATACTCTTATGTTCATTTCTCTTTCTTTCTTTAGAGATGATGAATAGAATAGTTAGAATATCTTAGTAGCTTGTGACTTGCAAGTTTCCTGGTTTTGGGCGTTATTTTGTACTTTTCAGAAATGTTAAGTATATATGCCAAGTGGCATTTAGTTACTTAATGGATAGTTGTAATGCCAATAGTTAATATTCATGCTTTATTTTATTTCCGCAATATGTTAGGCTTACTTAGTTGTAGAGACTAGGTGCCATCACGATAGTTCACGAAAGGAGGAATTGGATTGTGATATCACCACTGTTGGAGGAAGAAGAGAGGTATATGTCACATGTTCCTTATTCCAGTGCAGTCGACAGTATTATGTATACAACGGTTCTACACTTCCAAACATTTCACAAGCAATGAGGGTAGTAAGCTAGTGTATGCCTTTTCTAGTAAAGCATATTGGCAGGTTGTGAAGTGGATTCTCAAATACTTGCGAGGCACTTCAAATACATGTTTGGTGTTTTGAAAATATTAACACTTTGGTTGGTTTTGTAGACAAATTATGCAGGTGATATTGACAAAAAAAGGTCACTGACATGATATGTATTTTACATTGGTGGTTGCACAATCAATTGGAAAGCTACATTACAATACGCAGTAGCTTTATCTACTACCGAAGCAGAATATATGCCAGTGATGACCAAGGCGAACAAAGAAGCCTAATGGTTGAGGGGTCTATTGCTGAACTCATTTCACACCAAGGTGGTACTACTATTTTCTGTGATAGTCAAAGTATCATTCATTTGACAAAAGATCAGATGTATCATGAGAGGAAGAAGCACATTGATATCAAATATCACTTCATCCGAGAAACCATTGCTGAAGGAAAAATCTCTGTTCAAAAGATCAACACTAAATATAATCTTGCTGACATGTTTACAAAGTCTCTTCCCATTAGTAAGTTCAAGCTCAACTTGAACTTGATTGCCATTTATGAAGAATGCTCTTTTCCGTATGGGCTTTTGCAGAGGGTGAAGCAAATTTATTATATGAGCCAAAATTAGGCTAATTTTGAGATTTGTAATATGACCAACCTTTTGGCTTCGTGAGAGGTCCACCATGTGATAGATATTGGCACATGCCAAATTCACTTGCTGGCAAATTCAACTTGCGGGCCAAGTTTTGTCATTATGTGGTGGAGGATTAAAATGCTACTGTAACATTCTTTGAGCCCAAGGCTTTCTTATCTATAAATGATTTCTCCTCAGTTGAAGACACACCAAATTTAAGAGCTTTTCATTCTTGTCTTTCTTTCACCTCCTTTTATTTCTTAAGAGTATTTTGTAAGAGAGTTGAGTATTGAAAAACACTTGTGTGAACCTTTCTTTGGAGTAAGCTTGTGAGGTCATTCTGTTGGGTATTTGGGATTAATTAGAGTTTTTACTCTTGTTGTTATAGTGAAATGCTCCTCTCTGCTTGTGGGCATAGGTCAGACTGACCGAACCACGTTAAATTGGTGTCTTCTTTATCTGTTTTTGTTATTATTATTATCAATCTGCATTGTCTTTGTGTTTGTTATTATAATATTGTTTAACTAAATTTCGCACTACTTGGATTCCTAATCCTAACATAGAACTTTCTTGATTTGGTATATTACATTTATTCAAAAATCGACTTAATTAGTAGTTTACAGAAAATACACGAAATGTGCATGAACATGTTACATGAATTTTAGTAGAGTTTGGCCTAAGTAGCGGGACTCGAAGCTGGTGTGTAATTAATGGATATAACTTTCTTTTTCTTATTTTAGTCCATCACCGGTGGCATAAGCAGAGGAGGCATATGCGGTGGGGAGAAACGTAATTTACCTCACTTCTTACAATTTTAGTTGAAGCCGCAACAAAGCCAGCATTGCTTTCGTGGGATCAATTGCTCGTTTTCGATATAGAACTGGATAATAAAAAATAGTGTCTCTTTTTTTTTTGGAACCGAGCGAGATGATATGCTGAAACGGGTGCTAGCTTGAAAACCGCCGCAGAACGAAGCAACGTTGTCGGTTGGGCCTCATCGAGCTTTCATAAATCAGTCTCTCAACAATCAGTGTTTCTTATGAATAGCAGGGCACCGAGGGAGAACTTATCGATGACAAAAAGACGAGGATTCTGTTGGAGGGTCCCTGACGCCCCGAGTCTGCAAAACCTTGGGCGTGAGCCTGGGCGGAGCGGCCGTCGATGCAGATCTTGGCGGTAGTAGCAAATATTCATTTTCGGTACTCCTATTTGAGTTTGATTAAATTCGAATGTATGACAGAAAATTTTATTTTAATTTTTCTTAATGAAAATTTTGGCTTCGTTACTGTAAACAAGTAAAAACAAAAATATATTTTATAATAAATAAGTAAAAGCGAATGAAAAGAACACTAATAATTTAATGGTAACTTGAAAAAATCTTCGCAATTGGAAGTCAAATTAATTATTAATACTTTGGTGGTTACTTGAAAAAGTCTACACAGAATACAATATATGGGTTTTTTACTTCACGTTTTGTGTACGTAACACTAATAATACTTCATATTTTTCTTATTTTAAATAATATACGAATCACTTTTTCATTTTCATTTTTTTGGGATACCTTGAAAAGTTAATAACATGTCAGTCTGTAAAACCCAAAGAGACAACAAGAATGAGGTGGATTAGATTGAGACTTAGTAGATCAAGAATGAATTGTCAAATTTGCAGCATTATATATATATATATATATATATATATATATATATATATATATATATATATATATATATATATATATATATATATATATATATATGTAGTAAGCGTAACTAATTTTTTGCGCTATCAAATTACTCCAAGAATATTCATAGGTAAATTTTCTTAAAATACAAGATTTATATTCTCAAAAATAAAATAAATTACTTGCTACATGTAACAGTGACATCACAGTATAAAAATTCTATAGTCTAACTACGTATATATATAACTTAAAACCTTATAGAAATGGTATCGTCACTTGCCAAATTGTTGAATTCTTTAGACATGTTCACCTAATTTCGAATCAGTCATTGACTTATTATCCCCTCCCCCCAACTCCTCCCTCCACCCTCCCTCTCCCACAAATAAAAAGCCCAAGTGATCTAAGTCATCTAACTATCGCACTTGTGAGTCACAAATAAAAACGCCCAAGTGTTGTGACATTATTCTGCAACGGAAAACTTGGTAAAAAAATCAAGGCGCATCCACTTCGTCATCTCAGTCTTTTTTTGTGCAAAGAGATAGAAAAGATTCCGCCCTTGGTGAGAGATGGAAAGATCATTATTGACGTTAATGACACGGTCAAAGCGAATCATGCTAGGTCTTTAATTTCTTATCCGCAAAGGCAGATTTGGACTCATTAAAGAAAACACTTGAGATGAAGACCAATGATTGATTGCGACAACTACGAACCCCAAATGCGACAAGAAAATAGAGATATTGCTCTCTATGTGTTTCACAGTACATACGTAGCAATTTTTTTTGTTAATTTTTCCAAAAAATGATAGTATATTCTTATAATATGAAGCTCTTTAATTTTAAATTTCTTTTTTTTATTTGGTTACATGAATATGGGTCAATAATCCCAAGATAAAATATGAGATTACGTTATCCCGCATTTGGTCAAATTTTTTGTTCGGGTATTTATACCACATGCCATGTTGGATGACATTCCCGAAATCATTAGTTTCGGAATATAACGACAAAATAAAAAAGATGTCCTTCTCCATAGCCCTTATCTCAAGTCCCTTAAGAAATTAAAATCAAGGTTACCACTGAAAATAAAAGTTTATTCAAGGTTATCTAGTGCAAGTATTATATCATGCCTTGTAAATTCCATTGTTATCTAATGACCAAATATATATCAATAGAAGTATATCATTCACGGAATTCTCATTTTTATTTAATCCATATATTAGAATCATCATACTTTATATAATCATGTATCATGTGATATTTAAGATTACAAGTTTTAATTAAGGTTAATTTTGATATTTACCAAACTATATTTTTCTTAAATTTTGAGCTCATTTCAAATATGTAATATAAAATGAAACAGATGGAACAATACGATTAATTATATAATCCTAATATGACTTATCCATATAACAAACAACCCCTTAGTGACATGCTCGTATAACATGACATATTTAAGGTCATCTCCAACCTTTATCCCATTTTTGGTCTCCAATGTGGAGATATTCTTATTTTCGGGACAACTTACTCCAACCATTCCTCCATTTTTTTCCAGTTTTTTTTTTTTTACATTCTTCTCTCTATTCTATATTACATTATTTTTTTTAATTTCAATTAAATAAATTCCATCTTTTATTTTTATTAATTTGTAATTTCCATAATTAAAATAATTTCATAAAATTTTAAATAATATAATTTGTAACCAATTATTATAGATTAACTAATAATTCAAATAAAATATCAATATGACGAAAATTAATTTTACATTGAGCACGAAAATTAATTTTACAAAAATATGCGCGAGAATTAATTTATCAAAATTATACACCAAAGTTAAGATATAATATTAATATTATAAAACATTGCATAAACGTAATTAAGTGTATATAAATATAATTAAATGAATATAAAGAGATAGAATAAAAAATTAAATAATAATAAAAAATTAAAAAAGTAATGAATAGTAATGAGGGAGATGAATAATGTATCCCATATTTGAGGGAACAGTATTAATCCCCATTTAGAGGATAAAAATGGGAGAGAGTTGGAATTAAATTACCCTAAAAATTATCACCACGAGGAATGGGGCAAGGTAGGAGATGGCCTAACATCACAAGTTGATCTATGAAATAATTTGCTATTACCCAAAAAGATGAAGCTTTCTTTTTTCTTTCTTAAAGTTCGTGTTTTAACCAATCGCGTACTATAAAATGAAACCGAGGGAGGAATATATTTACAATGTCATGACTCTATAGATATGAACACAATGACTTTTTCTTTCCTTGCGTGCGTTGATGAACTTAACCTAATCATATTTTTTATATATTTTTTTAACCAAATTTCTTGATCAACTGACACTGTCTATTCTCTTTACGTAATATTGAACACACTCTTTTGCGGACATATTTGTAATATAAAACAAGAAAACCAAATTCATGACACTTAGGTGGTTGTCCTACCTACCCAAAGGAGTGTTATATGATGATGGGTTTATTGAATCTATATATATTTACAGATTATCTCTAAATCAATACGTATATACTCAAAATGGATAAAGATTTCGATCTTGATTTAGCTTTAACGGTGGTGGAAATTTCAGGCAGCACGACGGCTGATGAGCCGCCACGATGTTTGGCGCCCTCCGATGAGGACGAGATTCAAGTTCAAGAATATCCTATAGTTATAAATTATAAGGTTGGCCGTTGTATAATATGCATGGAAGGGTTTCAAAGAGGTGTTGATCATGGCAAAAAAGTCCCTTGTGGCCATATTTTTCATGCAAATTGCCTTACAAAATGGCTCTCTATTTGTAATTCTTGCCCTCTTTGCCGTTTCAAAGTCTCCGCCGCCACGTCATCCTTGTCGGTAACTAATTGACTGGATGAAGTTTACTGAGCTAACTCATACAGCAGTCGATCGACGTAGAAAACCATTGGAATGAGAGAAGGCGGCCGGCCTCTCTCGAAAAAGATGGCCCAATTTCGAGATAATTTGTATTTTCTTCACCATAATGGAAGATGAGATTTCTTGTCAAGTTTCCAATTCTTTTTCTATTGAATATGTATGCTTATACCACGCGAATTAAGGAGAATGTTCAAGCTATATTTGGACGATTTCTTTTTCTCTTTTTAGTTGGTGTTTGAATCAGCTTACGCATGCTTCAATTATTCTATCGAATACGGACTGCCTTCTATCAGTATGGATATCATTTAATTCTGTCAACCATAGCTTAAGTAACTAGATAAGAATCACTTAAATATTTTTGCCTCGGCTGAAATTTGAATTGAAAACTTTATTGTTCTCCTCTTAATTTATTGACCACTAGCCATACCTTGATACATTTAGACAATTTCTTCTCATTTTTTAATTACTATTGAAATATATCAGCTTGAGCACACTTCGACTATTTCAACAAATAGATACTACCTTCGATCAACATAAATACCGGAAGGAAAAGAATTACTTAAATATATTTGCCTCAGCTGAAATTTGAACCGAAAACCTAATCATTCTCCTCTCTTGTCATTGTCTAGGTCACACCTTGATATATTTAGACAATTTCTTCTCACATTCACTTTTTGTCACGACCCGAATTTCCCACCATCGGGAGTCATGATGGTGCCTACTAGTGGAAGCTAGGCAAGCCAACTGTTACTTACATTTTTCATTAGTTACAATTCTCTTCTTAAGACTTTAATTAAAATCATATAATTACAGCAAAATAATTAAACTTAGCGGAAGACTTAGTCAATTTTATCAAATATGATACAGAAAACCCAAACATGATACACTACCCAAGACTGGTGTCACAATACTCACGAACTTCTAAGAATAATACACATAATTATCTGAAAGAAATATAAGCTGTTTATCTCGAATACATGAGATAACAGAATGAAATACATAGATAGAAGAGACAACGGGTCTGCGGACGCCTGCAAGGCTACCTCGTAGTCTCAGTAGTCGGAATATCCACAATCGTGCTACTGCCGCTGCTGCTGTCCGTAACCTGTATCTGCGCAAAAAGAGCGCAGATTGTAGTATCAGCACAACCGACCCCATGTGCTAGTGATAGACTAAGGCGAGTCACCCACATAAACCTGTACAATTGAAATATACATATACATATACAACAGCAGAAAACGTTATCGAACGTCTTTAAGGAAAGAACCCGTTCTAAAATAACAGTCAATAACTCACAATATCCGGAGTAATCTGGTCAACGAAATAAATCTTACTTTCATGTCCTAATTCATTTTTCATTTCATATCTTGTGGTAGGAGTACCACCCGCTCCCAACTATAACAATAAGTTATATCTTGTGGTAGGCGTACCACCCGCTCCCAAATGTAACAATAGGCTACCGGGAACTATGGACAATGCCATGATTCAAATCACTTTGTGGTCGGCGTGTGGCACGATCCCATTTCTTATCATATAAGTAGTCGGCGCACCACACGATCCCAAATTCTTTAATATATAAGTGGACGGCGCGCCACACGATCCCAATTCTTTAATAATGTATATTACCGGCATTAAGCCAATAATCTCTGATCAACAATATTTATATTACCGGTGTAAAATCAATAAATGACAATAATTCAACGATATATCCCTGTTACCGGTGTAACACCAATAACTCTTACTCAATAATTTATATGTATTTTACTGGTATACAACCAATAAATGACATTGAACCTACAATTTATCTCCGTTACTGGTATAACACCAATAACTCTTAATCAACAATTCATACATAACCCAATTCCTATTCTCTCAAGCTAGGATAGAACAAACACTTACCTCAAATGTTTATCAATAACTCAATCCGTAGCAATGCCTTTTCCTTTCCAATTTGGCTCCAATCCAATCGTATCTATACACAATTGACTTAATATCATCAATTCTACTTAACAAACTAGTTCACATGGCTAAATATAAGTTTTACAATATTTTTCCCGGAATAGTAAAAATCGACTCCGTGTCCACATGATCGAAACTCGAGTTTCGAACCAAAATAAATTCACCCAATCATCCATGAGTTCAAATATATAAATAAATTCACCCAATCATCCATGAGTTCAAATATATAAATTTATATTTGGATTGGTTCGGTTTTGTCGGGTTTTTCGGGTTTTCGGGTTTTTTATTACATGAATATTATTTCAATCTTACGTTATTAAAATTATAGATAAATCTTTAATAAGTGAATATATGTATAGTAAATATGGAAAAATATTGACAAACATATGATCTATTAAAAGATTTTAATGGAAGAAATTTTTTAGTAACACATGATAGTTATTTTCTTAGTCGTCTAACAATAATTTTTTGTTAATTTAAGCTTTCAAGGTTAATACATGATAGGATCCCAAATATTTCTATATTTTCTAAAGAAAAATCACTACAAATTCTTAAAAATATAAATAAAATCTATATATTTATATGTCGGTTTGGTTCGGGTTTTTTTACTCAATACCAAACCAAGTCAAACCAAACCTAGTCGGGTTTTTCGATCGGTTTGGTTTGATTTTTCGGTTTGGTGCGATTTTTCCGTTCGGTTTGAACACCCCTAAAATTTGCATGGCTCTTTGTCGAGAAGAAATTACTACTTACTATATCACTTAGGCCAGGTATTGCAAAGTAAGGACTTCATTTCTTCGTCTAATTAGGGAGTAGATTTTTTTGACACAAATAGTTAGTCATTTCATGTCTATTTTACAATGTTTTAACATAATAAAAATAGAATATATACATATAGATATATACCCTCGTTTCGAGAACTAATGGTTTCAAAATGGTTGTAAATACGTGCCGCATGAAATGCAAAGTTCATGTGGGGCCACGTTGAGTGGGCCTGCAAATTGAGAAGTGATATACAGTTTTAAGATGTCTTCAAATAGCGGACCCCAGTTTCCTACAAAGATCTTAGATCCTGCTTTGACATGCCTTGCCATTGTCATGTCAATCCGCACGTCCATGTGGTGAAATGTGCATTGCCTCCGTCAAGGTGCGCTTATCAATCCCGCATAATCTGTCATGGGAGTTTCTTGTCATAATGTTTCCCTAATTTTTAAGTTGCATGCCAATACCATTATGAAAAATCTTATCACAACCCATATTTGTGGAGGAACTTTTTCAAGTGGCTAAAAAACCATCCCCACCCGAAGAATTCGGCATCCTTGACGAAGTATTTTTCACATTTTTCAGCACCAATGCACCATCATAGGCCCTAAATATGCCGTCTCCTGTTCATGATCTTCCTCGTTTCGGCTCATCTCCACCATTTTCGCCAACAAACAAAGTGTAAACCGTTCAACTTTTGGACAGTGCATCGTCATGTGTGCTCCTTTACAGATAAAATAGCTATCAAACTTGCTTTTTTGTTTCTTGTTTGTCAAAGGTCTGGCGCATTACTTAGCCACACACGAACACGGCCATAGGCCTACAGTTGTTTGCTCATGTCAAATATTGCCCCCAACTTGATCAATTTGACCACGCCCGTGCCATCGCTTGTCATGTCTTGGCCCCTGCTTTGAAATGTCTTTGACTTTCCATTGTCATGCCAATCTGTACGTCCATGTGAAATATGCATTGCCTCCGTCAAGGTGCATTTGTCAACCTCGCACAGCCGAGCTGCCAATCATGATATTGCCCCAATTTTTAGGTTGTATGCCAAGGTCATCATGAAAATCCTTGTCCGTCATCACAAACAAAATATGCCGAAGAACTTTGACAAGGGACTAACACTTACCAAGTTATTTAATACTATATTAAAAAGTGATAGGATACCCGAAAAGTGAAGAAAAAGCACCTTGATTCCAATTTAAAAATAAAGAAGAATCTTATAAAGGACAAATGAAGTCGTCACTAGCATGAGAATGCTCGTAAGAGATACAAATGACCGTTTAGTCTGCACTTTATTTATCCTAGTTGTAGAAGAGCTAACCAATACAACACTAATATAGAGGTCTCATAGTGTATGATATTCGTTGACGATCTTCCGCTAATTACGACATCAACGAGAATGTCAACCAAAAGTTTGAACTATGGAGAAATATTATAGAAATAATGGTTTTGTGGATGCACGGAGAGTTTAGTAAACATAAGAAGCGTGAAATTGAGATGAAATTAGATGAGTTTTGTCTTGCCTTGATAAATGCAAAAGTAAAGATATTTAGGCTTGTTGTTCCAAGATAATGAAATTATAGATGTATATATTACATGTATAGTACAATGCATCCACAAGATTAATGCCACAGAAATGTGAATGTTAAGATAGATGTATAGTCATATAAAACCCGATATTATTAGAGTGATCACATTTCTAGAAAGTTCAAATAGCGTACAACGAGGATAAAATAAGTAAAAGGTCACTTGGGGTGATTTGCTTTTATCCTATGTTGACCTCGAGATGTATTGATCCATAAGTGTGAAACCATGATAAGTAAATATATTATAAATTATAAGGTAGATCTAAAACCAGATAAAAGAAAGTTATCTTGAAAGACCTACAATTTCTTATGACCTAGAAAAAAAAGATAAGGTACACGAGAAGAAAAAATGTACATGGGTGAAACCTATTAGTTGAAAAAATGTGAGAACTTCTAATGCTTTTCATTGTATTTCATAATATTAGCATGACATGAGCATAGATAGAATAATATAGTGAGTGATGATTAATATAACTAATACAACTTGATTGAAATTGAGGCATAATTGTGATGGTAAACAAGTACGAAGGGAAGGTGGGGATATTAGGGGTGTAAAAAAAAACCGATAAACCGCAGCAAATCGATAATTCGAGTCAAATCGGAAAAAAAAAAACCCCGATCGTGGGTTGGTTTGACTTGGTTTGTTGTTGAAAAAAATAACCCAATCATAATTGGTTTGTTTTGGTTTTAACTAAAAAAAGTCAAATCAAAACCAAACCAAACCAATCCGATATTACATTTATTCAGTTTTTACAAATATTTTATACATATAATATTTTCACAGTTTTATCTTTAAACATATTGTTTCAAGTTTGGAATTAACATTCTTGGATGGTCCAATAAATTTTATAGTTCATAAATGTAGTAATTCAAATAAACTTCACATCAATACTAATGCTAACTAAGAAAATTCAATTCAACACTAGAAATGACAATAGTGTGGATATCTATTTTTTAGTTTTGCATTGTTTATATTGAAAATGCATAACTTAGTTTATCTTTTTATTTAGTGCTTAGTTGTGTAACTAATATACTTATAGTTGTACTTATTTAAGCATGACTTATATAGTACTTTTATATTATGTTAATATTTATTATGGCTTATTACTTAGTAAAATTTTCTTTATGGATTTTAGTACTTTTTTTATTGAATAATTTAGTACAATGTTATGACGCATCTCTAGTTGTATCCTTGTAGGATTAGAGAAGTATGTGGAGCACAAGTTATATATTTGTGCTATGAAGACTTATCAAAAAAAATCGAGAACCCGAAGAAACCCGAAAAATCCGAGATTAAAAAAACCGATTTCGTTGGTTTGATTTATAGGTTTGAAAATCTAACACTATTGGTTTAGTTTGGTAATTGAAAAATCCGAACCAATCCGAACTATGTACACCCCTAGGGTACAAAGATAATTATTCCCCCCATTTTAATTTACATTAACTTCTTTGACTGTGCCAGAGTTTAAGAATGAAAAGTAAAATTTTAAAGCTGTAATCTTAAATATGACTATCCCCTTCAATGTCTATATCCCACCATTTAGGGATACATGTCAATCAATAACATTAACTCCTCCAATATGTAGCGTAAAAAATATCCAATTTCCATCCTTATTATTTATGATATCCGTATTATTAATTTGGTCCCTTTTCTCTCCCCATAAACAAAAATTTGACGTAATCACCCTCTCGATACTTTCAGGATTCATCTTCTTATTCGGCCAAAGCGAGAGGCTCTATTTTTTGATAAGTTTTGCTACAGAACGTAAGTTTCCTTCGGCCATCATTAAGTAGTATTAGTTTTTGTGCTATTATATGTAAAGTTTTGTTTATCATTGCATACTTATGAAAATTTCTTAATATTTTGAGCTCATAAGGTAATATACAGTTACAAGGTTATATATAATGTGTAGCCCAACATCGAGATTTTGTTAGAAATTATGTACTTTGCGCATATACTGTGTGTATATTGTTTGCTTTTATTAGAAGGTTCTCCCAAATTAAAAGTAATCTGCTAAGATTTATAATTAAAGCCCGTTGGATGGCCTCCGCGCCCGCTTGAATTTCACTTTTACTCTTGGATAGCTATAGCTACGGGGCTTTTTTGGCTTGAACGAAAAGTACTTTTAGAAAACAGACTTACTTAGTTCAACAAAAGGTCTTGACCAACAAAAAGAGTTTTTTCCACCAGTTATTTAGGAGAATGTTCTCGAACCGGGTTACGATCAAATAGAGCACGAAATCAACAAATTCAGTCGAACAAGGTAACAAATCTAAGGGAAGAATAAGCTTGAAAGGAATTGACGGGCGTAGGCTTAATAGTGAACACAGACCCCCTGCTAATGATTGATTATAAGTAGAAACTGTAAATTTTTGACAAAATTAAAAACACAAAAGTTGTGTGCAATATAAATAGGGTTAATGTTACGGAGGTTTTCTTTTCTAATAACCCTCGTCTTGGTTTGACAGACTAATAATCGCAAGACCTAGGATTTCATTGTCTCTCATGGATTCAGGTATACTTCCATACAATTTGACAAGATCATGATTTTCACCATAAAGATTTGCCCCAACATTGACTACATTTTTTAAATATCCGGATTTTTTTTAGTCGTTAAAAATAAGAACCCAAGAAAAAGCAGTATATACACTAAATCACCAATATATACTTTACATGTTAGGCACTTCTCTGTTCCTCAAGTTCAATAATTTGTGCAATATAGAAGGTGACACAGCCATGACTTTTTGGTTATGTTCTTTTGCATGAAGCTCAGCATGAAGTCTACACAGAGCTGAACCTGCAACTTTCCATGCAAAACCACATTTTTTGACATCTCCGATAGCCTTTGCATAATCATAAGTAACGCGATAAATAGCAAGTGCATCGTTAAATATATCCGTTGTACTCTTTGCACTCTCCTCCAGATCCGGCGCTTCATATAGCAACTACATGAAAATTTGCAAAATTCATGTATTATATTGGGGAATCACAGGAGATAATGGAGAAATGGGGACAGTGAGAATTGAACTCATAGTTATTATATCGTCGTGGTACTCATGGTGGCTTCTTACAAGGAAAAAGGTCCAAATTTACCACTATACTAAACGTAATATCTAGTTCTACCCTAAGTTATACTTTGGAGTCTTGCCTTAAACGGAGCTCCAACATGAACAGAGTTAGCCTCGATTATACTTTAGTTAGGATCCACGATGGAGATCCATTAAGACCAAGGGAAAATTTGAGACAATATGATAATGGTAAGGGTATGAATGACCACCAAAGTATAACAGAATGTAACACTAAGAGATATTTCATATAGCAGAAGGTACTTTTCACTTTTTTTCCCTTCTCATAATGATGGTTGAAGTTCTTAAGATTAATAGAAGAAGGTTTACCTGTTTGTATTTTTTAACAACTTCGTCCGCTAAGTCATTTTTTGATTCATTGTTGGTGTTCAATGCTTGCATCATCTCAAATCGGTACTTTTTGTACCTTTCCTCCCATAACCTCAAGCATGTCTCAGGGATTTTGACCTCAAAAGCAGGAAGTTTCTTGATTTCTGGACATATAGAGCAAGATATATCACATCCACAACTAAAATACAATTGAAATCAATGAATATCTTGGATCAAACACTTGCCTACTGCAGCTGCTGCTTCAGCTTTAAATGACTTAACCCTGTCATAAATTTCTCCTAGAACTGAAGTAGAGATATACTCTTCTTTCTTTTCCAAGAAATGTGGAAACTTATCCACTTTCAACCTTTTTGGGATGTAGACCTGTGGGTAGAAATTAAGATTCAGGTAACAGGAAACACTCACTTAAAGAGCGTACAGTGATTAAGTAAACGATGGTGAACAAGGATATCAAACAGAGATCAGGTCAAAGCAACCAACCTTATTCCCACTTTTGGGGGCGTCTATAGCGTCGTAATACAAATCAGTCAACTCAAACAACTTTTCTTTCATGGCCATGGTCTCTTCATTCTCTGTGGTGTTATTCTTCCTCAATATCAGAAGTCTATCCATGAGACCCAACCAGCTAGAAGAAGCGTCAGCCATACTATAGCTGAAAGAGCATTTTGTTTAAATAAGAATTAAAACATCTTCACAATAGGAATAGGAAGTTTTTTCATTGATGTAGAGAAGGACCATATTTTGAAGAAATTCCAATTATTTAAAGGATTAGAATCATTAGCTCGGGGACTTTTCGGGGATGAGCAACTTTTTCCATTCAGACAAACTGAAGCTGTATGTTGCACTCTTCATGGAGCCGAGATGACATGTTTCAGATAATATTTGTTGAAGTGTGTGTGCGCGACCATCTCACTAAAAGCTTAAGCTATTAGAGAGCATACTTTTATTTACTTAATTATGTCTTCAACAAGCCCTCTCACGTGCGGGCTTTGATTCTTTTTTATGAGCCAAGCACATGAAAATTCTTTTTGATATTAAGTGGCGGTGAGACTTGAACCCAGGGGAGGGGGAGACCTCTATCTGGTCTGACACTATATTGAAGTGTGTGACTATCTCATCTAAAAACTTAAGGTATTAGAGAGAACACACTTTTATTTACTTAATTATGTCTTCAACAATATCAAAGAGACATATTATAATTTTGGAGGGCAACAAAAAGGAATTCTAGACTGAGCTAATACAATAATACATACTTTGGCATCCTAGTTTCTAGGAATGTCTGAAAGAGCTCATGTTCCATTTCCTCGGCAGAGAAGTCTTTGGGCTCCCTATGCAATGTCTTTGGTGTTGAATGGATTCTGCTCCACGGTCTACTTGCACGGTAATATTTTAACAGCTGAAAAATACAACATAATATGCTCAAATTGGACAGAACTCGTCGAGTATTTTCAATCATTCAAGAAATGAAACGACAACACGATATGTTACATTTTGTTTTTAAAATTTATTGTTTTCTCATTATCATTTCTAATTGGACATGTAGAGTGAAATGAATGGCGCAATTTGAGACAGTTCAATTATATCATTAAGCAAAGAAATTAGAACAATTAACCAGTAGTAATAAAAAGTTTACCTGGGGGTTTTGAGAGACCCAATATTTATCTCCATCAAAATCGCCATTAGCAATTTCAGTGGCTGCAGATCTTGGACCTTTGGTCGAGAAAAATATTCCATATTTAGCATTTCCAACTATGTCACCAAGGTTCTTCACTGGGACAGCAAGTAATCTGTGGATATCACCAAAATGAAGTCCAGGATTCCTGTATACTAGTACCTCGCCAGATATCTGTCCGTGTTCACTGCATAAAATTGTTGAGTTTTACTTTGTAAGTTTCCAGTTTGACTTTTTAAAAGTAAAAGTGTAGCATCAAAAGATGACACAAGTTACAAACATACATGCGCTACTAGGTCAAAAATAAATATTAAGTTAGTTACACTTTTACTCAAGACTAATAAGAAAATATGGATTGATGAGACCTTCCGACGATCAATGGCTAAGTTGACGACAATACAGAAAGAGCCCAGTGTATCTTTGACTAAAGTGCAAATCCAGCCAGAAATTCTAATAAGAGGAGTCAAAACAATACAAAAATGCATGCCTAGGGCTAGAGCCTGAAATAAAGCAATTTTTTAGCCACATTTACCACTAAAATAGAATCTTCCCATTATATAAAGGGGATTCAACTACTCCCTCCCAAATTATATTGAACCTTCGCGAATTTTTCGTCTCTTTTAAATATTTTAAATTATTAATTATTCTAGCTTATAATACTTTTAATGTAGTTTCTAAATATGTAAATTTTCAAAAAACTTAAAGATATGTCCTAATTCATAGTCAAAATTAAGAAAGTTGACTCTCGAAATCCGAACGATGTCGCATAAATTGGGACAGGGAGTATGTGTTTGTGTGCATACAAATACTTTTACTTTCCGTATGTGCAAGATATATTTTTGACTAGGAATTGGATTACAAGGGTCATATACTCATATATGATGCATTTAAAGTATACTTACAGAATAACACAAACTTCATGAGGATTTAAAGTATCGGTCGGATCAGCTGTCCCCATTAAATAGAAAGTATCAGAGATAGGAAGTTTTCCTCCTTTTAGCCCATTTCTTTCTTCCTTTGCCAAGGAAGATAAGCAACACCTAAGATACGGTTCACATAGAGGTACTCCAGCCATTATCATACCCGTGGCAATAGAGGCATCATCACGATCTCTATGGTTCACTGCAACTGCACGGAGACATAACCAACAAAAACAAAAAAGTAAAGGTCTGATTTGGTAAAGAAATCGACAAATACTTAGAACAGAGTCGTGCATTTCACGATCAATGCAGGTAAACGAATAGTATGATTAAAGCTTCTATATCAAATCGCAAATATGGCTTCAGACGATATTTATTTAAAACCAGTACAGGCACCAGCTTGTTAATTGTGCAAATAAGTATGTAATGTTTTCAAGACAACACTTGAAAGTTTGAGAACCAAAATGTTACCGCGTGCTGAAATTTAAGCAAGACTACGCATAAGTTTAAAGTTGTCGGATAATAGTATCTGAAGGTCGACATTTCTCCTTATACGTGGTAAATTATAAACCATAAACAATCACAAAGAGACTTAATTTTATTGTAATTTTTTTGTAAACCAAGAATTACCTTTTAGTGCTGTCATCTCATCTGAGTATAACCTTTGTGTCTCCTCCAAAGTGTTATTCAGTATATCAAGGAAATACTCTGCAGGAACACCTCCATAGGTCAACAGAGCAATAAGAGTTCTTGATAGATAAGTATTCCGAGGTTTAAAACTGAAAGACGAACATAAATGGTGTTAGTTGCACACAGTCATGAAAGTAGCATTTTAAATTTCATGCTCCGACGAAGATTCCTACGGTGAAACTTTATCTTTCTACTAATTGAATTGACTAAAAAGCACAAAATACCTAGGAGTAACTATTTCCAGCGAGTTAAACATTCGAGCTCTTGACAATTTTGGGTCAGCCTCAACCTTGATCATTGAAGGCCTAATCTGAATCGTCCACCGTGGCAGCTAATATTTAAGAACAGAACATTGCATCTATTAAGAAGTTGATTTGGCAAACTAAATATATAATAGAGTAAAAAATCTGCTATAACACTGCCATGCAATAAACCAATTAAAATGGAACAGACTATGGTTTTGATCGACGGTGCCTTAAGGAAGAGCTTACCTTTCTATTGACTAGAAGGGTTCCCTTTACAGCAAGACCATTGTAGAATAGACGGCACTGCATTAACAAAGGCTAGAAAGAGAGAGAGACATGAAAACTGAACAGATAAGAAACAAGGTGAGCTTGTTTAGTGATAACAGATTGCTAATTTGCAGCAGTTTGGAATCCAAATCAATTGATAAAACATCAAAAACATTTACCGGTTCCCCACTCTGAAATTCTGCCTCTCCCACCTCGGATGAATTCTCCCCAGGTTCACCACCATTGGGATATCTCTGAAATAGTTAATACAAAATTTAATAGAAAGTTGTTCAAGAGAGACAAAAGGAAATTGTTTCAAAGCAACGGAACGATGAATTTGTCAGATATTTAAATCAATACAAGCATGAAGCAAACCGAGCAAGAACTGTTTCGTGTGCATTGCCTAAAAAATTAAAGAACATTAAGGAAATAACATAATTTCAAATGAATTAAAAAGGAAATCAAAGTCTGCAATCCGAACACATCCTTCCAAGTTTCTGCTATAAAAGAAAATGCTTAGTGAACTAGGTCTAATCAGATTACCTCTAACTTGGCATTCTTATACTTCACATTGAAAAAATCTTGTGGACACTTTCTTGCCAAATCTTCCGAAATATATCCTGTCCCATCTGTGTGTATAAGGGGTTTTCCATCTTCGTCATAGAGAGTATGCCCATTCTTGTCCTGAAATTATTTATTTCCAAAAATAGAAGGTGATATTTAAGTAATAAAATGAGTGTATTATCTTGAGATAATCGAAGAACAGGATAACTGACAAGAGATGGCATCGAAGCGCACAAAGAAAAGGAAATAGCAATGGAAGTATACATGATTATATATACAAATATATTATATGTTTGATAAGCGATATACATGACAATATATATCTTCAATTCTGTCAATATTCACTGAATTCAGATCAACTTGAAGCTTTACTGTCGTGGATAAAATTAGGGAGAACCTGCATTATCAGAGTAAATATGTAGCTCAGAATGAAAGCAAGTATCCATTAATTATTGAAAAGTTATAACAGTCGGGGAAAGAGCAAACCTGGCCATGTATTTAGCCATGCTAGAAACCATATGTACATGCATGAAACGACACCTTGCTTTGTGGACTATCTTGTCGTGCAAAATGTAAGTTAAATTTTCATAAGGATTAAGAGATTCCATTCGAACAAAGTAGCATTTGACTGTATCGATCTTTTCCTCTTTGTCCATTGAATTTTTCTTCTTCCCATCATCCTTATAAACTGCAGAAGTACCACAATGACACAAAACCTCATTGGCATCATAAACACTTGAAAACAATAATCTCTCAGGGATTTCCCACCCCGATTTTGAGCATACTAGTGAGAATGACACTTCCATTTATTGGGAACATGAGAAGCTTCATTAAAAAGCTAATTGTGAAAACAGAAGATCCACATTGACATAGGCCAATGCAAAGGTTCTAAGATGAGGATTTCTTTTAATTACAAGTGATTGTAGATAAATAAGCAAAAAAATTGCTCTTTCAGTACAACACTTTCATGTTTGAAGACCACCGATGTTAGATGGGAGCAAACGTTGGGCTTTAGAAGTTAGAACCAAACATATATATGTTGTAGAAACACGTGTTAATATGGATCTACGATTATTCAAGAAAAGACAAGATTATATATGACTACGGTGCAAGTATCACACAAAATATAAAATAAGTAGAGGTCAAGTAAGATTGTTTGGGGCATGTCTTAGGTAGACCTTCATATACACCGGTTTATAGAAGAAGTGACAATACGATAATTAAAGATGATAAAGACGATGAGATAGACCTAAAATCACATGTAGAGAAATTGTCTCAAAAGACCTACATACTCTTAAAAGTTAAAATTAAGCAAATTTAGCTTAGAACACAAGTTGACTGAAACAAACAATCCGCCTAGGCGATTCCAACCAGAGACTTAGTTATCAGTAGCTCTATTTTAAAAGGCAGAATTAAGACTCGTCCGAAACTCGCCTCAGGGCGGAGCATTCGTAAAACGCCCATGGGCTTATGTGTAGGGCTTAGTTCAGTGAGACTTACACCCCGGACACGCCCAACGCCCAGCGTACTGAGCTCGCCTAATAGAACCTTATGCAATTGTATGTAACTAACCTTGTAAATTCTCAAATTTCTTAATAAATCATTGACTATTCAAAATTACTTTTTTCTTAATCATAAATCATTAAGTTGAGAGTATTTATGTCATAATAAAAAAAAATTATTGTACATTATTCACTAAGACCGGTATGATAGTTAATATTAAATAAATCTTTCATTTAAAAAGTATTTATTTATTAACTTGTGTTATGTATTTTTTATAATTATTTATCTAAGTATTATTTTTTCACGTTTACGAGATACAATACTTATTAATTTAATAGCTCAGTATTAACTAGTAACTATTTACAAATAATTAGTTATCATGGTATTGTACGGTGAATTATATGTCACTTTAATAACTTGTTGAAACTTAAAAATAAAGGATGCAAGAGAATCATATTGAAATTGTAAATTATGTTTTATATTAATTCTCTTTCAAATAGAAAGCATATTAACTAAAAGGAGTATTTTAAGAAAACTTTAAAATTATAATTTCGAAATTCTTTTAAGATTCATTACTTCTTAAGAGATACATATAAGATTTTGTATCAAATACATTACTTGATGTTTGAGTTGTAATAACGTTGTAGCTAATTTGCATATTATGATATATGTCATTTTTTTCTTATTATTCATAGTTGAATTATATTTTATAAATATTTAAAATAAATTATTTTTTATAATTTTGTGATTTAAATGTAATTTTTATAATTATTTTTTATTTTATACTATTTTAAAATTCTTAAAATTAGTAAATTTAAAGATCCGTGGGAGTTACGCCCCATTTTGAGGGCTTACGCCTCGTCTCATCAGAAGTAAAACATCTCACCTCACGCTCCTACCTTTTGATACATTGATTAGTAGGTTCGGTGTTATTCAATCTATTTATTCTACCTTATTACTTAGTATGTTCAGGTATGAATAAGTATAATTAGAGAATCTTTAATTTTAGAAAGCACAAAATTAGCATCAAAGAGACAAATTTCCTCGGGAAAACATCTAACAAAGGGAAGTTTGAAATTCTTCTCATTTTCCAAAAAAAAAGATAGATTAGACGGCATATAGATAATGTAATTACCAAAAAAGCGATAGCGCCTCAAACCAACAAGAATTCCATTCTTAACAATCTCTTGTGGACACCTTGGGGCTTCTTCCATAAACCTGACAACCAATATATTTTCATCTCCTAATGACTGTTGCAGATGGGTTCTTTCTGCTTTCAAGTAAGGACCCTGGCGCAAGGAAGGGAAATAAAAGGTCAAAAGATGGATATAATAGCTCAGCGGAATGTGAGATGCACTGTCCAAAGTTAACAAATGCTGCCCTCTTTCCTTTTGCATTTAAAAACACTTCAAATGCATAAGGAGTAATAACGGCGAGAAAAACTGACCTTAAAAGCATAGCTTCCATCCGAATAAACATGGCAATGATAGAAATGACTCCTTCCAGAATCCCAATCAAGATACTGGAAAACACATATATAACGCAATTATTGGATTACCAATTCTAGAGTTTAGAGATTATTATGCAAGTCTCTCATCAGTAAATACTACCGATAAAACATAAAAGCTCATGTAAAAACTTTTAAATGTGGAAGAACGATATCAGTGGATTGGGACCAAGACCTCAAATCCGGACTCGGAAAATAATATAGATTCACTTATACAAGAGCGGTATTTGAATTGCAACATCACCTGCACCCGTTTAACGTTTTCACAAAGATGACCATATTTAGTCCAAATATATGACTCAAAATGAGCCATAGGTGCACATGTCATATCCAAAATTTCACCGACATGATGAAGCATAATGACATCCTCCAACTTTCTCCTGCAATTTATATCGACCAAAATACCAAATTGTAGTAGTATAAAAATCACAAATTAAATATTGAATAAATGCTAAGATTACCTTCCAATGTAGTGTAGAATCAAAAATAATTTCCTGAACTCAAGATTACTGAGTGCCAGCAACGGTTCGCTTATTCCTTGTATGCCAGCCCTGTTTCTATATTCAGATGGCAAAGGATCATAACTATCTCTTTGAAACTTTGCTCTTTCGGGACTCGTTGGAGGTGATAGCATTTGGGGAACAGATGTGGGAGAAGAATCAGATCCATCACCGACTATGTCTGCAGACAGCCAATGAAAAATTACAGCTCTTGAACGCAACGAATAGAAAATTTGTACGAGATTGTCATTAAACATAACTCAAAATGTCCAGACAGTTTGCTACATGGAGGATTTTAGAGTTTGAAAAGTGGAGGGAGCATCCATGCAACAACGGCAAAAACCTTACCCCTACCCTGGGATGGAGAGGGGTTTCCAAATAGATCCCGGCATCTTTCCCTCCCACCTCGCTCTTAATACTCGAACCCATAAGTTGGAAGTGGGTGAACCCATAATCTCTCGGTTAGCAATCCCTCTTGTCTATTAGTACCAGTACAACAATTAGAATAAATTGATCAAGTAAATATGAAAACCGTAAGACCAACTTTACATTTAGATAAAAAAAAAAAAGGACCGTACCCCAAAGTAACCTTACATTTAGATAATTGAATAAACTGAAAACTAAGGGTGTGTTTGGTACGAAGAAAAATGTTTTCCATGGAAAATATTTTCCTAGAAAATGTTTTCATGGAAAATGAGTGATTTTATCACTTATTTTCTCTTGTTTGGTTGGTAAGTGGAAAACATTTTCCGGAAAATATTTTCTATGTTTGGTTAGAGAGTAAAAAATAGTTTTTTTAGAAAAATATTTTTTTTGCAACTCTCCTACCCCTCCCCTCCCACCTCCCCCACCCCTCCCCTTCCCGAAGTCTCTTAAAAATTGACACAATCTAAAGGAACTAATGTGATGCTTTACTTTTTAACGCAAAAATCGCGTATTTTCGAATCGGTAAATTTATAATTTCTAAACCAGTAAACTTCCGAACTCATAATTTTGGAACTTGTAAAATATTGAGTCCTTAAATGATAAATAATAAAATTAAAAACTGAAAAATATATTTTAAAATTTTTTCGGGGGGGGGGGGAGGGGGGCTGGGGCGGGGGGAGGGGCAGTAAATCGAAAAAAAAATAAAAATTTAAATTACAAAAAAAAAGTAAATTTTTTTTGTGCGGGGGAGGGGGTAGGGGGTGGGGGTGGGTGGTGCAAAAAAATAAGAAAACAGAAATTTAAAATTATAGAAAAAAAATTAAGGTAAAAGAAATTTTTTTTTTTGCGGGGTGGGGTGGAGGGGTAGTAGGGTGGATGGTAACGGAAAAACTGAAATTTTTCTAAAAAAAAACTGGTTTTTGGAAAGGGGGTGTGGTGGATTGGTGAGGGTGATAAAAGTTGAGAAGGAGATTTGGAAAATGTTTTCCCTTCTTTTGATAAGGAAAACATTTTCCTCCAATTGGAGGAAAATGAATTGATAAGGAAAATATTTTCCAAAACATTTAAGCCAACCAAACATGGGAAAATTGGAAAACATTTTCCAGAAAATATTTTCCTTCATACCAAACACACCCTAATTGTAAAAAATTTAATAATAAAATGGTATAAAAGAATATCAGCAAAATAATTAAGTTGCAAACCGTAAAAGAATTAAGTTGGAGGTCAAAGTGATAACAACAAAAGTTTCTTGGGTTTATTTTATAAGAAAAAGATTAATTTTTTGTTTTACTTCTGTTGAAAACGACAGTGTCTGGGATTTTGTTATTGTCCAAAAGTAACTAAAACATCATTATTATCAATATTTCTAAAAAAAAAAAATTGAAAACCCGACAAACTAACGCCCTCGAATGCAAACTTGGACCAAAAAAGTAGAGTCACTGATTCATCTCCATTATTAACCCCCACACCCCAAAAAACAAAAAAAAAATTACCTATAACAGACAAAAAACTTGACAAATTTTTCAACATTTTGGGCCAAAAAGTTACCTTTTTCTGCAAATCCTATTAAAATAAAATAATAAAACACGAAAAAAATTGATCAAAATAATTTTTACTTCGTTTTTGTTCCCAACAAAAGTAACCTAAACGATAAATGCATGTAGTCCTTCATAAAAAAATAAAATTAAATATTAACTTAAAAAATAAGCGTAAGTGAGAAGCTAAATAGAACAAAAAAAACTTACATGCAACAATCATAAAAAAATTATCACTTAATTACAGTAGTAATTAATAGTAATAACTAAGTTTAGTAACAATTATCACTTGATCACTAGAAAAAGGCGTAACTTAAAACTTAGAAAGAAAATAATGGGAACTTACCATTATTATGAACAGTAGCCTGAAAAAGTGGCCCATTTCTAGGAGAAAAATTTACTGAAGAAGAAGACGAATTTGGAGAAGAAAGAGAAATCCTTTGAATTTGAGGAGACTGAAAAAAACTTTCAGCAGATGAAACTGGAGTTTGTTGCTGCTGTTGATAAAACTGTTGAGTTTCGGACTGATAATATTTTTTGGCCATAAATACAATAAATGCACTGAGTGTTTTTTTAATTTGACAAACTGAGATTTTACTCAAAATATCAAGTGAACCTTCTTCTCCGATCGATGAAAGAAGTCTTCGTACTGTTTCATCTGGTAAATTTTGTCTTTGATTTTTGCAGATTTGGTTTAGCATTTGTTCTACTGAAGGTGGAAGTTTAATCCCTTCTTCTTCGTCTTCTACTTCATTGTTGTAAGAGTAAAAATCTCCCATTTTTTAGTTCTCTTTTTGATGAAAACTGGGATTTCAACAAAAAATTGAGGTTTTATATGAGTTTTTTTTTCTTGGGATATCGGAAGTTGGTTTGATATTGGAAATTTAAAGTGACTTTTTCTTCTTTCTTTTTTTTTCATCAACTTCAAAGTGACTTTGCAGTGTACGAATTTGCAGTGTACTGACTTTGATTTACAAGAAAGTTAAATCCACAAAGAATATAGTATTACTCTCTCCGGTTCATTTGCCTTTTATTTTAGTTCAAAATAACTATCAAGTTATATAATAAAAAAAATTTAATTTATTTTTATAAAATAATTTATATGTATATATTCCTAAAAAAAATTTACTCATCATATTAAATATTTAATTAGGGGTAATTTAATCATAGTGAGTAGGAATATGTACATATGAGTTATTATGTAAAAATAAATTAAACTTTTTTTGATTACGTAATTAGATACTTATTTTGAACAAAAATAAAAAAGTAAATTGAACACTTATAGTAGTATTAATATTAATTAATACTCCTTCCATTTCTATTTATTGGATACTCCTTTAGTTTCAATTTAGATGATGTAGTCTATAACTTGACACAAAATTTAAGAATAAAAAGATACTTTTGAAATATATGACCTTTGAATGGTTATTATATATCGTTTCGTAATGTATTATATTATATTATATTGTACTATATGGTTTGGTGAATATAATATTTGGATGGATTATGTCGTTTATGGTCGTTTTATGATATCATGCACTAGCAATGTGAAGAATAAACTTGTAATATTATAAACAAAAAAATTATGATATGAGGGGAAAAGATAGGATAAATAATAAAATAAAATTATTTAAAATAATTAAGGTGAGATTGAGAGAAAAGGACAAAGTAACGACACGGCCATACTAAATTGGTCGTTACATAACGTGAAACATTTCAAGAGTACTTAATGACAAATTTAACGATATGATACAATAAAATTTAGGTAACAATCAAAACAAATATCGTATTTAAAGTAACAATACAATACAATAAAACAGGTAACAACAATCCAAACAAGATGGGCAAAGGTTTATTTAAATCATTTCAAAATAAAGAATGTTTATTTTTTTAGAACATACTAATAAAAAAATATGGTATTTAAATTGAAATAGAGGAAATATTATTTTTACCTTTTTATATTTAAAAAAATAATTTGCTCTTCACTTCGATGATTTCTCTTTGTCATAATTATTAAAATAATTGGTATAAATACTTGTTATTTTAAAAAAAATAAGAAAATATTAATTAGTGTTTTTCATTATCTCTACTCTTGTAAATATGAAGAGAGATTAATATAGTGAAAGCAAGTGGCTTGAGCTCTGCAGGCGCACGTTAAGCAGGAAGCTAACGTACGCACAACAACGATGGCTAGATGTAAATCTCAACCAACTGCACCACCTACGATACCGGAAGACGACGAAGGAGGAAGAATAGTAAAATTGGAGACAGGAGTGTCACAAGTGATAGGACAAATGCAGCTCGTACATTGGAAGGCCGGGATGGGTAGTGCACCAACGGTCATGCAATCTCAGAAATATAACAATAAAAAGAAATCAATGGAGGAAGAAGCTAATAATGCAGCGAGGAAACTAAATTTTTCAATGAATCAAGTAGAACCTACACAATCGAAGTCGTCTCTAGCTAGTATGGTAAAAGGAAACAGATCTTTGCAACAGGAAATGAAATTGGAATAGTATCCTCCAATAATGAAGGAAGGAGTGAAGATTGTTCGATTTAATCAAGCTAAAGTTGCAGAGCAAACTCAAAGTTAAACGAGACGGTTATTGGGTACGTATTGGGGGAAACCCTAATTTTAAAGAAATGCTAAAGTTTGTATGTGGGGTGTGGAATTTTGTCATTGTACCTCATGTGTACTTACACGATGATGGTTATTTTATCTTTCGGTTTAACTGTGAGGAAGATATATAAGAATAGGATTATACAACAAGAACCATATACATATCATAATCGACCTATGATTCTGAAGCAATGGGAGCTAAAATTTCAAATGAACAAATAATTGGCTAGAAAAATACCTATTTGGGTGGTTTTCCCAGGACTACCTATAGAGTATTAGACTCTAGAAAATTTGGGAAGGATATCCAGCTACTTAGGAAGACCTATATGCCCTGATAGACTTACAACTTAAGGGGGAAAAGTATCATATGCACGTATGCTGGTGGAGATGGATGTCTCACAAGACATACCTGAAACTATGTTAATAAAAGAAGAGGAAGGCCATTATAGAGAACAAGTTTTGGAATATGAATGGAAACCCAAGTATTGTGAACAATGATGTCAAATAGGAACTCATGAGGAGAAGTGTAAGAAGGAAGGGAAGAAGAAGGCAAATGACGGATATGTATAACAAGTTGAAAAACAGAAACAAAGGTAGGGAAAATGGGGAATAACCAGATTAAAAGGTAATGGAATGCTAAACCTATTACTGAACAAGTAGTAGAGCAGAAGGGAAAAAACATTAAACAATCACAAGAGGATGATCAGCTGATTGGGAAACGAAAACCACATAAGGAGCAGAATATGTCTCTAGAGGAACAACAGGACAGAGGGGAAATAATAATTGACCAGGAAATGGAAATGCATACATTTCAGAAATCCAGTGGCAAACAAAAGACGAAAGATAGAGCAAATTCACAACAAAATGGAGCATTGATGAAAAAATAATTATGAGCATGCTGAATAGAAACAGATATAGCCCACTAGTCATAAAGAAGAATAACAATACTGAAAGAGTGGCTGAAGGGATTAACCTCACTGAGGAGAATCCCTCATGATCATCAGCTTTTGGAACATAAGGGGGCTTAATAAGCCCTATAAGCAAAAATAAATCAAGGTCTTTTTGTTTGATCAAAAAGTAACTTTACTAGGCTGCCTTGAGAAAAGAATAAAATCTAGAAACAATAAGAAAGTAAAGAAAAAGTTTAGTAAGGACTGAAAAATATATTCAGATGAAGCTGTGACAAATAATGGGATAATTTGGCTATTTTGGAAAGACATTATAGTTCAGGTCCAGATAATTGGGACTACTTCTCAATTAGTTCATTGTATGGTGAAATATAAGGGATCAAGCTTCTCAAGTTACATTACTTTTGTGTACGGAAAGAATAAGCCACATGAAAGAAGGGAACTATAGAAGCAACTAAGACAGATAAACAATAGCATACAAGAGACTTGGCTGATTATTGAAGACTTCAATAATGTCTTGTCTTTACATGATAGACTCAATGGTCAACCAGTACATCAAGTTGAAATAATAGTGTTTCAAGAATGGATAAAGGACATTGGACTGGGTAAGTAAACAGGAAAGGATGTGAATGATCATAGTGTAATAAAAGAGGTTATAAAGAGAGAATTTATAGTAATATAGACTAGGCATTTGGAAATGCTTCTTGGATAACTCATTACAGTAGTCTTGAAGCACTTCATGAGTTGTCATGTGTTTCAGATCACTCTTCCATCATTATCAATAATGAGGTAATGAGAAATCATTTACCTAAGCCATTCAAATTATATATTGTATTACCTAAGCATGAGAAGTTTGAAGAAGCAGTTTCAGAAGTATGGAGACAAAAATATTCAGGGCTATAAAATGTTTTCAATATGGAGAAAGTTGCAAAAGTTAAAGGAGAGAACAAAGACAATGAATAGAGAACTGAATTCACTGGAGGAAAAGATAAGACAAGCTAGAAAACAGTTGAAAAAAGTTCTAGGAGAAATTGGTGAAGACCCGTTCAATAGCTTGTTAATAAACACAAAAAATGAGCTGCTAGTACAGATTGAAAAATGGGAAGGTATCTATGAACATGTACTAAATCAAAGATCAAGAGCAATGTGGATTCAGGCAGGAGAACAAAATTCAAAAATTTTCCATGCTCACTTGAAGGCCGGACAATTAAGAAATAGAATATCAGTAATCTTTAATGATCAAGGGGATAAATTAATAGATTCTGCTATGATAGAACAAGAATTCAGAGGATTTTTCCAAGCTCTATTGGGTACATCAGCTAGAGAATTGCCTTGTATTAACATTGATATAGCAAGAGATGGTCACTGTCTTGGTAATGAGCAACAACAACTCCTTAGTGCAAAAGTAATAAAGAAGGAAACTGACATATCAGTTAGAGAATTGCCTAATGATAAAGAGCCAGGAATTGATGGATTCCCAGCAAGATTCTTCAAAGCCTATTGGAGTCTGATTGGAGAAGAAACCAAAGAAGCAATTCAAGAGTTCTTCAAAGAAGTTAGAATGCTAAAAATTATAAATTGTACTACTATGACTTTGGTTCCAAAGGTCACAAGTCCAAGATTTGTCAAGGAGTTTAGACCAATAACATGTTGCACTACCCTATACAAAATTATAGCAAAGATCATTACAGAAAGATTGAAGCTGGTAGTTGAAGTTGAACAGGGACTCAAGCCACAAGCCTTCACCGAATTAATTCAACCATAGTTGAATCAGTACTCAGACTACGAGCCCTCGACTCAAATTACTCAACAAATGTTCATCAACAGTTGAACTGGGACTCATTCCATGAACCTTTACCGAATTAATTCAACCATAGTTAAATTAGTACTCGGGCTACGAGCCCTCGACGTAAATTACTCGGCGAATGTTCAACAACAGTTGAACTGGGACTCAGGCCATGAGCCTTCGCCGAATTAATTCAACAATAGTTGAATCGGTACTTGGGCTACCAACCCTCGACTCAAATTACTCAACAAAAGTTCAATAACAGTTGAACTAGGACTCAGGCCACGAGCCTTCGCCGAATTAATTCAACCATAGTTGAATCAGTACTCGGGCTACTAGCCCTCGACTCAAATTACTCAATGAATGTTCAATAACAGTTGAACTAGGACTCAAGTCATTAGCCTTCGCCAAATTATTTCAACCATAGTTGAATAAGTACTCGGGCTACGAGCCCTCGACGCAAATTACTCGACGAATGCTCAACAACAGTTGAACTGAGACTCAGGCCATGAGCCTTCACCGAATTAATTTTACCATAGTTGAATCAGTACTCGTGCTACGAACCCTCGACGCGAATTACTCGACGAATGTTCAACAAAAGTTGTACTGGGACTCAAGACACGAGCCTTCACCGAATTAATTCAACAATAGTTGAATCGATACTCGGGCCATGAGACCTCGACTCAAATTACTCAACTAATGTTCAACAACAGTTGCACTGGGACTCAGGCCACAAGCCTTTGTCGAATTAATTCAACCATAGTTGAATCAGTACTCGGGATACGAGCCCTCAACTTAAATTACTCAACGAACGTTCAACGACAGTTGAACTGGGGGGAAGCACAAATGAAACAAGCAGTAATCAAGCAACACGAAAAGGGAAATTCCCCCTTGATTCAAAGGGACAATCACGGGCCACGCCCGTCCACGCCAAACCAAACATATCCAAAAAAAACAACAAAAAAAGCAACAAAAAAAAAGAGGAATATCAATATACGGCAACAACCGTAAAAAAATCATCAATCACTCTTTTTCACTCTGGACCATCAGCACCGCCGCCCGCGCCAGTCGCACCGTCTCCTGCCCTCGCCGCCTCGTCACATATCCCACGTTTGCCATCACCCATAGTTCCCATACCATTGCCAGCTCCCGCCAGACTCCCACCAACGCCATCGTCAATACCGGGCATTGCAGCATCAAAATTGCATTCCACACGATCCTCTCGCGCCCTCTGGTGTGCCCCTTCGAAAAACGCTTTGGAAATGATGTCGTCTTTGAATAGGTGCTTGTATACATCCCGCTGGGACTCAGCATAAACCCAAACCTTATGGGAGCCACCTATAAAGGCGGATTGCTCTTGGATGCGCCTATTCTCTTCCTCCAGGAGCGTGATTTGCCCCGCTCTAGAACCCTAATCTGCTCTTCAAAGCTGCTCTCCCTAAAGGCGGCAGCATCTCTCACCAACGATAACTGGGAATCGTTAGCACGGATGACCCCCTGCAATTCGTCCGCCCGGGCCGAGGCTTCGGCCAACCTTCGCTTCAAAGCGGCCACTTCTCCTTCCAGCGTATCAACTTTCCCATTCCATTCCAAGGTAACCTCTGTTACCTTGGTCAAGTATAAGCGCTCACACTCTAACGAAGCCCTCCTCCCAGCCTCGAGTTCGTCACTCATCCGATGCAACTAATCCTCTAAGGCCGATATACGACCAAGCGCCTGGTTTGTCTGCAACTCCCTCATCGCCAACTCTTCAACTAACGCTCGATTACGGGAATCAGTTCTTATACACTCGCTAAGTTCCTTACACTTGTTCCGGTAACGACGACACCTGTCATGTACGCGTAAAAGCACCCCAGACCGAACATTGGCCTGACGAAGGCTCTCCACCTGCAACAAAAATGCCTGCAAAATGAAAAACAAGGGGTCAGATAGGGGTACAGAAGCCTGTAAGAAAAGGGAAATAAATAGCAAGCAAGCAGTCACCCCAAAATACGTACCCTCATTCCCATCACTACTACCTCGTTCATCAAACCAACATCTGGCACCCCCTTCAACGACTCGTTCTTAACGGCAGAACACAACTGACCAAGCTGCGACACCAAAGTAGAGTCCTGCAACAACAAATTCTCGTTCACGGGAATTTCAACTACGCGTGGCCTCCCGTCCGGATGGACCGCTGCATTCGTGATCCCGTCACGAAACATGCGGACATCCTTAGAGTCCAAATTAGAGTCAAACGTAGAACCCTCTCCCACTGCCGCCACATCCGTCGAAGGAGTGCTCGAACCGCCAATGTCCACGACCTCCCGAGAAGGCTCCCCTAACTCGACCATATGAGTGGAAGACTGAGCAGTAGGAGTGTCACTTCCCTCTCGATTCTCTCGAGCCTGAGCCTCATTTCCTCCTGGCCCGTCGTTTGGAGCATGCGCCGCATCCGTATCCTCTCTCGCCCAGAAGGGGGGGAATCCACGTTTATCAAAATGAGAGGAGCGGGTTGAGCCACTGCTGACGGAGCCGGGGGAGAAATAATCCTACGCCTGACCAAAGGCCTATCCTCCTCATCAAAAGAAGACGAGTCGTATCGTGGGCAAACGGTACCCGACGGACTTCCGCCATAAATTAAAGGACGTGAAGGAGATGGCGCCGCAGAAGACTCGATCGATGCGGCCCTGGGAACCTGGCTTGGCACCGATGCAACAAAACACCTGGCAATCACACCAGGACGCCGAAACACGAATTGAGGGGCTCTACCTCGGTACACCTTTCAAGCAAACAAAGGACTAGGTCAGTCCCAGGTTGTATTGAAAATTGGAATAAATCACACACAGAAAGTGCAAGCCTCCTACTTATAGCTGGCCCTCGGTCGTATTTCCTCCAAAAAGATGGCCACGAACGGATCCCCTCGATGTGCGGGAAAACGGCTTCGAGCTACTCGTGCAAACCAGTGAATAAAGACGGAGGTGACCTGTTAGCTATAGAAACAATAACGAAAATAGTGATTATCCGAGAGTAAGAAGGGGAAGAGAATCAATCCTGTTGATCAAAAAGTACAACTTACGTCTATAATTCCAAGTCTTTGAGAATCCTGTAGAGGGCGCCACCAAATGCTCGGTCCGAATATAGAAAAATTGTTCAAATGGGTAAGGTTCGACCTCGTCATCTAGAGCAGCCATCAACCCCTTCGAACCGCGTGGGCTCATCCGGAGCATACTCCCCCGCACTCGCTGTGGGCGTATAGAGCTAGCACATGTTGCAGCATGACAGTCCGTCCAGCTAACTTCGCAAATTTTAGAAACATTGCCAGAAGTTTGTATAAATATGGGGTGAGTTGCCCCGGGGACACGTTGTAGTATCGACAAAAGTCGACTACCAAATTGGAGAGTGGGACCCTGAACCCAAGCCTGAGAGGGTATGAGTAAATAACACAGTGCCCGGCATGGTCGGTATGGACTCTCTCCTCCGGCCGGGCGAGCATGATGTCAGCATGAGAAGGTATGAGCCCTTATTCCCATAATTAGGTCATACCCACTTCTCCCATTAATGGGGCTTCATCCACTGAGTCATCCCCACCGTCGACGGTGAAATCCACCGCCAAGCTCACAGCTGCAGGAAGAATTTCATCTACCAGTGGAGCCCTCTTAATTTCATTTTGCCCTTCATCCCCGAGCACCGGAGACAAGCCTTCAATCACCGGAGGATTAACCGGTGCCACCGTCGGGAGAACTTCACGGGAGGAAGAACGAGCCATTGATCAAAGTTGCTTAAAGATTAAAAGAAGTGTGTTGGATTCAACTAAGAACGAGTGAGAACTTTTCATAGAAAAGAAAGAATCTTTAAAGCTCACAGGAAATAAGAGCTGCAAATGAACCAGAGAATGTCAAGAATCAAGTATCCCAAACCATCTTATAGGCAACAAAATCAATTCTTGGGAAAACCGGCACGCGCCATTAAATGCATAATCCAACTGTTAAAAAATGGTTCGATTCTATCGAAACAGTCGCCATCACGATTAAGGCTATGACGCACTTGTTCAGTCACGACCATTGCCTCGCCCATTACGAAAAAACGTATGAATTATCACCCAGGCGCGATTAGATCCTGCGCCCTCAAATTCCGTATGGACAGAACGTACCCCAATTCACTATTGCGGCGTACCGACTTATTCCTTTCCCCGGCAATACTCGTATACGAGATCGGACCCTCATTACGAAAGGAAGAAGTGAGGAGATGCCGTGAACTCATCACCAGCAGTTGCCATGCCCCCTCTCGTCCGAAAAGGGTTTACTCCTCGACCGATAAAATTCGCTCCTCATGTTCGACCTCGAGGCGACCATGATAAGCAGAGGGACTAACTGTATGGGTTATAATTCGATTCCACGAGAATCAATAAGACTGATCGTTCTTTTTGACCGACGCAAGCATAATAGGCGCCGAGATCACTTTGAGTAAGGATGCCATCCGTATCCGCCCAAAACGGCTGTCGAGGTCGCGACTCACCTGATATGTCCGAAATAACCTCTTAACGTGGGCTCGATCCCCAAAAGGTCAACTCTTACATCAATGCCTATATATACCAAAGGAGGAATCAAAAAAAAGGGGTTCCACTCTCTCCCCATGGGGACTCTAAACATATAGAGTAAAGCATAGAGTGAGAACACAGGGCAAAAAACAGAATGAAGGTAGATCGAACGAAACATGATTGTAAAGATCTGAACCTCTCCCTGGAGAGGCATACTACTCTATTATCATAAATAAAGATCACTGATATTTTCTGTTACTAATACAAATATCTCCATTATCTTTTCCTTTGTTAGATTTTGGATGTGTTACGACTTGCTATGATTGACCCTTCATTTACATTGATTATTTTAAATTCATAAATGATCGTTTACATTTTGAGTCAGACAGTTTCTAATTATTCTTTTGATTAAAGGTTGAAAATAAATTTTCAACAAAAAAGATCTGTTTGGTTCTTAAAATAAAAAATTGGAACTAATTAGCATCTGTTTACGGAGTAAAACAAATCCGAAGAGAATCTTACAACGGAAACTTTTGGGGAAAAAAAATCAAAAAGTGAATATAATGCGGAGAAAGTTGAAAAAGTAGAGTTTAAAACAAAAGTTGGGCGAAAATGCAAAAAGAAAAGCAAGATGTGACCATTCAAGATTACTAGCAAGATGCTGCAATTCAAGATTATAGTGAAAGATATTATATTCCGATTCCTTTTGTACTTTTGATAAGTTTTGTAAAATTTGTCAAAATCTAATCCAATGGGAGATCAAATATGAATCTAGCCGTTTGTTTTTAAAGTTTGAAAAAAAAAATTTAAAATTATTTTCAATGTTTTGAGGAAAAAAAAAAGGAAACGCAAAAACTTTTAAAAACCTGTGGATTAAATGGGCGTTTCGACATACGAATTGTAGGATAAAAAATTTCAAGTGAAAATGGTATTTGAAATTTAGAGTTGTTATAACGGCCCGGCCGGTCGTTTTTGAAATTTACGCCCCGATCCTCAATTAACTGTTTTCCCTAAGTTCATTTCTGCTATTTTGTTTGCCGGGATGTTCGGTTCAAGAATTCGGAGTGTTTCGGGGCACTTAGTCCCTAAATGAGAGCTTAATAGTAGAAAAATGGTCCGTATTTGTAACAGTGTTAAGACGACCTCGGAACGGGAATCTGATGGTTTCGTTAGCTCCGTTACGTGATTTTGGGGTTGGGAGCGTGTTCGGAATGTATTTCGGAGGTCCGTAGCTCATTTAGGCTTGAAATCCCGAAGTTTGAAATTTTTTAAAATCCGGTCGTTAGGTGATATTTTGATCCGGGAATCGGAATGAAATTCTGACAGTTGCAGTAGCTTCGTAAGGTGATTTTGGATATGTCTGCAAATTTTCAGGTCATTCGGACATCGTTTGATCGGGTTTTGATATAATGTTGGTTTCGAAAGTTTTGGTTGAAACTTAGGCTTGAATCCGCCATGATTTGATGATTTTTGTGTTTAACGATATGTTTTTATGATTGGAACAAGTATGCATCGTGATTCGGAGTAGGTTGGTGGTTTTGGTTGAGGTCCCGGGGGCCTCGGGGGTGTTTCTGGGGGTCAAACGGACCACTTTGAGTTGATGACACAGGTCAATTTTTCTGTCTTTAGTGTTGCTGACGATTGCTCTATGCGATCGCAACAGGGTGATGCGATCGCATAGAAGGCTTGGGAAGAGGCTCAGATTTGTTCTATATAATCGCCTAATGGGTGATGCGATCACATAGTTGTGAAGGGTTGTTCTCTGCGATCTCAAAGGATACAATGCGATCGCATTGTGTAAAGGTTAGGGGTCCCAGGATCATATTATTGTTCAATGCGATCACAGATGCTGGTATGCGATCGCATAAGGCTGTTTTATGAAGCAATGTGATCGCAATGTGAGCTGTGCGATCGCATAAGGTAAAAATATAAAGGCAGAAAAGTTGTTCAATGCGATCGCAATAAGGGTGATGCGATCGCATAGAGTATTTCACTGGTCATTTTACCCATTTTCACGTCGTAGCTTTAATTTTATCAGTGTAATTAGTTACTTGCAATGTTATTTACACTATGTAATTGGTTTGAATAGATTTGGGCCACCCGAAGTCGGATACTCGTGGCAACTGCAAGGGAGTTATTTCTTAGCGGTTTTGTATCGAGATTGAGGTAAGTAACTTGTCTAACCTTGTGTGGGGATCTTCTCCTCTAGGATATATTATGTGTTGATTTAAATGCCTTGTACGCAAGGTGACGGGCGTGTACTTGCGTAAATTGTTGAAAAATCTACTTTACTTGAATTGCTCAATCAGTGTTACCTCTGTTAATTGATTGGTTTAATTGCAAGATTTATCCTGTGTTAGCTAGGGAAGCATGATTAGATAGGATTAACTGTCTAAATTCCTACTTGACTTAATTGGTTTTCCTGAAACATGTTGAGACTGGATTTAATTGTTAATCATAGTAGTGTACTTCATTTCTCTCTGCGTATTTATCTCATTTGATTGTGTTTGTGTTCTGTGGACCGTGGGTTCGATTCCCGGAGATCCGGTGCTACTGAGGTGAAGGACTACGAGTTCAATTCCCGGAGATCCTGTGATACTGATATAAAGGACTGCGGGTTCAATTCCCGCAGATCTTGTGATACTAATATAAAAGGACTGCGGGTTCAATTCTCGGAGATCCGGGCTACTGAGATATATGGACTGCAGGTTCGATTCCCGGAGATCCTGAGCTGCTAAGTATAAATGGACTGCGGGTTCAATTCCCGGAGATCTTGAATTATTGATTTGCACTTGTTGTGTTGTTTTCTCTTTGTTAGCTTAACTGTAGACGACTTGTAGTTTTTATCTCGTTTTGCTGTTATTTCAGATTTACTCCTACCTTGCACTGTTCGATTTTATTATCATTAATTTTATTATTCTCGGTAGGGCCCTGACTTTCTTCGTCACTACTCCATCGAGGTTAGGCTTGGCAGTTACTAGGTACTGTTGTAGTGTACTTATGCTACTCTTATGCATACTTTTGTTGTGCAGATCCAGGTCCATCTGATCAGACGCACAACCGGTGATCTAGGAGCATTTTCAGGAGACTCGAGGTATGCATCTGCTACGTCCGCAGATCCGGAGGGTCTTCTTCTGTTCTTCCCTAGTGATTCCAGTTATCCCTTTTTATTCGGTTGTATAGATACTCTTGGTGTATAGAGCCACAATTATACTCTTTTTGCCCTTGTTTGCCCGTGAGTTTCCGGGTCTTGGTGGTTATATATTCTAGTATTTTGGTAAAGTGCATGTGCCGAGCGGCACTGATTACATTTTCTATATCATTCCGCTGTTATTTTAATTGTTGTTCATAAAAGTTGTAAATTCCGCATTGTGTTAGGCTTACCTAGTCGGGAAGACTGGGTGCCGTCATGACAAGTTCACGATTGGTGAACTAGGGTCGTGACAAGTTGGTATTAGAGCTCTAGGTTCATAGTAGTCACGGGACACAGGCCGTTTATTTAGAGTCTTGCTGATCGATACGGAGACGTCTGTATTTATCTACGAGGGGTTATGTAACTGTTTAGGAAACTCTTCATTTCTTTTGAATTCCTTGTCGTGCGATATTTTGACACCAAATCTAAACTTCTGTCTTCTATTCTCTCACAAATGGTGAGGACACGTGCTACTCGTAAGGATCAGGCACCCGCGCCCCCTGCTGTCGCCGCAAGAGGCCGGGGCCGGGAACGGGGTAGAGGTCGAGGACGCGCCCGAGGTACAACCACAGCACCCGCGCGCGCTGCCGCTGAGGTACCACCGGTGGATCAGGTTGGAGTTTGAGGCACCACCAGTGGATCAGGTTGGAGTGCAGGCACATGGTACACCTACTACAACTACTACGACTCCAGCACTCCAGGAGACTCTGGCTCAGGTTTATGAGCATGTACACTACTCTGGCTTAGGCGGGGGGAGGGGCCTAGACTCCCGCAGCCCTGACTCCTGAGTAGCGAGTGCCCATGGAGCAGGTTCCAGAGGTTATTCCTATACCGCCCGCCGAACCAATACAGCCCCGGAGGTGGGTCAGCTGCCTCCGAGGACGAGCAGTGCAGGTTGGAGAAGTTCAAGAAATATGATCCCCCAGTGTTCAGTGGTTTAGCTTCAGATGAAGCCTTGGTAATTTTGGAGTAGTGTCATCGCATCCTCCGTACTATGGGTATAGTGGAGACCAGTGGGGGTTCCTTTACTGTTTTCATCTTCGATGGGCCGCTTATGATTGGTGGCGCATATATGAATTGGATAGTCCAGTCGAGTCTGCCTCGCTAACTTGGACACAATTTTCTGATTTGTTTTTGAGGAAGTTTGTTCCCCAAAGCCTTAGGGATGCTTCGTGTGCAGAGTTTGAGTGGTTGCACCAGGGCTCTATGACAGTATCTGAGTATGCCATCAGTTTCACCGGGTTAGCCAGACATGCACTGGCTTTGGTCGCCACGGTCTGGGAGAGAGTGCGGAGGTTTATTGAGGGTCTTATTCTGCCTATCCGGTCCAGCATGGCTAGAGAGCTAGAGACGGATGTGCCGTATTAGCAGGCGGTGAGTATTGCTAGACGGATCGAGGGTATGCTCGGTAGGGAGCAAGGAGAGAGGGAGGCCAAGAGGTCTCGTGAGTCGTGTCATTTCCTTGGTACCGTACTTCAGCAGTCGGTCGCTTTGGCAAGGGTTATTCCGGTCGTCTAGTTCATTCAGCATTGCCAGCAGCTGATAGTACTCCAGCTCTTCCAGCACCTCAGGAGCCTTATTATGCTCCCTTAGTTTCCAGTGCGCCTCCTACATGGGGCACTTCCAGGGGTCAGTCCAGCGGGGGCGAGGCCGGTCAGTCACAGCCATCGCGTCCTCCCACGGCTTATTTCGAGTGCGAGGATACTTTCCATCTGGTTAGGGAGTACCCCAGGCGTAGGAGAGGAGCGCCTCCACAAACTTTGTAGCCTCAGCGTTGATTTCAATATTATTCTAGGCATGGACTAACCCCACCTGCCCAGCCATCCAGGGGAGGGGATCAGGGTGATAGAGGTCGCCCTCGAGCGAGAGATCAGGCCAAATTTTATGTTATACCTAGTTGCGCCGCAGTTGTCGCCTCTGATTATGTTATCACAGGTATTATCTTGGTTAGCCACAGAGAGGCATCGATTCTATTTGATCATGGTTCTACTTTTTCATATGTGTCCTCTTATTTTACTTCACATCTAGGTGTGCCCGGGATTCTTTGAGTGCCCCCGTTTATGTTTCTACTCCAGTGGGAGATTCTTTGATTGTGGACCGTGTGTATCAGTCGTGTTTGGTCACTATTTGTGATTTTGAAACCAGAGCTGATCTTTTATTGGTCGGTATGGTTAATTGCAATATTATTGTGGGCATGGACTGGTTGTCACCCCATCATGCTATTCCTAATTGACATGCCCACCGTGACGCTGGCTTTGCCCGGCATTCCACGTATTGAGTGGAGTGGTACTCTAGATTATACCCCCAGCCGTGTTATTTCCTTTCTCAAAGCTCAGCATATGGTTGAGAAGGGGTGTGTAGCTTATCTAGCTTATGTGAGGGATGTTAGTGTTGACACTCCTTCTATTGATTCCGTCCCAGTGGTACGTGATTTCTCTGATGTATCCAGCTGATTTTTCGGGCATGCCGCCCGATAGAGATATCGATTTTGGTATTGACTTATTGTCGGGCACTCAGCCCATTTCTATTCCTCCGTACCGCATGGCTCCTCCTGAGTTGAAGGATCAGTTACAGGAGTTGTTGGGTAAGGGTTTCATTCGACCCAGTGTTTCGCCTTGGGGTGCTCCTTTGTTGTTTGTGAAGAAGAAGGACGATTCTATGCGTATGTATATTGACTATCGCCAGTTGAACAAAGTTACAGTGAAGAATCGGTATCCTTTGCCACGTATTGATGACTTATTTGATCAGCTGCAGGGCGCACGGGTGTTCTCCAAGATTGATTTGCGCTCTGGTTATCATCAGTTGAAGATTCGGGAGCCAGATATCCCGAAGACTGCCTTCAGGACTCGGTATGGTCATTACGAGTTCCTCGTTATGTCTTTCAAGCTGACTAATGCCCCAATAGATTTCATACATTTGATGCACAGTGTATTTAGGCCATATCTTGACTCATTCGTGAATGTTTTCATTGATGATATTTTGGTATATTCCCGAAGACGGGAAGAGCATAAGTAGCACATGAGGATAGTGCTTCAGACTCTGAGGGAGAAGAAATTATATGTAAAGTTCTCTAAATGTGAGTTTTGGCTGAGTTCGGTGGCATTTCTAGGCCATGTGGTGTCGAGCGAGGGTATTCGAGTGGATCCGAGGAAGGTGGAGGTCGTGCAGGATTGGCCCAAGCCCTCCTCAGCTACTGAGATTCGTAGCTTCCTTGGTTTGGCAGGTTATTACCATCGCTTTGTGGAGGGGTTCTCTTCGATCGCAACACCTATGACCAGATTGACCCAAAAGGGTGCCCTTTTTCAATGGACAGAAGAGTATGAGGCGAGCTTCCAAAATCTCAAGACAACTTTGACTTCGGCCCCTATCTTGATGTTCCTACCTATTCGGGGTCCTATAAAGTCTATTGTGATGCCTCAAGGGTTGGACTCAGAGCAGTATTGATGCAAGACGGTAGGGTGATTGCCTACGCGTCTCGACAGCTGAAGGTGCATGAAAAGAACTACCCTGTCCACGATCTTGAGCTAGCTGCCATTGTTCACGCCTTAAAGATTTGGCGTCATTATTTGTATGGTGTTCCTTGTGAGATTTACACTGATCATCAGAGTTTGCAGCACTTGCTTAAGCAGAAGGACTTGAAAATGCGTCAGAGGAGATGGTTGGAGTTGTTAAAGGATTATAATATTACTATTCTTTATCACCCATGCAAGGCCAATGTAGTTGCCGATGCCTTGAGTCGCCGGGAGGAGAGTTTGGGGAGTTTGGCATATTTACCAGCTTCAGAGAGACCTATGGCGATGGATGTTTAGGCCTTGGCCAGACAGTTTGTTAGATTGGATCTTTTAGAACCCAACCGGGTTCTGGCCTATATGGTTTCTCGGTCTTCTCTATTTGATTGCATCAGGGAGCGGCAATTTGATGACCCCCATTTGCTAGTTCTTCAGGATAGAGTTCGGCGTGGTGATGCTCGAGATGTTACCATTGGGGATGATGGAGTGATGAGGATCCAAGGGTTTATTTGTGTGCCCAATGTGGATGATCTTCGAGAGTTGATTCTAGTTGAGGCCCATAGCTCACGGTATTCCATCCATCCGGGTGCCACAAAGATGTATCCGGACTTGAGGCAACATTATTGGTTGAGGTGAATGAAGAAGGATATAGTTGACTATGTTTCTAGGTGCCTCAACTGCCAGCAGATGAAGTTTGAGCATCAACGTCCGGGTGGGTTGCTACAGCAGATTGAGATCCCAAAGTGGAAGTAGGAGCGCATCACCATGGACTTCATATTTGGACTTCCACGGACTGTGAGGAAGTTTGAATCTATTTGGGTCATTGTGGATTGGCTGACCAAGTCCGTCCATTTCATACCTGTGTGCACTACTTACTCATCGGAGCGGTTGGTGGAGATCTATATCAGGGAGATAGTCCGGTTGCATGGTATTCCAGTTTCTATCATTTCAGACAGAGGCACTCAGTTTACTTCACGGTTCTGGAGAGCTGTGCAACAGGAGTTAGGTACTCGGGTGGAGCTTAACATAATATTTAACCCCCCAGACGGATGGGCAGTCTGAGCGCACTATTCATATTTTGGAGGATATGCTCCATGCGTGCGAGATTGAGTTTAGAGGTTCATGGGATCACTTCTTGACTGGCAGAGTTTGCTTATAACAACAACTATCAGTCCAGCATTCAGATAGCGCCGTATGTTGCCCTATATGGTAGGAGGTACAGGTCCCCGGTGTATTGGTGTACTGAGATGGTCCAGGATGCAATGGAAAAGGTCAAGGTGATTCAGGATAGACTCCGTGCAGCTCAGTCTAGACAGAAGAGTTATGCAGACAAGAAGGTTCGCGATGTGGCATTTATGGTTAGCGAGCGGGTTCTACTTCGGGTCTCGCCCATGAAGGGCGTCATGAGATTTAGGAAGAAAGGGAAGCTGAGTTCGAGATTTATTGGGCCTTTTGAGATTTTGCGGCGAGTTGGGTAGGTTGCATATGAACTTGCCTTACCTCACAGCCTAGCCGGAGTCCATCCAGTATTTCATGTTTCTATGCTCCGGAGATACCATGGTAACCCGTCGCACGTGTTGGATTTCGGTTCAGTTTATTTGGACTAGGATCTATCTTATGTTGATGAGTCAGTTGCCATTTTGGACAAGCAAATCAGAAAGTTGAGGTCAAAGAACATCGCTTCGGTAAAGGTCCAGTGGCGGGGTCAGCTGGCCGAGGAGGCGACTTGGGAGATCGAGCAGGATATGCGCAGCCAGTACCCTCATCTCTTCATTACTTCAGGTATGTTTTCTATGCTCGTTCGAGGATGAACGAATGTTTAAGTGTGGGAAGATGTAACGACCCCGCCGGTCATTTTTGAAATTTACGTTCGGATCCCCAATTAACTGCTTTCCCTAAGTTCATTTTTGCTGTTTTGGTTTGCCGGGATGTTCGACTCTAGAATTCGGAGTGTTTTGGGAAACTTAGTCCCTAAATGAGAGCTTAATAGTAGAAAAATGGTTCGTATTTGTAACACTGTTAAGACGACCTCGAAACGGAAATTCGATGGTTCCGTTAGCTCCGTTAGGTGATTTCGAGGCTGGGAGCGTGTTCGGAAAGTATTTTGGAGGTCCGTAGCTCATTTAGGCTTGAAATGCCGAAGTTTGAAAATTTTTGAAAATCCGATCGTTAGGTGATATTTTGATCCGGGAGTCGAAATGGAATTTCGACAGTTGCAGTAGCTTCGTTATGTGATTTTGGATATGTCTGCAAATTTTTAGGTCATGCGGACATCGTTTGGTCAGAAGTTTTGGTTGAAACTTAAGGCTTGAATCCGCCATGATTTGATGATTTTTGTGTTTAACGATATATTTTTATGATTGGAACAAGTTTGCATCGTGATTTGGAGTAGGTTGGTGATTTTGGTTGAGGTCCCGGGGGCCTCAGAGGTGTTTTCGGGGGTCAAATGGACCATTTTGAGTTGATGAAACATGTCAGTTTTACTGTCATGAGTGTTGCAGACGATTGCTCTATGCGATCGCAATAGGGTGATGCGATCTCATAGAAGGCTTGGGAGGAGGCTCAGATTTGTTCTATGCGATCGCGTAATGGGTGATGCGATCACATAGTTGTGAAGGGTTGGTCTCTGCGATCGCAGAGGGTACAATGTGATCGCATAGTGTAAAGGTTAGGGGTCCCAGGGTCATATTTTTGTTCAATGCGATTGCGGATGCTGGTATGCGATCGCATAAGGCTATTTTATGAAGCAATGCGATCGCAATGTGAGCTGTGCGATCGCATAAGATAAAAATTTAAAAGGAAAAAAAGTTGTTCTATGCGATTGCAATAAGGGTAATGCGATCGCATAGAGTATTTCACTAGGCAGACAGAATCAGTTATAATAATTTCATCCGCGAGGGTTTCACCATTTTTACAAAAACTCAAGCTAGGGAGCTCGGTTTTGGGTGATTTTTCGAGTGCTTTTCAGAGGCAATTGTTAGGTAACGATTTCTTAACTCCCTTATGATTATTATTCACCAATCTAAACTCAAATTCTTCCTTTAATTTCGAATTTTGGGTGTAATTTGGGGTAAGTTTTTTAGAATAAACTTTGATAATCTTGAGGGGCAAACGAACTCCGATTTCGATAAATTTTATATGGTTAGACTCGTGAGAGTACAAGAGTTCTGAAAATATAAAAATATTTTAATTCCGAGCCGATGGATAGAGGGGTATTTTGGTCATTTTACTTATTTTCATGTCGTAGCTTTAATTTTATCAGTGTAATTAGTTGCTTGCGATGTTATTTACACTATGTAATTGGTTTGAATAGATTTGGGCCACTCGGAGTCGGATACTCGTGGCAAGGGAGTTATTTCTTAGCGGTTTTGTACCGGGATTAAGGTAAGTGACTTGTCTAACCTTGTGTGGGGGATCTTCTCCCCTACGATATATTATGTGTTGATTTAAATGCCTTGTACGCAAGGTGACGGGTGTGTACTTGCATAAATTGTTGAAAACCCCACTTTACTTTAATTGCTCAATCAGTGTTACCTATGTTAATTGATTGGTTTAATTGCAAGATTTATCATGTGTTTGCTATGGAAGCATGATTAGATAGGAACTGTCAAAATACCTACTTGACTTAATTGGTTTTCCTGAAACATGTTGAGACTGGATTTAATTGTTAATCATAGTAGTGTATTTCATTTCTCTCTACGTATTTCTCTGATTTGATTGTGTTTATGTTCTATGGACTGTGGGTTCGATTCCCCGAGATCCTGTGATACTGATATAAAGGACTGCAGGTTCAATTCCCGGAAATCCTGTGATACTGATATAAAGGACTGCGGGTTCAATTCCCGGAGATCCTGTGATACTGATATAAAGGACTGCAGGTTCAATTCCCGGAAATCCTGTGATACTGATATAAAGAACTGCGGGTTCAATTCCCGGAGATCCTAGCTATTGAGATATATGGATTGCGGGTTTATTCCCGGAGATCCTGAGCTGCTGAGTATAAATGGATTGCGGGTTCAATTCCCGGAGATCCTGAATTATTGATTTGCACTTGTTGTGTTGTTTTCTTTGTTAGCTTAATTGTAGACGACTTGTAGTTTTATATAGTTTTGCTGTTATTTCAGATTTACTCCTACCTTGCACTGTTCGATTTTATTATCATTAATTTTTATTATTCTCGGTAGGTCCCTAACCTTTCTCGTCACTACTCCAACGAAGTTAGGCTTGGTACTTACTGAGTACCTCCGTGGTGTACTCATGATACTCTTTTGCACATTTGTTGTGCAGATCCACGTCCATCTAATCAGATGCACTACCGGTGATCTAGGAGCATTTTCAGGAGACTCGAGGTATGCATCTGCTACGTCCGCATATCCAGAAGGTATTCTTCTGTTCTTCCCTAGTGATGTCAGTTATCCCTTTTTATTTCGGTTGTATAGATACTCTTGGTGTATAGAGCCACAGTTATACTCTCTTAGCCTGTATTTGCCCGTGAGTTTCCGAGTCTTGGTGGTTATATATTCTAGTATTTTGGTAAAGTGCATGTGCCGAGCGGCACCAATTACATTTTCTATGTCATTCTGCTGTTATTTTAATTGTTGTTGATAAAAGCTATAAATTCCGCATTGTGTTAGGCTTACCTAGTCGCGAAGATTGTGTGCCGTCATGACAGGTTCACGATTGGTGAACTAGGGTCGTGACAGTTGTATTAGGACATGAATATAATTTTGGGCTGTTTTTGAAATTTTGTGAGTAATTTGAAGTGAAAAATTTGAAAAGCAGTTTTTTGAAGTTTTTCAAATTTTCGAAAATTTTCAAAATGCATCTTCAAGTGAAAATTAAAAATTTTATGAACAAATGTTGATTTTGAAAAAAATAAAAATATTTGAAAAAAAAAAGAAGAAAAATTTCTTATGTCCAAACGGGCTCTTAGAGTTGTGTTTGGACATGAATATAATTTTGGGTTATTTTTGAAATTTTGTGAGTGAAAATTTTGAAATACAATTTTTTGGAGTTTTTGAAATTTTCGAAAATTTTCAAAATGCATCTTCAAGTGAAAATTGGAAATCTTATGGACAAACGCTAATTTTGGAAAAACAAATTAGAAAAAAAGGAAAAAATTTCTTATGTCAAAATGGGCTCTAAAGTGTAGTATTTTTATAACTTTCTTGGTTACTATCTCTCTAGCCTCCTCATACCTTATGTAGTTTTAACTCTCAAAAAATGTTATTTTACACTAATCAGATCCTCAATAAATTGCATTATTTTTGCAGAATTCGCCACAGACCGATAATATTTTTTAAGAGTCCAAGCAACCTAGATACGTCCACATCCAGAAAATTTTATTGATTTCTTTAGGGAAGAATACAACAAATGTGATACACATAGCTAAAGTAAATGAATACTGAGGCTGATAAAACTAGTATTTGAACAGCACAGTGCTTTTATATATAATCATGGAAAATATAAAATCATCACTAAAATTTATACCCAAAATTTGTTCCATGGAAATATTATAAACCAAACAAAGAGGTTGTTTGAAACTACTTTTGTATGCAACATACTTGTATACCATGATTCAGAATCCATATGAAAAGCATGTTGGAGGGATTGAGATAAATGGAACATTTGATGGTATCGGTTATCAATAATGCACCAAATAAAGGTTGGACACACATGATCACATTTCAACAATTCTATCATTGGATGGATATATATACGGTGAAACATTTCTATAATAACCTCGTTTATTTCGAATATTTTTGGATGTTATAGTGAAGTGTTGTTATAGAGAACATATATTATAACATAACTTAAAAATTGGTTCCGAAAAAGTTTGACTTTTATAGTGATGTGTTGTTATATAGGGATGCTGTTATAGAAATGTCTGATTGTAACAAGCATAGGGTACACATTCGACAATTATAAATCAGTCTAGACTGTAGGGATAAGTTTTTTCGAGGTCAGCAAGCGGTTGCCGACAAGGCCCCTTTCCCTAAATATATTGGGAACCATGGGAGAGTTGAACATGTTAGAACCCAAATGGTCAGGTATCATGTGGAAGAATCAGAGGGCATATTTGGCCGCGGTTCCACCGCGGCAAAACCGCGGCAGGAGGCCCAAATTTCAGGGACTTATGTTCAAAACACAAGATTTTAATCACTAATCCTTATATTAAACCAAGGAGGCTAGCCAAGAACAAGGAGGGGACATATTTTGGACACAAATTAGACCTAAGGAGGCAAGAACATATTGGGAGCAAGACGGAGAATTCTTCTACGAGTTTTTCCTTCCTCTTCCTATTTTTCCTTGTTGGTTATGACTTTTAGTATTGTAGTTTTACATATTATTATGAATAGCTAATTTGTTATCTAGAGTTTTGATAGAACCTTTTGTAGGATAAATTCTTGTTATGTTTTTATATAATTGAGCCATAATTTTTCTCAATTTGTTCAACTACGTGTATATTCTGGTTGATTGAAGAGATCTCAATTAGCTGTACCTATTTAGTATGCATAACTTGGGAGAGAGTGCATATTTAGGTAATTGTTGAACAACACCACTCCCAAAGTATATGAGGGATCAATAACCGATGGTTTAAAGGTGAAATTAGGGATAACGAAGCCTTGGGTGCGATCTAAAGTGAGCTGTATTAAAAGTCAACTAGCGTAGCTCGGGAGAGTGCGTCTAGTAAATTGTTGTAATTACTCGGAAGAGATTTATGGCAATAAGAGTGATCATGACCGGTAAATAATACTTAGGCGAAATTATAGAAGACATAGCGGGAAGGATTCCGACAATTGGGAAAATCATAACTTTAGACCTCCTTAATCTTTTCTCTAACCCCGGTATCAATAGTTGTTAATTTACTCTTTTCATTTGTTAGTTAATTAGTTAAACATAAGAATCTTAATATCTATAAGTTAGGAATTGTTCAAGCTTGTCTTCTTGGTGATTGTGAACAGTTGTAGCTAAACCTTAGTTCTCTGTGGGATTCGACTCCAGACTTGTAATTCGGATTATATTTGCAGCGACCGCATTGTCCTATTTATAAGGCATAGTTGGGCGTGATCAAATTTTAGCGTCGTTACCGGTGACTTAACGATGTAGTTGTAGGTGTACATGTTGCTAGGTTTCAAGTTTTAACTTTTATTTTATTATTTAATTTATTATTATTATTTTTTACTTTAGTTTTATTTGTTTATTTGAGAAATATGACATCATGGAATTATGAGAATTTTGTTGTTTGTAATTCTTCTTTTGATCCTCCTTATGCATATTGTGAAGGAATCCACCCAGGGCAAATTTATCAAAAATATTCCTGAGAGCGAGTTTTGTGCACCAACTCAATCTTATATGTGGAATGTGTGTGATATGTGTGGTGGTCAAGATGGTCACTTTTACGGTTGTGCTTATATTTCTTACCTTCCCTCAACCCCTTACTTTGATGGTTCTTCTTTTTCTGGTGAAGTTAATAGGAACAAAGAACCTAGGTAAGCTGACCTAAAGAAGCTCAGTGATATGTTGAAGTGCATTTTTGAACAATAAAGTAAATTACTACTGCAGATAGAAAGACAGGAGGAAACTATTCACAACTTGAAAGTTCACATGAGTCAACTGGTTGAAGTTTTAATGCTCAACAAGCCAATATTGTGAAAAGTATCTAAGAAGAGCGTGAATTAGATACCATAAATTGATGAGCTAGCGGAGGATGCTAGAGTAGAACACTAACAATCAATCACACTAGATTTTGAGAATGTCGATGTTGTAGAAGAGATACTAGAGTCAACCAAGGATATTGAGGATACATATTTTGTTGACTTTATTGTCATTTGTGTTGAGAATGTAGATTGTCCTAATGTTCATGTAGTTGAGGGCATTGGTCCTCATTCCAAGTATTTTTTCGCATTGTGTTTAGATGATGAAATGGAAATAGAGTCGTCCGAGCCATTTGCGGAGTCGAGGAATGAGGAACAAAGTGCTTATATTATGGAATTCTTCTTGCCAGAAAATCGGGATTACACACCTCATCTAAAGGATAAGAAGTGCAAAATACAACATTATTTTATTGGGCCAGCCATATTCGTTCCACCACCCCAGGAGCATGATCATAGAGCAGAATCAAAACTTGGGGTCCGATTCATAAGTTCAAAGTGGATGCTGAAAGTGATTCACGCCGTGCCACGACGTTAAATCAAGCGCTTGTTGGGAGGCAACTCAACTTTATTGCTTTCTTTTATTTTTTTTTATTTTTTAAATTATATTATTTTTGTAGTGTCAATTTTTTTTCTATGAGCATGGAAAGCAAAGGTATTGGAAGGATGCACCAACAAATGCAATGGTTAGAACTAAGTGTGAGGTACCCGCACGAAGGACCAAGACGAGAGAAGTCTGAGTATCCCATGAGCTGCTAGTGCTTCGGCCTTTGGCCTATCAGGGAGTTTATTTTACCCTGTTGTATGTATGGATGTGCATTGGGAATAATGTACAACTTTAAGTGTGGGGTGAAGAGATTTTCTAGGTGACTTTTCATGCTACTTTAGCTATGTTTTTTTTTAAAAGATTGGACTTTTCCTGATGACGAATCTTCTAGACAGTTTTCTTGAGGGAAGTATGTCTAAAGAAAATACCAAAAAGATTTGTTGTTCTGTTAGGTAGTATAGCAATTACCCCTTGGTTTTTCTTTAAACCGCGGTTCTTTTCCAAGGGTTTTATTTGAACCGGGTGTAGTTACATTTTTTTTTTGGAATTAGGAACCATTGTTTTGTGTTATGAGTTGAAGCAATATCTTTTGACTTGGTTATGCCTTGAGAATAGCGAGTACTTTGGTTGTGACACTTATGCTCAGCTTTTGACTCTTGGAGAAGTACCTTAAATTGTATTATCTTAACTTTGCTTAACTGCTTTGACTAGAGTGTCTATGAATCCAATCCCGAGTGAGTTATGTGCCATGTATGTGTAAGGTTTTGCGTTATTCAGTGCATTGAATTTGATGCCTAGAACTTGCCCTGTGTGTTTGCAAAGTGAAATAGTAGTTTTATACAGTCTTGGAAGTGATATATGCATTTCTTGTTGAGCCATATATACATATTTTACCCACCTAGTTATTATGTATCGTAGTTAACCCCTTTGAGCATGTTATCATGTTTCTTTGGCAACCACATTACAAGCCTTAGCCATTTATTTGAATTAACCATCTATTTGAACCTTTTTACCTCTCATGAGCACTTGAATGTTATGAACTTTATAAAAGTTAAAGTGTGGGGTGGTTGGTTTGGCTTTTGAGTGAAATTAATTGAATAAGGAGAAAGGTGAACTATTTTGAAAAAAAAAAAGAAAGAGCCACTTGAATTGAAAAAAATATATAGTTGGATTGTTGTGGAATTGTTTTTTTTTATAAGTGGTGGTTCTTGACGTAAGTGTGCTTAAAGAAGAATGGGGTTATTTTACATTGATGTGAAGGTGAAATTTTGGGTTGACATAAGTATAGGGTTTGAATGTTAAAGTATTTGTATTAAAGTGCTTATGGATGTGTATTCACTCTTATATCTAAATATATCCCACTCGTCCCGTAGCCAACATTACATCCAAATAAAGTTCTAATTGATCCAAGATTGAATGAGCTCGATTAATGGAGTAGTACACTACGGGCAAGCTTATGATGCATCTTTTGTGGCATATGAATGTTAGTTCTGAGAGTGAGTGAATTTTTTCTATCTTGAGTTCATAACTGTTCTTAAATTTTATTGTGTGGAACTACTCTCTTGTGTTGGGAGGGGCACTTGATTCATGAAGGAAAGGTAATGTCAGTGACCTCTAGGTTAGAGTAAGCAGATGAGTTGGAAATAGTGTGCGGCGCTTGTAAGTCAAATCTTGAGGTGAAGATGGTACGCTTTTGTGCTTAGTCTATTTTAAATACTCTTGGTGTGTTGCGTTAGGAGAATTGTTTAAAAAGGTCGTGTCTATAAAAAAAAGTGTAGTTTGATTGCTCGAGGACGAGCAATAGTTTAAGTGTGGGGTGTTGATGATAGGCTATAACAACGTATTTTAGTCGATTATTACGCTCTAATTTAATGCACTTTAGTTGAGTTTGCACTTTAATCGCTAGTATTTTGCGCTAATGGTGTGTTTTATGCCTTGTATGTGTGATTCCGAGCTATATAGATATTATAGAATGAATTTAAGTGATTTGAAGCTTTGAAGTCTGAGTAAAAGCTCAAGGAATTAATCCAGGATCGTGTTAGGGGGTCAAATTTCATAGTTGAGAACAAACGAAGACTCGATGAGGCATATTGTGCACTGTCTAATAAATTGCACATAATATTTTGCTCAGAACTCCATTTTGGCTCTACAATATATTGTTGGAAAGCTTACTCAAAGGGCTACAACTTTCATGTTTTAAGTCTTTTCAAAGTTCAAATGGAATAGGGTGAAAAACCGCAGTTTCATTGCGACCGTGGCAGAACCGCGGTAGAAGATGGTCGCGGACAATTGAAGAATCAGAGGGCATGTTTGGCCGCGATTCTACCGCGACCGCGGCAAAACCATGGCTGGAGGTGGAAATTTCAAGAACTTATGTGCAAAACACGGGATTTTAAGCCCTAAACCCTATATTAAACCAAGGAGGCCGGCCAAGAACAAGCAGGGGACATATTTTAGACACAAATTAGACCTAAGGAGGCAAGAACACATTGGGAGCAAGGCGGAGAATTCTTCTACGAGTTTTTCATTCCTCTTCCTATTTTTCATTGTTGGTTAAGACTTTTAATATTGTAGTTTTACATACTATTATGAATAGCTAATTTGTTATCTAGAGTTTTGATAGAACCTTTTGTAGGATAAATTCTTGTTATGTTTTTATATAATTGAGCCATAACTTTTCTCTATTTGTTCAACTACGTTTATATTCTGGTTGATTGAAGAGCTCTCAATTAGCTGTGCCTATTTAGTAAGCATAACTTGGGAGAGAGTGCATATTTAGGTAATTGTTGAACAACACCACTCCCAAAGTATACGAGGGATCAATAACCGAGGGTTTAAAGGCGGGATTAGGGATAACAAATCCCTGAGTGCGATGTAAAGTGAGCTGTATTAAAATCCAGCTAGCGTAGCTCGGAAGCGTGCGTCTAGTAAATTGTTGTAATTACTCGGAAAATATTTACGGTAATAAGAGTGCTTATGATCGGTAGAGAATACTTAGGTGATAATATATAAGACATAACGCGAAGGATTCTGACAATTGGAAAAACCATAACTTTAGACCTCCTTAATCTTTTCTCTAACCCTCAGTATCATTAGTTATTAATTTACTATTTTAATTTGTTAGTTAATAAGTTAAACATAAGAATCTTAATATCTATAAGTTAGGAATTGTTCAAGCTTGTCTTCTTAGTGATGGTGAACAGTTGTAGCTAAACCTTAGGTCTCTGTGGGATTTGGCTCCGGACTTGGAAACCGGATTATATTTGCAGTAACCACATTGTCCTTTTTATAAGGCATAGTTGGGCGTGATCAAGCGTGTTTGGATCCGCGACGACTCTCTGATGTTCCCCTAACCTAACCCGGGAACAGACTTTTGGAAATTAGAAATTTATTCCTTTTTTGTTTGGTGCGAGCTCAATTTAAGCTGTACATTGCCCGAGAAGAGCTATTTGCAGGGGCAGATTTACGCTCATCGAAGCGGTGTCACGCGACACCGCTTCGTCAATTTTTTTACTAAATATATATTTATACTGTACGAAAATATATAAGTAGAAAAAAATGACACCACTTGATATAAATTGTGTCTTGGTATGTTGGTAATGTACTTGGTTTTTCTTTAAGAGGTCAAAAATTCAAACCTCAACATGACTTTTTGTAACTTAAGACTCAACAAATTCAATAGACTACGGTTATTTCTCGTCTAAAGGTCTAATAGTCAAAGTTATATTTAATTTCTTTTATAAATTAGCATACCGCTTAAAAAAATTTCTGTGTACGCCCCTGCAGTGGCGGAGCCAGGAATTATACAAAGGATTGTCAAAATAAAAAAAGTTGCTGCTATAAGAATGGAACTTGCATCTTTATATAAATTTTGACACCCCTTGACCATTGCACTAAGAGTTTGTCTTATGTCAAAGGGTGTCAACCCTTTGTATATATTCAATTTTTTCAAAAAAAATACCTATTTATGTAGTGTTATTTTCCAGCAAAGGAGTGTCGGTTGACAACCTTAGGACAAGGGCGGCTCCGCCACTGCGCCCCTGACTATTTGGGTGCACCGAATGAGATTAATAATGAATGCGATTTATAAGTGACATTCGCATTTATATGTCGCGTTCGGCATATATGATTTATAATTCAGTAAATTTGTAAATCCATTCATTAAATACAATTTATAAGTCAACTAGTGTGATTTATAAGATATATGCTACAATCTATATCTCATCCTCCTATGGGATTACAAGTCACATTTCTGGACAATTTGTTAACCATGTTTATGATATGCTATTTATAAGTAGCATTTTCGAAATACGATTTATATTTATATCTTAAATGCTATTTACAAGTCAGTCTCTTAATACAATTTGTAAGTCGTATTTTTGAAATGCCACTATTAGTTGCATTTATGAACTACGATGTAATATAACGACAAATCTTCTGTTATCTTAGTCACCTTAGAACGCATATAAATTATATTTCATATGTGTTTTGCATATTTTTAAATTCTCGCAAAAGTAGAGAGTAGTGAATTTTCCAGTCAAATGTGCTTGAGAAAAAAATCAGGAGATAATATAGGATGCATTAATAGTACGGGTTAGCCATTTTTTAGACTGGTAATTGGAAAATAGTTAGTTTTTGTAAAGTTATTCAAAAATAGTCACTATTTTACTCCAATACAAAAAGTTCCAGCACAATATACTGGAGATTAGTACACCTATTTATGAACTACCATCATATTATATTGGAACTCCAGCACCCGGAAAGTTCCAACATAATATACTGGAGATCGGAGCACTTGTTTATGAACTTCCAACATATTATGCTGGACAAGTATATATTATACGAGAACTCCAATATAAATACTAGAGTATTTTCCAAAATTTGAACAGTGTTTTCGTTCATATTTATCTTTACATGAAAAGTGGCTAAATTTCGATTACTTTTGAAATTGTGACTATTTTTTAATTACCACTTATAAATCTGACTATTTTGAATTTCTCCCAACATTTAAAGTTAACCAAAGTAGGGAAAATGAAAAAAAGAAGGGGAAAATGACATTGTATAGCCGCTCTCAAAATAATAGCCGAAAGAATGTATATTTTTTGTATATATATAAATTATATATGTTATATACAAATTTTATACACTTTTTTGGCTAACAAATATAAATAATTTCTGACGCAGGTTAAAAGTGAAAAAAGTACAAATACACAGTGCAAAAAAAACTTCTAGGCAAGATTCCTCTTTAATGATCTTTACACAGTGCAAATTCGAATAGCCGAACACCAATACAAATACCGAATACCAAATGGAAAACTAAAAGGAGTTAATTTAAAGAGCAAAAAAGTCTATCAAAAATGGTTGTAGTTGCACAATGTTTTAAAAAGTGGTAAAAGGTTAAATAAGACTGCATAAATTTGTCGTCCCATAGAATTTTTAGGTAAAAAGAAGCCAACGAACTGGCACAAATCAGCCATCGCCTAGGTTGCCTACTGATTCTAAATCAGTTCAAAGTAAGAGACATCTGATTAAGAATGGAAAAGTTATCCCTGTCGCAAACTTAGGTGGTAAAGTAAGAGTTCTGTCAAACCAGACACTTGCTAATACACTTTTACATGAAGAGTTTATTACCTTCCTGGAAAAGCTCACTTTTGCAGTTGATTCATATAGTGATAATGAGTCCCCTATATAAACCACAATCATACCTTCTACAATAATCATCAACAACAACAAACCCAATATAACTCTACAAATGGGATCTGAGATACCTCGAGTGTAGAGAGGTTATTTCCGATAGACACCCTGCTCAAGGATACCTTCTATGGTAATCAAAGAAGTAAAAACTTTTAGACAGAAAAAAATCTGTGGTCATAGTTATAAAAGAATACACCTTTCAACAAGAATTACATCATATTTACATTCATAGCAACGTTTGAAATCCTTTCCCTTCCTTACAAGTTAAAATGGCAGTTTCTGGATTAAGTATTTGATAGCTTACACCAAATTTTCACGTATTGACAATTACAATCAATGGAGTATCATAATTTGTCACAAATGCTGAGTTTGCTGCCTATCCCCCTCCCCACCCCCACCCTCCCAAAAAAAAAAGGAAAGCAAAAAAACTGTGTATTATATTTACTCTGATGCTCTTGCCGTCAATTTTCAGATTCGTCCTGACATGGGTAGCAAGATTGTAGATGCTCTGACATTCAATTACTGAAGAAGGATCAGCCAAAAACTGCCTAGACCTTAGTTGATTCAATTTCTTTTCTTGGAGGATCATCGAAGAAGAATAGACTGCAATCACAGTATAAATCATATAACTTCCAAGTTGTGCTGGAAGTAAACCAAATGCAATTTTCCTCTTCACATTTTGTGATACCGCAATACTACTGGTGCTCAATTGATATTGCTTTATCGAGCAACTCGATTGAGCAGAGAGAACCTGAATGTAGGATGGCTCATGGTAAGGTTTGGTTGGCGAGCCCCATGGATATTGCAACTTCTTTAGATGCAAAAGTGTCAGCTTGTTCCTGCAGTGTCACAGAAGGGATTAAAAAAAACATAATTTATATCACTATTTTTTTTTTGATAAGGTTTATATCACTATTTATTTCCATGTCTTTACACTAAGATTAAAAATAAAGTGGAGAAATACTATAGCAGTTGCCTTTCTGCTTAGAAATATACACATCATTGGATAAATTGTTTACTTAAATTCCAAGATACAATAAAACATAAGATGGACACAGTGGCGGAGGCAGGATTTTAGCTAAGGGGGTTCAAAAAATTAAAAAGTTGAAAGAGACATGGCCAGTGGGAATCGAACTAGCGACCTTGCAAAGATTTTGAACCCCCTTGACCACTAAACTATGCTTTTGGGCTATGTGAAGGGGATTCAAAACATTGTATATAGAGGTACAATAACAGTGTAATTTTTCGGCGAAGGGGGTTCGGCTGAACCCCATTCCGCCCCCCTAAATCCACCCCTGGATGGACATATGAATGTACATGCACTTGTGCCTATATGAAAATGCAGAATATAATCCACAGATAAGAAATATTTGCTTTATAATTTCAAAGCCCACAAGGATATCTTCCTGTTGAAGTCTATTTTGAACCTTAGTAAATGCTGCAACTTTGTATTTGATTGGGGTCTATTTCAAATTCTGTCCGTGGTTTCTTTTGCTGTTTCCACAACCAAATAAAACCCATGTTTCAAGGAGGAAGATATCCTTCCTATTTTCCAGAATTTTCGGCATATTACATGAAACTTAGAATTATACAAATATACCCCTAAAAACAAGGATCCTAGCAAAACTATACATCTGAAAGTGGTAACTAAAATCTTGCACAGTCTGCCTGAATTCCAGAAAGCAACAACAACAACAACTACCCAGTATGTTCCCACAAAGTGGGGTCTGGGGAGGGTAATACGTACACAGGCCTTACCCCTACCCAAAAGGGTAGAGAGGCTGTTTCCGGCCGACCCTCGGCTTCAGAAAAAGAGAGAGAAAATCAACAAACAAAACAAAACAAAACAATGTTAGTAAATCCGGGATAAATCAAATAAATAATTATCTAAACATAAAACCAAAAGTAGAATGACATGCAATAATACCAATCGGTTACTACCATAATAGGCACAACACAATACATTAATTAACTATAGAGATTGCTACCAAACCTCACTCAGCCCCTAAAAGAAGTGCTAAGAATTCTAGAAGACCCTACCCTACAACCCTAATACTAGACCTCCAAACTTTCCTATCAAGGGTCATGTCCTCGGAAATCCCCATTCTAGCCATATCCTGCCTAATCACCTCACCCCAATACCTCTTAGGCCTCCCTCCGCCTCGACTCGCGCCAACCACCGCCAGTCGCTCACAACTCCTCACCGGTGCATCAGGGCTTCTCCTCCGCACATGCCCAAACCACCCGAGTCGCGCTTCTCGCATCTTCTTATCCACTGGGGCCACCCCCACCTTCTCCCGAATAACTTCATTCTTAATCTTATCCAATCTGGTGAGCCCGCACATCCACCTGAGCATCCTCATCTCCGCAACTCTCATTCTCTGGACATGAGAGTTCTTCACAGGCCAACACTCCACCCCATACAACATGGCAGGTCTAACCACCGCTCTATAAAACTTCCCCTTGAGTTTCTGTGGAACTTTCTTGTCACACAAGACTCCTGATGCGAGCCTCCACTTCAACCACCCCGCTCCTATACGGTGAGTGACATCCCCGTCAATCTCTCCGTCCCCTCGAATCACTGATCCAAGATATCTGAAAGTGTCCCTCTTGGCTATGACCTGAGATCCCAGCTTCACGTCCCAGCCTACTTCGCTCGATTCGGCGCTAAACTTGCACTCTAGATATTTTGTCTTAGACCTGCTTAGTTTAAAACCCTTAGACTCGAGGGTCTGTCTCCAGACCTCCAACCTCGCATTAACACCAGCCCTCGTCTCGTCTATCAAGACTATGTCGTCAGCAAAGAGCATACACCATGGCACATCCCCTCGAATATGGCGAGTTAGAGCATCCATTACCAAGGCAAATAAGAGAGGGCTCAGCGCAGATCCCTCTTGGGCCTCACTGCGCCTCGACTCGCGCCAACCGCGCCCGGTCGCTCGCGACCTCCTCCATGGGTGCGTCGGGGCTCCTCGCTCCGCGCGTGCCCCGAGACCACGCCGAGTCGCGGCTTCTCGCATCTTCGCCACGTCGGCCAGGGCCTTTGACATGCCTAGACATAACCGTTCTTGTCTTATCTCAATGCTGGTGAGCTGAGCAGCATCCGCTGAGCGTCGCTCGTCATCCGCGACTGCTCGTTCTCGCTGGACATGGGGGTTAACCCCGACCGAGCCGACCTTTCTAGCACAGCCGGCAACGTGGCGAGTCTGACCCGCGGCTGTGAAACTTCCCCGCCGGGTTTACGTGGGCTCTTCTTGTCCTGTGAACTGCGATGCGAGCTTCCACGCACAACCGCCCATTTCATGTACTGGTGAGTGACATCCCCCGATCCCGATCTCTCGGGTCCGCGCCGGAATCGCGTCCGGGGTATGCGAGGGGTCGTCCTGCTGGGCCGCGACACGAGATCCCGACCGCGTCCCCGGCCCTGCGCCGGCTCGATTCGGCGCTAAGCGCGGCCAACCAGGTAATGCATGCTTGGACACTATGCTCGGGTTTAAAACCACTTGGACGCCTCGAGGTGCCGTCTCCCGGACCTCCCGGCCTTCGCCGATGCCGCGACGCTCGTCTCGTCTACATCGAGACTGTGTCGTCGAGCAAAGCAGCATACACCGATGGCACGTCCCGCTTGAATATGGCGAGTTAGGCATCCATTACAAGGCAAATAAGAGAGGGGCTTAGCGCGGATCACTGATGTGGCCCCGCTAACCGCTCGGGAAAATGGTAAAGCACAAGAGTAATAATCTACTAAATGAATGCAGGCTTCTCCAGAAACTAAGAAACATAAATATAGAGAACAACCATTTCCTAGCAAACATGCTTCCAAATGACTTTCATTTACATCAGATTAACAACCTTCAGTATATGTATTTCCTTAAGAATTAGACATTTCCCAAAGGGACAAAATATTAGTACAAAACTCTCAGCTATCAGCTAGGGCAGAAAGATCAGATAAGCATACCTGAAGGCGATGCAAGAGATACATCAAGAACAAATGGACAAAAACCTGTCAACAGTACCATATACCATCAATTCGCTTCAAACATTCAAGAGAAACTAAAGTTTTTGCAGCGTAAATGATCTGTTCTAACCAGATAAAAAAGCAAGATAACTCGAGCAGTTGGATATCGCCAGAGAAATCGTGTTGCCCTGACTGCCCCGGTATCCAGAAGCTTTGCGGCCTTCTGTAACTGCACAGCAAGCTCAAGTCATGTAAAAAAATACAACAACAATCCAGTATAATCCCACTTAGTGGGATCCGGGGAGGGTAGTGTGTACGCAGACCTTATCCCTACCCTGGGGTAGAGAGGCTGTTTCCAAATAGACCTCCGGCATCCTTCCCTCAAGAACTTCCCACCTTGTTCTTGGGGAGACTCGAACTCACAACCTCTCGGTTGGAAGTGGGGGTTGCTTACCATCAGAGCAACCCCTCTTGAAAAAAATTAATAGTACTAAATTACTGATTCTGGGCTCTCTTTCCGGTTAAGTACAAAACTTGTACTCTTTTCTTTTCGTTTTCTTTGTACCCTTAGGGTGGGGTGGAAACATTAGAAAGAGCTTACCTGTACCGTGGCCCCTGTCATGTGACGGTGATGCAAAGGGAGAGGCCTGCAATGTTAAATTGTTACAAAAAAGCGCGTCATGCTCAAAGGAACTTAAATACTGGGAGGCTAATTTTGTTCCTAATGGACAAGGGTGGCTGAGGCTTGGATAGGAATCAGGGTCATATAATAAAGGTGAGGTTAACAAAATAAATTCATAATAGTAACATACTCAAGTGCTTTGATGTCCGTGTCTTCCTCCCATGAGGATGATGCTCGACGAGAAGCTCTGTTTCTTTCAGCTTCTAACTGTTGTAAGACAAATTCTTAAGTGACTTAAACTACTTTATCAAACTGCAACTGTAAATACAAGGAGTAGAAATGTAAGATGTAACACAATGCCAAAATTCTCATAAACTAAACCACAAACCTGTACTTCCTGAAGACGCTTTACTTCCTTCTCTAACTGAAACTCAGCCGCGGCTTTTTCACTGGCCATGGCTTCAAGCTGTGTTTGCTTGTAATACTGAACTTGCAGGAAAAATTATAACTTTAATTAAGTTACGACAAGTAAATAACGGGAACTATATAGAACGCACATGAGTTAGTGTAAGTTTACTTACCAATAGATCAGTTAATTCACGATACCGCTTTTCAAGTTCCACGTGCTCCTATTACCAGCAGCAGTAGATTCCAATATCAATATGGATTAAGAGATTGATAATTGAGGTAGACAAAAAGTCATACAAAGCCCAAAAAGAGAGATGACAAGCAAGAATGAAAATGCCGTCACATTCATGTGCTGATACCTAAAAGCACAGACTTATGTTATAGGGAAAAAGAGAACCTATAATGCACAACACAACACAATTATTTTACAATGATTACTCATTCATTGACTATAAAAGACAAAAAAAGCAGGGATGAGCACCAAAAAATTGCGTAGCTTCTATGCTGCCTTCATTGCTCAAATAAAGCATTCTCTTTAAGACGTCATGTGCTAATTCAAAGTTTGTACTGGAAAAAGATACCGTGTGGATGGCATAGGCTAAGATAATCAGTGTCTTGCCAAAATGTGACAAAATCTCTTCTTATATTCCCCCGATCAGGAGGTCCCAAATCCTAAGAGAAGGGGCAAAACAAGAATTTACTCACCTGGCGAGAGTAATGTTCAGCATCCCTTCTCATAGCAGCCGTTTCAACTCTTAGCTTTTGCATTTCAGCCTACAGTCAATAGAAAAACACCCCTCAATGGTTATTAAGGCATCAGTTTAGAGCAAAAGATCATTTTATTTACCAACAAAAAGAAACTAGTACAATATTAGCACACACTAGTTAGAGATTGAGCATAACTATAGAGCAACAAACTTGCCTCCAAAGAAGCAAGCTTGCTTTCAGCCTCCCTCTGACCTTGGCGTGCACGCTCCACTTCTTCTTGCCATGCCTGCATCTGCATGATCGGGAAATGAGGTTAAAACAGACATCTGGAGGTTTGAATTACTCTCCATTCAGGTGGTTATCTGGCTGACATGCATCATTTCAGTTTCAAACAGTCTCAGGCAGCAAACCAGAAAAGATTCATTTTGGTGTTGCAACTGAACAAACGAATATGAGGCTGGATGGAAACATCTATGGCTATCAAGGATCCAGTTGCAAGTGCAAACTTTCTAAAGTGCAGCAAGAAACAACAACAACAACCACCCAGTATAGTCCCACAAGGTGGGGTCTGGGAAGGGTAATATGTAGACAGGCCTTACCCCTACTCTTTTGGGTAGGGAGGCTGTTTCCAATCGACCCTCGGCTTAGAGAAGGAAAGGGAAAGCAACAACAAAAACAAAAACAAAAACAAAAGAGCATTAGTAATTCCGGCAGAAATCGCGTAAATAGTTATCTAAACATAAGAATTATATATAAAATGACATGCAAAAATATCAAACAGTAGCTACTATAAATAACTATCATAAGGGGACACAATCCAATGCACGAATCATCTATGAGTCGCCCTGACAAGCCTCACCCAACCGCGGGAAAGGAGTACGAAAAATTTTAGGAGCCCCTATCCTACAATCCTGATACTAGACCTCCAAACTTTTCTATCAAGGGCCATGTCCTCGGAAATCCGCATCCTAGCCATGTCATGCCTAATCACCTCTCCCTAATTACTCTTAGGCCTCCCTGTGCCTCGACTCACACCGACCACCGCCAGCCGCTCACAACTCCTCATCGGGGCATCAGGACTTCTACTCCGCACATGTCCGAACCACCTGAGCCTCGCTTCACGCATCTTCTCATCCACCGGGGCCACCGCCACCTTCTCTCGAATAACTTCATTTAATCTTATCTAATCTGGTGAGTCTGCACATCCACCTGAGCATCCTCATCTCCGCAACCTTCATTCTCTGAACATGAGAGTTCTTCACCGGCCAACACTCCGCCCATACAACATGGCAGGTCTAACCACAGCTCTATAAATTTTCCCTTGAGTTTCAGTGGCACTTTCTTGTCACACAGGACTCCTGATGCAAGCCTCCACTTCGACCATCCCGCTCCTATACGATGAGTGACATCCCCGTCAATCTCTCCGTCCCCCTTAATCACCAACCCAAGGTATCTGAAACTGTCCCTCTTAGCGACTAAAGTGCAGCAAGCATGGCTGATAATGTCAAACACAAGGTCCTTGTCTAGGTAAGAGTTGTAAATTTCATATTTACAAGATGCCAACGCAATTCTACGGGCGTAGTATGTAGAGTAGGGATGAAAATATCTAATCTTGCATGAGTTAAACTTCAATATCAGGAGCATAACAATTTACTTAGTAAGCGGAGAATTTATCTCTTCATAATCCCCGTCTAATTCGAGTGTTTTGCAACCATCAAAATTTTAAGTTTATTAGTAATTTGAAATTCTTGTTCTCTCATGTTACTTCAAAATGCATTCAGGTGAATAAGAGTTATAGAACCTGATGCACTTGAGTTGCCTCTTCTGAGGATTTTTTTTGTCCACGGCGAGCACGAGCTTCCATGTCTTGCAGTTCTTGATTGAGAGTTGCACATTCAACCTGCCAGATTCAGTCAGACTATTGGATAAATTGAAAAATGCTGAAGAAATCCTTTCATTATTGTTTTAAGGTATCCTTCATTACCAATAAAGCCAAAGAGTCACGTAATGGATGACATGAGAGCAATTATTCTTTACCTCAAGAAGTGCCACCTTATGCTCAAGCTCTGTTGCCTTTGCAGTCCTTTCATCAGCTGTTCTCTAATGCCAATAGTCATACAAGGATTTAAAAATGTATGTTTACTTCATTAAATAATGACAATCACACATGCATTATAAGGAGAGTATGGTGCTGCCAACAGAAAGAAACTTATGATGTACAAGTACAAACAATAAACCAATTGCTAAGTACACATGTATAATTAAAATGAAGTTAATTGCTTCAGTTCATTAAGATTCTTGCTTAAGACAAAAAGACGACTACTAGAATCTAGTCCAATTAAGCACGATAACTGAAGAGGCATGGAACAAAGTGCATCTGTTGGAAAAAAATTGAAAAGGTAAAAGTAATTAAGTAATCCCTCTTCTTTTCATAATTGAGTACAATGCCTCAACAATGGGTGGTAAACTAGAAATGGCTACAAACAACTATTGTTGCCTAATTACATAGGCAATATGTTCACGTCACAATTCTAGCTCTTAGAGTCAGCTCAAAGTCTACCTCTTATTATCAATTTGTCACTACCATAAATTCAGTCTCTAGAATATACATATTCTCCAGGAGCAGGATACTGCACCATAACCCAAGCAAGGCATTACAGGAACACAAGAACTTTTCAGCGGAATGTCTTATTCTCTTCAAGCTAATACTATTCTGGCTTGTCATTATATGTTAAAGAAAACAGCTAAATCCCTATGTCATAAAACCAACAGCATGCAAGAAACAAAGGACGATTATCATAATTTACAATTCATGATGTAACCGCATAAAAGATTGTACTTGCAGACGGAAAATACCTGCGCCCTGGCCAAGGCTGTGGATGCCTCTAGAGATCGGTGCTCCAGTTCTACCTCCCTTTCCATAGAAGCCTATTCTTACAGATGAAATGAATTATTAAATTGCAACAGCACATCAGAAAACAAAATTCCACATGCACAGGGCTTCACTCTAGGTGGGGCCACTGTGGTGGATGCATTTCAGATTCAGAGAGTGGGTTGCAGGGGAGCAGCGTTGGAAACACATCTATGCAGTTTAAAACAGAAACCTATATTAGGGAGGAATGAGAAGTTCTCTGCTATTTTGACTTAAATTATTCATCCAGATTTCAGGATATAAAATAATTTCTCACTTTAAGACTTTAAATCACTTCTCAACATCCTTAGACAAACATGTAGTTACTGCTTTTTATAGAATCCTCAGCAAGTTAGTTTTCAGTTACAAACCTTTTTGGTAGCATTATGAGCAGCACGCTCTTCTTCTGCTCTTCGCTCGGCAGCACCCAGCTCCTCCCGTAAAGCCTGAACAAATCATTTTCTAACACAGTCAGAAAACCTTAAGGAATAAAGGTGTTCAGGAGAAGCAAAACAAAATAAATAATATCCAAAATATGCGTGAATAGATATCCACATACTTGCATCATCCTTGTCTCTGTTAGTTCCCTGTTTCTCATTAAAGACTCCATATTAGCCTGAAGAAAAGCAGAACAAAACTCAGCCTTCCTTTCCGTTTGACATAACAGATTTCTGGGCACAGTGGTAAAAGTACTGATAGTTAAACAGGATCAGAATGGTAAAACTACAGAGTCCTCAGGGTAAGTCCTTTCTTTTAACTGTAGAAGTTTCACTAGTATTGGCCTAGGAAACCACCAATGGACACATAATTCCAAGCATTAGAATTTTAAACTGAAGTCATAACAATAAATTAGACTGACATAGATGATACACACACAAAATGCAGATACAACGGAGTGTCACTCTACAAGTGCCGTGGTACAAGGCTAACAGGTAGTTTTTTTTAGAGGTAAAAGTTAAAGGCTAACAAGTAGTTTGAAATGAACCTGCAAGGATGCCAGGTTTCCTTCGGATAGTGCAGCTTGCTTCTTAAGTGCATCTGTAGAACTAACAAGAACCTCAATTTCAGCATTTTTTGCAGCAAGAGCCTCAGCCATACTGGACTCTGCTTTAGACACCTCTTTTTTGGCTGCAGATAGATCTTTCTGAAGCTGCTTTATTCGAGCCTCACAAGATTTACTCAACTCCCTCTGTCACATCATATTAAACGGCATATAATCAATAGGACTTGAATGCAGAGATTTAAAAACTCGGGTACTCTCCAATCAGACGCTCATATTCACCTCTGCAACAAGAAGCTCCTCTAGCTGAGCATTTTCAGATTTATACTCCTGAAGACGTGATGAAAGTCCAGCACAAACCTGCGCGTTTGAGTAAAAGCATGATAAGCTATGAAACTTAACTTTTTGCAGAACAAGAATCTACTGCACAGCAGCTGATAAAAACATAAAAAACGAAAAATATTGTTAATTATATTATGAACGTGATAATGAATATATTCAACTATTTATGTCATCCACAAAGTTTCTCAAGCAAAGCAGCCTCTCAATTATGCATATCAGGAGTTTTAACATGCTTTTTTTTTAATGTTAACATGTTTTCATACTCATGATAGATAAATTAGGATGTAATGAGATTATTTATGTTTGTAATATTTAATCTATTAACTTTTAGAGAGACAATATTACAGCATAATTCAAATTAGCAAGGAATACTGCTCTCTCTCTTTTTTCTTTTTTCTTTTTTGAGTGAAATGGAGACTTCATGCTCATTAATCTTTACAACATGAATATTACACGTATTTCTGACTTATGAGAAACGAACATTGTTGACATGAATTCTTTGAACAAACCGTATTGGCGTATTCATCTTTTTTATTTTGGTTCGCAAAGTTTAGTTTAATTCATATATGAAAGCAAGACAGTACTGCACTTACAGGTACTAACAGCCAGCACCATTTTCCATGTACTTGGTGAAGAAAAATGAACAGAAGGTAAATTCAGCAACTAATCACCAGATTAAATGTAGTTTCTCAGAGTTAAATAGCAGCTATTTCTTTGAAAAACACTCTAAAGTCTAAACTGCATCAAAAATATTTTTTTGGAAAAAACCTTTTGCCATAAACTCTTGACAAAGTTAAACAGATGCATCTTTTTGAATTTTTAAAAAACTATGCACAAATTGATGTCATTACAATTAATTCTAAATCAGAGGATAATGAAGTAATGAATTCTTACACGGGCTAACCGTGCTTCTTTTGACTGACCGGTAGAAGTTGCATTTTTAAGCAGTCCCTGAGCCTGAAAAAATAAATGTAGTCAAAAGAACTTATCACAAGACCTAGAGATAAACCAAGAGTTACCTTAAAAGACAGATTCTACCTCATCAAGTTGCTCTTGTACTTTCGTGGCAGTATTATGTTCTGGAAGCTGCTTCTCGTCCGGATTAACAGTTTTATGTTTTAGAAGCTGCTTCTGGTCAGGATTTGGTTCAGCATTGGTATTATCATCCTTCAACTGTCTATCAACTTTAACAGGTTCATCTGCAGTTAAAGACTTAGATCTTTCCTGCTCAAAGTTTGCAGGAGATCCAGCATCACGAAGAACTGTGTTTTGACTGGAATCTACTGGAGAGTTGTCCTGAACAGCATCAACCACTTTCGGAGCAGGCAACGAAGGAGTCTCTCCAGGAACATCTGAGGTGTTTTCGCTGGTATGCTCACCAGTAGAGTCTGAACTCACAATTTTTACATCAACAGGTTCTGCTACTTCCGCGTGATCAGTATGATGATTTAACTCATTTTTAGAGGTTGTTTCAGATATAGGAGTGTCTAACAAGGTACCATCTTCAGCAATTTTTAGCTTATCTTCGGTGCTAGTTTTGCCACTAGGACTACCTGGATTTGTCCCACTGTTTTCAGTAAGTAGGATAGCTTTGTCTTTATCAGAGACGGTATCTGATTGTGACATCCCTTGGCTAGCTTGTTCCCTTTCAAAATTAGCTGTTTCTGAAGGTTCATTAGAAGAGAGTCGTTTTTGAGGCTGCAGAGAACCTCAATATTAAAATTCTCAAAACTGTCAGTAGATAAAATAGCATTGTAAGAGAACGAAAACACTACCTTCTTTTTTTGCCGTGACCTTTTTGGTTGAGATCCTTTTTCATTCGGAACTAAGACAAAGAAAAAACAAGAGAGAATAATTTATTCACCTTCCGCAGAGGCTACTTTAAATATAATAATGTAATATATGAAAAGTTATAGGATGCTTAGATGACCACTTCTCTTTTCCAATCAGCATGATCACGAATAGAAACCCAAAGTGTGCATCTTGAAGTACCCTACTGTTTTCAGTAAGTAGTGTAGCTTAACATTTATTAGAGACAAAATCTGATTGTGCTATCCCTTGGCTAGCTTGTTGCCTTTTCAGAATTCACTGTTTCTGAAGGTTCACTAGAAGATATTCGTTTCTGATGCTAAACTACAGGAAGTCTTAAGCAGGAATGTTCTAAACCAGTTCAAAAGCAGAAACCAAAAGGTGCACCTTGAGTTTGAAAATTTTACAAACGCAAAAAGCAACACATAAAGGTTATACCTGGACTCCGAACATTGGGCTGCTCATCGGATTTCTCGCCGACTACACTCTTTGCCCTCTTATCTACAACTTCAAACAAATCTGACGTAACAAAGTAAATTTCAACTGTTAGGAAATCATAATAGATCTGGAAAGATCTTCCATGTTGATGAGCCGGAAAAAGACACAGTTGAAACTACCATGCATCCTTCATCCATCCATCAATACATGTTACCGAATAAGACTTACAAGAGCACATTCTGTTAGTGGAAGCTGGTTGTTAATTAATAATTTCTCATTCTTTAAATCAGATTGGAACATGGGAAGTAAGGAAAACTTTGAGAATTCATAATAGCAGGGTGTATTTAAAACAGCACTTTGGTAGTGCGCGGAAACTGGCTTTTTGAACAGGGATCAAGTTCCATTCACAATTACAGAGTAGTATGCACACCAACTGACACACAATGCAGTAAAATCTATCAAGAATCAAACCAAAAGGACAAGGAAATTTTTGAGTAACATATAATTTATCAACATTATAAAGGCAAAAAGGATAAATTTGGCTTTGTACTTTCTGAAATTGAGCATTTTTGTCCTCTGTTAGACTTTTGGTCCATGAAAAAGTCTCATTATTTACCTTGATCTTTAACAGAGCTCAAACCTGAGGGTAAATTTAAACAGTCAAAAGTTGAGTAAACAACAACAATAACAACCCAGTATATTCCCACAAAGTAGGGGTCTGGGGAGGGTAATATGTAGATAGGCCTTACCCCTACCCGAAAGGGCAGAGAGGTTGTTTCCAATCGACCCTCGACTCTCGGCTGTTTCCAAAAGTTGAGTAAACCTGGACCTATTTTCTCAAAGAATTTCAATACGTGGAGTCCACCAACGCCTGGAGCTCCGTTAATGGCAACGGCAAACATGAGCCATTTTAAAAGCAAGGATTTGAATGGACCAAACGTAAAACGATGTCAAAATTGAGCAATTCCGGATAGCACAAACACAAATTTGTATCTTTTCTCACATTAAAAGAGCCGGAGCTGTTCATTCTACATCTCATAATTCCAAATTTCAACACAAACCTCTAAGTAAACTCAAACTTTATGCATCACCCAGCTCAAACTATTGCATTTGAAACATAAATTGCATTTACTAAAGAAGCTAAGCCTTATATTGCCGCATGTATTTAAAACAACACAACTCTCTAAATCATTATCAAAATGAAAATTTAACACCTTTTACCAACACAAAAGTCGGATCCAGGATTTCAAACACCAAAGGCGGATCCAGGATTTGAACTTTATGACTTCTGGATTCTAGGACAGCGACCTCAAGTGCTAGTAACTGGGTTTTGAATTTAATTTTTGTTCATGTCTAGTGATTTCTTAATACAACTACAGGGTTTGGGCCCCAAACTCCTATCTTACAGCCTACATCCGTCCCTGACAAACACTACGAGCAGATTGAATTCATATCTAACAATAGAAAAAAGTACGCTAAACTACCAATTACACCTAAAATACATTCGCTAGTCTATTTCAGGTAGCGCATTTCTACAAAATCTCTTAAATGTGTATATATATAACGTGTACCGACACACACATATAAGAACTTATAAAAAAAATTAAGATATCTATATACATTAAACAGTATATCAAGTACTAAACTATATACACACACACATATCAAAATACATTGAACAGTGCATCAACTGATGAATTTCTGGATCCGCTTAAACAATGTTAATTAAATAAAAATCGGGAAAAAGTTTATAATACCTTCAGCAGCTCGAAGCCACGAAGCCATTGTCGGAATAACTGAAACAGTAAATAAAAGCCTAGAGATCAATCAATTCATTCAAATGCATAGAATTCGAAACTTTTTTGGGGAAAATTATTATAAGGAAGGAGCGAAAATTGCAAAATGAAAGGGAAATTATGCGAATTTGCTTTTTCAGATCGGAAATGTATCGTTTTGATGTCTCTTTCAGGGAGGGAGTCGTTAGTTAAGGGATCTCTGTTAACAAGCGAAAGAGGAAGAAGGAAAGAGCTTTGATTCTCTGCGGTCGCGAGTATTGTATTGGTGTGGGACCCATAAATCTGAGCCGTAAGATAGGTGAGCTCGATGGGTGATTTGCACAAATAGGAAAAACATATAAAATTATTTAACATTTAGCCAATTTTGGCAGAAGAATTAACCAAAATAGCCATTTACCCAACAATTAAAACTAAAAATGGCTGGTCAAGGTATAAGATATGCATAATTTATGTATTATGTGACCACAATTATGTATAATAAATATATAATTTATGTATATGGCTAAAAAGGTAAATAGGGAATACGAATGGCTATTTGTGTAAAGATCCCATTTTGGCATACTTGAAGACTCCCATATTGTTGTTGCTGCTTCTTCTTCTTTAGACCTTCAGGTCACCTTCAGAACGTCGGGTCTAAAGTTAGTCTTCGGCCGAGGGTATGAAGTTAATTTCATACTCGCGATTTTAGTTTCAGACCTGACGGTCTCAAGTTGATATGAGGTGGCTAAACTTTAAAAATGTATAAAAGAATAATGTGTCCTGAAAATGACTATTTGTGCACTTCCTTCACTGATAACCCAATTACAGTTGTTGTTTTGGGCCTCTTGATAGTCCATGTTTGTTCAACTCTGATTAAAAGATGAGAAGATATGGAAAAATAAGTAAAAAAATAGCACGGTCTAGCCAGTTTTTATACTAGTCATTCAAAAATAACCAGTGTTTATCAAGTTAATAAAAAATAACCACTATTTTACCGCAACGGAGATCGGTCCAGCATAATATATTGAAGTTCGGTGCACTTATATATGAAATTCGAGCATATTATGCTGGACAGGTATACTTTGCTGGCTCTAGTATAATATACTGTAGATTAGAGCACCGGTGATTCAAACTCTAGTATATTATGTTGGACCGGTATGTTATACTAGAACTCTAGTATATTAGACTGGAGTTCCACTTAATATACTCGAACTCCAGTATATTATGATGTAGTATTTTTTCGAATTTTGAACAATATTTTCATTCAGATTTATCTTTACATGAAAAATGATTAAATTTTAATTACTTTTGATACTGGACTATTTTCGAACGACCACTTTAAATCTAGTTATTTTTGAATTTATCCCAGAAAATAAGTAACTTATACACTGTATAGTATGTAAATATTTTTCAAACCGTTAATACATGTAACTTGAACTTATTTTCAAATTAGAGTAGAGCACAACATTATTAATTATTTTCTTAACGCTCTCAAATTGGATCAAGAAAAAAGGAAATTATCTTTGTATTTAAATCAAAGGTATGAACAACTAATTTTTGACCCCACTCAAATTCTATAGTATTTTAGTGTAAATATTTCTTTTAGGTCTAAATCTTAATATTTTAAATTTTTATCTTACTTTTAATAGATTTTATTTAAATAAATTAAAAACAACAAAAATACTCACATTCTTAGAATATAAGATTTGTTCCTACGTTTAAACAGAAGAAAACACACACGCGCGCACACACACACACACACACATATATATATATATATATATATATATATATATATATATAGAGAGAGAGAGAGAGAGAGAGAGAACCTATTTTCTTCTAATTTAAATGTAAGTTATAGTAATATTTTTCTTAGTATAATTTAAACTTTAGTGTAACTAGTGAGTTTTCTTATTTATATAGTTTCTTTAAGTAAGTTATACATATATGTTTTATCTTCTTTTATTTAATTTAAAAAAGGGTTAGGAAAATTTAAATAAATATATAGAATTAAAAAATAAAATAAATAAAACCACCCACTTCCCATTTCACTCATGTCTTACCCCCACTTTCTATATATATATATATATATATATATATATATATATATATATATAAAGTTTTTTTTAAAAAAAAACACCCAACTTTCCATTTCCCCACTTCACTCACAACTTCCCTCGTGTCCCCATTGTTCCTAACCATCAAAACACACTATTACACATATTCTAAATATTAGTTGGCATACACTTTATTCAAAATGGAGGACAACGTTTTGAATATCTTTGAGTAAGAAAGATTGAGAGCTTATGAGTGATTTTGGTTCTTGAGTAAACCTTATCAAAAACACTCAAACTTTGAAGCTAGTATCGGATTTTTCTTTTTTCTAAAGTTGCTGGGGCCTTGGGGTACAATAAGTTCTTTTCTGGGTTGTCTTGTTGCTATTTTGTTGATTGTTTCGCTGTTAGAAATCAGGTTGTGTTTATTAGTTCGCTCTTCCAAAGTTTTCTTCTTTGCCGTATTTATTTTCAGCAATCCAGGTACCTTTAACTCCTGTTAATCTTGGATTTCATCTTTAAATAACAATGAGAATAACTTGAGCTTGTCTTGACGTTTAAGCATGTCCGATTTGATTTTTAGCTTGACAAAAAAATAGTTTGTATTTTATAATTATGTGTCAAGGCCTTAACTCAAATATAAGGTGTATATATAATTCTTTAGGATGTAGATTTGTTTAAACAGTATAACTAACATTTTATTTGTGTCTGCAAATAAGTTTAATCAGAAGGAAGGCTTATGTATACAATTTAAATAAGCATTGGGAGGCAATGAATCATTATAAGTTTAAAAAAAAAAAGAGAAATTTGTTCATTATTTCAGATGGAATCATTTATTCGGTCAAAAAAATGGAGTTTTGCTTCATTAGGTTTCAGGTATGCTAGTTAATACTTTATTACATTTTTTATTATTACGATGTTTCTTTTGGAATCGACTATTTGAATTTCTAGGAATATTTGATTAGTTTTTTTTCTTCTATAGTATTTGTTTGCTTTGTGTAAGGCAATAAGGAACTAAGATTTAGACAGTACGGTAATTTGGACATCAATATTAAAGTGTGCCATTTATTTTTGTTAACTTCATGGGCTGTAGGATGATTTTGTTTTTCAAAAAAATAAAAATAAAAAAAGAGAAGTTTGGACCAAAAGCAGAATTTTGTTACGCCATTTTCTATTAAACCAATAAAGCAGTCCCATTTGTAGCATCATGGCTACTCACATATTTAATTTCTAATAAAAAAAATAATTTTCCTTCTATAATTTAAGTATTTTAATAATTTAATTATTGATCATTCTCTTTTTTTAATTTAAAATGCTAGGAAACTTTAGGCACGTCTTGAGAAGTTAACCATGTGTTCTTGCATGATCATTGGTTAATATCAATTAATAAAAATAGTCATGTGTGCTTTCCTGCTCTTTGACTCTCTAACTAACAAATCGTGTTTAGATCATGTGTTCATAGCGAACCTGGATTGATATATTTAAATAATAAAAGGATTATGTGCGCATTTCCGCATCTCAATATTTTTAAATTAAAAATAATTATGTTATAAATATGTGTAAGTTTCGTACCTTGATATAAATTTTAAAGAAGTACCTTGTATGTGTACCGCATTTGGGTGAACATAATTAATAAAGTATAATAGTTAATTAAGCGGTAATAAACAGGCCATAATCAATAAAATACAAGAATAATCAAGAATTGATTCAAGTCGAACATTAGTCAATAAAAGCGACCATGCTAGAACTACGGGACTCGAGGGGTGCCTTACACCTTCCTCTCGGTTAATGAAATTCCTTATCCAGTCTTCTATTTTCGTAGACCATAAATAAGAGTCAAACATTCCTTTTGAAAGATGATTCAAATAAAAGGTGACTTGGAACACCAAAACTCAATTTCAAGTGGCAACTCTAAATAATAAATAATCTCTTTTCAAAACATTACTTCAATTGGAAAAGCTCTTCAAATTCAACCGCGTAATAGGATTGTGTGAGAAAAAAGAGGTGTGACAAAAGGGGTACTTCCACTTGGTAAACAACCTTCAACTTTTGTTCTATTAGGCCATTGAAATTGGACAAAAACTAATGGATTTGCACTCTTTTCTCCTTGTTGCGTATAGATACAATATTAGCCCAATCTATTTCTACTTGGGCTTGGCCACATGTCAGGGACCAAGAAATATCACTAGCAGACTATTGGCCTGTTTAGCTAAGTTTCCTTTTTCCCATAAGTGTCTTTTTGAGATTTGCACCTATATTTGTTTTTGGGTCCGTTTTTAGGTCACATTTTAATTTATACTCGCTTTGTAAAGAAATTGCAAGCGTACTCACTTTTCGCGTAAACTTCAGACATACAGGCCTGAAGTAGCAACGACAATTACGCAAACTTTAGCATTCTAGTAGACGAGCTAGAAGTTGATTGTAATTGTTGTACTTAAGCATTCTACTAGCTGAAGTTTTATTCTCTATTTGTTGAACTTCAGCATGGTTTACCTAAAGTTTTTGCCTGAAGTAACAAAGGTAATTACACAAACTTCAGCATTCTAGTAGACAGACCTGAAGTAGCAAAAATTGATGAATCAAGTGTTGCCTAAAGTTTTTGTTTGTAATTGCTGAACTTAAGCATTCTACTAGCTAAAGTTTTATTCTCTATTTTCTGAGCTTCAGCATGTTTTAGCTTAAGTTTGTTCTATATTTATTGAACTTCAGCATGTTTTAGCTGAAGCTTTGTTATGTTTGTGATGAACTTCAGGGCTAAAGTTTATTTTGTATTGAAGATGGAATTTCTCATCTTTCTATTGATAAAATTCATAAAAATCCTTCTGATCTTTGTGGCTGGGTACATAGCATGTTATCTGAGCTCAACAACACTTAAGTTTCCTCTAATTTCGACATGATTGGTAGTTTGGCGAAAAAGATTTACGTGTATCTCTAGGTGGCGGTGCATCTTCTAGTAGTATTACTATCAATGAGCAAAACAGAATTATTTCCGATGACGATTTGAGAGCAATTCCAGGTGGAGCTATGTTTGCAACAGAGAGTAATAAAAGACATAGATCTTGTGTTCCACTAACAGTAGATGTAACAACAAGGCCAGTTGTACTTGTAGATTCACAAAAAACTAGTGTTCGCCTTGTGCACACATTAATGGCATGTGCTGTAGCAATAAATCCTCAATCAATAATACTTACACATAGTCCCATGTGTTTGAGAGAGAAGAAAAGAAGAAGAAGAAGAAGAAGAAGAAGAAGAAGAAGAAAGAAAGAAAGAAAGAAAGAAAGGAGGAAGAAATGAGCGTGGAGGTAGTAGGAAGAAGAAGGCACCTGAAGTTGTAAAAATTAGGGTATATGTTAAATAATTTTTAAAATATGTGTTAGAGCTGTCAATATGGGCCGGGTCGGGCTAGCCTAGCCCAGCCCAGCCTACGCGGGCTTTAGCAATTGATGGACTCGGCTGGGCTAGCCCACCATTTTGATGGGTCTTATAATGGTGAGTCTACCCCAGCCCTATGTGGGTCGTGAGCCCCCACGAGCCGGCCCATCATTTTTAAAAATATAATTTTATATTTTTCTTTAAGTTCTGACATAAAAAAGAAAATTATTTAAAAGTTAAGAAATTCGCAAAACTTAATAACTTTTTATATTATTCCAATATATCACAATAAATACTAAAAAAAAGTAAAAGACACACTATATTTCATTCACTGAAAGTCAAAACTTAAAACAAACTATTCAAGTGAACGTTCATGATGTTTATGAGATATCTAACACATCATCTTCATCAAACATATTTGAATCTGCTTGTGACAAGGTTGTCTTAACATCTTCACTTTCATCTACCATTCATATGCAATATTAATTAGCTAAATATTAAATTTAAATTTTAAAAATTAGTAATATTTAAATTCACATAAAAAATATTACGAGTTTGAGTTCGGAAAACTTGTGCAGTCAATTTTGAGTAGTAACAAGTGTTTGGACGTTTTCATAATAAATTCAACTTCTGTACTTTGTAAGAACACCCCACTAATGCTAAATATTGATTCCGATGGTATAATGGTAATAAGAATGCTAAGTAAGTCACGCACCATCATTGAATTAAAAGATCAGAATATTTTCTAGAATGGTCCTTCCAATACATGACAACATATCTCTTGAAACTTCTCAAGATCAAATTTTGGTTACCTTTAGTAAAGATCCAATTCTGACTTTTCATCTCTAAAGGTAGTATACTTTTTATTTTTTATATATTTTAAATAAATATTTTATTAGGCCTACGGGCTGGCCCAGCCCAGCCTCAGTCAAGCCTCACGGGCCACGGGCTTACTTGGGTCGGGCTCAAAAGCCTCATTTTTAAATGGGCTTAAAAATTCTATACCAGCCCTGCTAAATCATGGGCTGGGCTGGACCAACGGGCCAAGCCCATATTGACAGCTCTAATATGGGTATAGGTCAAATGGGGCGCCTCGTGCAATTTTACATTTTTTTAAAGCCTAAAAGGCTTTTTAGCCAAAATTAATGTATTTGGCAAAGCTTTTAGGAAAAATATATATTTTTGAATAGAAGCAAAAATAATTTTTGAGTAGCAGATATATAGCCTATTTGGCCAAGCTTCACCAATTCTAGAAACATTTTTTTTTCAAAAAAAAAAGTGATTTTTTTCAAAGTTGAAGTGTTTGGCCAAGTTTTTGAAAGGAAAAAAAAGTGCTTTTGAGGAGAAGCAGAACAAAAACAGCTTCTCTCCAAAAGCAGTTTTTTGAAAATTATTTTTGAGAATAATATAACAAGAAGCAATTTTTTAAAAGCCTCGTCAAATACTAGTTGCTGCTCAGAAGTGCTTTTCATATTAACTAGTCAAACACAACTGCTTTTCACCAAAAGTACTTTTGAGAAAAACATTTTTGAGAAAAAAGACTTCTCAAAACAAGTTATCTTTGCAGCATGGGCAAACAAGCTAATAAAAACTTTCTCCAAAAGCACTTTTTTGAAAAATAATTATAAAAAATACACTTAGAAGTACTTTTTAAAAGGTTTGTACATTAATTACTACTTAAAAGTACTTTTAAATTAATTAGCTAAACACAATATGCTTCTTACCAAATATCTTTTTTGAAAAATACTTTTCAAAATGAGTTAATTTTACAAGTTTGATCAAACAAGTTATGAGTAACCATTAATTTTAAGTTAATGCGTACGATACTGGACACGAGCTTCTTTCCCCTTTTTTCAAAATTTGTCTAAAATCTCTCTATTCTTTGCTTATATGTTTGAAGTAAGAACACGTTAGGGACTAGTTCGCGAGCTGCTATAGTTTTACATATAACTAATTAAGTTAATTTTGGCTCTTGTCTTGCAGCTCAAATTTTCCACATGATCATTGGGTCAAGAGGAAGAAGAAATACCACCAAGACATGCAAATTCAAAAGCGAAAGGCGAAAAAGAAAAGGTAAAGAGCAAGAATTAATTAAGCCAATCCACTAAGAGAAAAAGAAAGAGATAAATTATTGGGATATGCGAGAAACAGCAACAGCATATGTATCTTTTTCTTTATTGTCACTGTCTCACTCTCTTAACAAAGTAAATGGCCCTATATGTTTAATCAAAGCAAAACAACTTTAAAGCTTTAGTCTAACGCCACAAATCTGTGTCAAAAAATATATAGTACGTACTACACTGATTTTTCTACACTTAGTAATAGTTGAGTATCGGGAAGTCATGGGTACGAGCCGTGTGAATAGTCTCCGGCAGAAATGTAAGGTAAGACTATGACATTTTCTCAAACTTCACGCATAGCGGGAGCTTAGTGCATCGGTCTGACTTTTTTTAGTAGTAACCTAGTAATTAAAGGCATGATATTTGTAATGCATGCCCTTTTACAATTTATAATTTAAAAAAATAATTTTTAGATATCTTATGTGAAAAAGACAGATTTCTTACGTGTAAAAGTAAATGTCCCATATATATATATATATATATATATATAAAGTAGAATCATAAAACTAAAAACAAGTTTACAATCAGACCACAAAATCAATTGAGCAGTAGTATGAAAAAGCAACAATGGAGGAGCCATGCATGCCAACAAAAGGGGACACTTTTTTGTTAGTTGAGTTGCATGTTTCTTTTAACCAAAAAACACGTAGAATATTCTCTATTTAAAGTTAATTGATAGCATGCACTATAGTAAAAGTCAAGAAATTAAAGCACTTTATATATCTTTATACCCTTTTATTTTGGTTCAAAAAGTGAACTATAGTGCAACTGATTCAGATATATCCATATGTGGATCTACGTAATCAATTATTTGGAAGCAGGGAGTGCATGTTATTGTATATTTTGAATATGCATCTGCTTAAGAAATTTTGTTTTCAAAAGGGAAGTCCAAAATATGTGTTCACCAAAATAAAGTAAAAGCATTAAATTAGTTTTCACATATATAACAAAAATAATATATTTAGTATAATTTCACAAGTGAGATCGGGGAAAATAGAAAGTACGCAGTCTTATCCCTATTTTGTAAAGATAAAAAAGTTGTTTCTGATAAACACACGACTCAAAGCAAGCATTATAGTTAGGCTTAATTACTTTAACTTCGAATGAAGACTAACCGTATGTTTGGATCATCGTTCCCCGTCGTTTTATAATGTATTGTATTGTATTGTACCGTATCGTTTTATGAATATAATGTTTGAATATATTGTATTGTTTGAATTGTCATTGTTAAATATAATATTTTAATGTTTGGTTTGACTGTATTGTACTGTACTGTAACTGATAAGTTTACTAAAATACCCTCAATTATTAAAATATTAAATTTATCAAAAATTATGCATAAAATAATTTTTTAAAAATGAAACAGAAGAAGGAAAAATACCTTAAGAAAGCAGACAGAAAAAGGCAAAACAAATGAGCACAACTAAATAAAATTGAGTTAAACGCAAATTAGGAGAAAAAGTAAAATAGAAGGCGGCAAACACACATTTAACGTTGGTGGCAGAAGTGCTAGAAAAAATAAAGTAGGTTAGAAGTTAGAGATTTAGAGTTAAAATTGAAAAAAGGTAAAGGGTAAAATAGAATTGTGGAGTAATAAGTTAGGGCATAATTGGAAAGAAAAATATGAAACGATCCCACCACACCAAATCTTTTGTTTCAAAAAAGGGAACTTTTCATTGTTTCAAAACAATGGATTTAACAATACAATACAATCAATTTTAATGAAACAATCAAAACAATCATTGTTTTGGAATAACTAAACAATACGATACAATGACAAACAACCCTCCAAACAAGCTGTAAAGTCTAAAGAGTATATACAGTGGTGGAGGCAGGATATATACTAAGGGTGTTAAAAAAAATTAGATTGCAGCTCACGAGAATCAAACCTACAATATTCTACACATTCTAAACACCCTTGACCACTGAGTCAAACATTTGCCTTGTGTCAATGATGTTCAAAACTTAATATATAGAGATAAAAAATAAATTTTACCTTATATACACAGTGTAATTTTTCGGCGAAGGGTGTTTAGGTGAGCACCCTTGCGCCCCTGCTTCCGTGTGTATATATATATATATATATATATATATATATATATATATATATATATATATATATATATATATATATATATATATATATATATATATATATATATGCGCACGCGAATGTATTTTGCATTCTTCGTTACTAATATTGTTATTGCTAATTTACTTAGTATCTTCCAAACCTAACTTTTAGAAACTACTTAATACTATTATATAAGGAAGTATCATTTCAAAAATCATTATATACACATTGTAAATGAAACTTTGATGTAGAAATGCCATAGGAGATGAGCTAATCAAGTGGATGAGCAACGATTAAAGAGTAGATGAGGGAGTCATAATGTGGGTAGCTAGAAGTGATGCATGAGCGACACATGTCACCTTCAATAATTCAATTCTAAACTGCTAAAAATAAAGAAGCCTAGCTATACTTACACAGGCTAGATACATGGTTTAAAGTTTATGTGTTTGAAATTATAGTTTTTTAAGTTGTTGAATATTAAATTATTAATTTATAGTATATATTAAAAAAATTCAGACAAATATAAAATTTAGACCTAAATTATTGGATTTGACTGGATTTGTAACCTAATCTCTGGCTCTATCCAGGGGGAGTATTAGCTATGAGTTCAGATAAACTTAGTACAGTAGCTTATTTAAACCTTATATTTATATACAAATATTATTAAATATATATAAATATTTAATTACAAGCTTAATAACTAAAAAAAATGTATTCGATGACAAATTTAGAATCCCTAAATTTTATATCTTAGTTCCGTTTTTGTACGTAACTATACCACAAAGATATCATAATAATATAGTGAATATTTGGAGGAGTTGATTTTGAAGATTGACCCGTTTTTGTACGTAACTATACCACAAAGATATCATAATAATATAGTGAATATTTGGAGGAGTTGATTTTGAAGATTGAAGCTTAGGTGTGTAGTGGATAAACATCAAAAAGGCCAATGAACTTTGAATAAGAGAGAAAAAAGAAGAACTACTCTATAACTAGCTATCACCACCTTTAAGAGTGAAATAGACTGATCTTTAATCATAGAGAATCACAGCCACAATTTCTCATTTTCTCAACCTACCACGTACTCATGTATTAATTTGCTCTTCATTTTGTAGTAAGGAGACAAGAGTCATCTTTCCTTTGTATCTTTTCTTTTTATTATACATTGTTTGAACACTTGTGTCTTTTTCTTTTTTTAATCTTTGGGGTGTTCGAGTTGGTTGAGCTCGAGATTCCAAATGATAGACTTGGAACTTGAAAATTGAAATTCATTTGCATACTTTTTCGGTCAAGCCTACTGCACGAGATTTGCCTAATACGATTATTCTCATGTATGATTTATGAGCTATTATACATAAAACCTATGTGCACCCAAAAAGTAATGATTGTGGGTTCTCTTGTTAACAAAAAGCCCTTTTTAAAATTAGGAAGTAATTTTTCTTTTTTTGGGGGTGGGGGGTTGGGAGTGGCAGGACGTAAATAGAGAAAAGGAGAAGGGTTAAGGGAAAGTTAATAAAATGTAAAACAAATTAATACCACTAGAAGTCAAAATCTCCTTTATGTAACAGCTAAACATTGGCAGGTTAATGGATGGAATTACTATCTATGCATGCATTTTCAATTTAAACGACGAATTTTTATTTCTCGAATGATGTCCGAATAATAATATCTGGTTGGAAAAGTGCCCGCTCGTAGGATCCGATAGGGTCCGGTTAGTTCGTGTTTGAAAGAACATAACTCATTAGAATTCACTAACTTTGATAGGAGTACTTTATTAGTAGTAGCTACAGCTTACAGGTAAGTTTTGGCATTCCCGCATTTTCTTGTAATTGATTTGAGGATGTTGCACGTAACGCCGAGCACTTTAATTATTTTAATTTTCACCTAATAACAAAGACAAGAGAGAGAAGATTCTCACGTACGAGTAGAAAATAAACAAATATTTGCACGATCGTACGGTGGGTACATATTACGAAAATATTTTCCTAATAATTCTTTTTTTTTTTAAGTATTGCATGATTGATCCGACAACATTAGTCCATATTAAAAAAACAGTCGTTTTCAATATAAGTAAAGTTGATTGGGTGGGGCTATTTAAGTGGAGGGGGTGAGGGTGGGGTGGGTGGATTTTGTGTGCATATAATATGAATTACAGTTGACTTTGATTTTTCTAGATATATGTAACATGATGAAATTTCAATGTACTTGCTAGCATGAAGTTAAACCGCCTCGCGAACAAATTAAGTTTGTTTGGCTCAAAAGTTATCGGTTACTTTATAAACACAAAAAATTATATGTAGGTTGATGGCAAATTACAGCAAATCATAATAAATCGAGAATCAAGCAGGAAAAATAGTAATTGAGAATAACTCTTCTAATGACAGAAAATATGAATGATCTTTATTGATTGATAATAGGGTAGCCTCCTCGTAGAGAGGTTTAGAGCCTTACAATCATACTCTTTTTGATCTTCAATCTTTTTGTATTTCTTTCTGATTCTCCCTCCTTGTTTTGCTCTGTTTATTTTAGAGCCCCTATGGAAAAAGAGAGGAACCCCCTTTCCTATTTCTTCCTGATATTTATAGAAATAAAACATGCATGGCGCATGTTAGTGGTGTGGCCCACGTTAAGAGACTGTCTCTTGATAAAAGTGGATAGGCTGCAGCCTCACTTATCATCTTAATCGGGCGTACGAAAATGACTTTGGTTCAGGGAAGTCGTGCTGTTTATTAACCGTCACTTATTGTCGATTATTATATGATCGAATATTGACTTGTACAGTTAGTCCCTCCGCTCATCAGGGTCGTCCCGAATTCGAGCTTGATGAGCGGACTGTGGTGATCGTAATGTAGATGGATTTTGGACGAGGAGGGGATGATGACTACTCGTGTCAATGCCATACTTTTTATGGCGGTAGACCGATCTCATTATTTTTTGAGAGTTTACTTTGGCCGTACGGGTGTCATCGGCGACGGGAGGTGACCCGTATATAGTGTGTGTGAGTATGATGTACGCGGTTTGTCAAAAGTTTTAACAGCGCAGGACTTATTCCGCCATTATTGATAAGGCTCTTTGTTTACTATGATTGGTGAGATGGTGACTGTGGTCGGGTGGGCGATTTATGATGCTGATCGTGGCAGCGCTCGTATTGGTAGAGTTGAACCGTTTTTGACGGTTGGATGTGTAGTTAATGACATCCATCGATTTTTCCAAAATCATTTATGTTGCCTATAAATGTGGTTTGGGATATCTGATTCTTGACATTCTGCTGTTTATTTGTGAGATTCTGGAGCTCTTCTCTTTTGTGTACTAAAATTGTTTTCTCTTTTGCGACAAGATTTATCATCTTTGTCAAATCCGGTATTCTATTCTATTCTCTTAACAACTGTGCAATGGCCGGTTGTTCTTCTCGTGGAGTTCTTTCGGTTGGTCTGTCAATCCTCTGATGGTTGAGGACCATCTCCAGCGCTGGGAAGAGAGGGGTAGATTGAGGCTGAGGGGGTCCCGTCGATAGACGAAATACTCCCTGTAGTTGGAGGTCTGATGATAGATTTCACCGTCGATGGAGGGGAGGATCCCGTGGATGAGGCCCTACTGATGGGGGAGGTTGGCATGACCCAACGGCGGGAGAAGGGGTTTGTGCCTACCCACGCCAACATTCTTCTTGCTCGTCATGAGGAGAGGGTTCATACTAATCACGCAGGGTATTGTATTTTTTACGCGTATCCCTTCAGACTGGGGTTCAGGATCCCGCTTCCCAATTTGGTGGTGGACTTTTGCCGTTACTACAAGGTGTATCCGGGACAACTCTCCCCTTCTCTCTACAAACTCCTGGCGATATTTTTGAAATATGGGGAATTGGCCGGCAGGACAGTCACACTACAGCACGTGCTGGCCCTATATGCTCCTCAACGAGTGCGGGGGACCATGCTTCGGGTGAGCCCGCATGGGTCGAGAGGGATGACGGCTGTATTGGACGATGAAGTTGAACCTAGGCCGTTCGAGCAATTATTTTATATCCGGACCGAGCACTTGGTGGCGTCTTCTCCGGGGTTCCCGGAGGTCTGGTATCACATACGTGAGTTATTTTTTTTGAACGGCAATTTTTATTCCTTTCTTTCCTCTTTTACTATCTTAAGTTATCATTGCCTTGTCGTTGCATTTATAGCCGAGAGGTTGCCACCGGCTTCATTTGCCCCTGCATGGATGGCTCAAAGCCGTGGTTCCTCACACCGAGGGGATTCGCTCGTGGGCGTCCTTTTGGGTTAAGCATGGCCGGGGGCAAACCGTGGGTAAGAAATTTTGTTCTTCAGACTTGCCATATTTAGAGCTTAGTAGATTTTCAGGCTGAACTCGCCTTTCTCTTACAGGGAGAGCGAATCGTGGCAGAGCTTCTCAACTAGCTTTTCGGCGGCCCCGCGTGATTGCCAGATTCTTTGCGGCTCCGGCGCCATGCCTCTGTCACGACCCGGATTTTCCCCCAACATCGGGATCGTGATGGCGCCTACTCGTGGTAGCTAGGCAAGCCACTGTATTCATACTATCCTGTTTTTAACACAATTTTAATTAAATAAATGCGGAATACTTTATCGAAATAGAGATAACTAATTACAAGATGAAAATCATACTGAAATCCTCTACCCAAGACGTGGAGTCACCAACTCACGAACTACTACTGAATACTACACATAAGAGTTGGAAGGAAATATAACATAGTTCTGTTTGTCTCGGAACAAAGAGACTACAGCTAGTAACATAAGTAAAGAGAGAGACGCCGGGCCTGCGGACGTCTGCAAGCTACCTCGGTCTCAAATGTGATCAACTCCCACGCAATCGATTTACTACTGCTGCTCCTGATCGTAACCTGGACCTGTGCAAAAACGCACAGAAGTGTAGTATCAGCACAACCGACCCCATGTGCTGGTAAGTGCCTGGCCTATCCCGGCGAAGTAGTGACAAGCCTAGGACCGGACACCCACATAAACCTGTGCAATTCAATATATATGTATACCACAGAATAACAAGAAATAACCAGGTAATAACACGATAAGGAATATCTCAAAGAATTCAACAATTAACAACAGTTAATAAATTCACAAGGAAAAACAAAGTATAATGGAAACACAAGTAATATCAAGTCAAGGAATAGCAAGCAGTTGCACGGCATCACCCTTCGTGCTTTTACTCTCATCCTCACCAAATAAGCAAATAAAGTACACGGCATCACCGTTCGTGCTTTTACTCTCATCCTCACATCCATAGTACGGCATGATCCTTCGTACATGGTTCAATAAGAGGGCACGGCATGATCCTTCGTGCATAATCAATAAAACATGGCACGACATTAACCTTCGTGCATAAATAATAAAACATGGCACGGCATCACCCTTCGTGCATTATCACTCTTCCTCACCCAAATAACAATCACAATTAAGGGCAAAGAAAGAAACAGTAATTCATAAACCGTCCCAACAAGGGCAATCAATAATTATCTTCACAACAAGTCCCAACAAGGGAGAACCATAACAATTCTACAACTTGACAAAGGTTCAACAATTCATCTGTAAATATATCTCAAAATAAGCATTTTCAACGACTCACGGTCATACTAGACGCCAGTGTATGGATGCTCGTCACCACAGCCCATACACCGCACTCGATCACATAACACATAACACGTAATCCTATTCCCTCAAGCTAGGATAGAACAAACACTTACCTCGAATGTTTATGAACAATTCAATCCGTGGAAATGTCTTTTCTTTCAAATTTGGCTCCAATCCAATCGTATCTATACACAATTGATTTAATATCATCAATACTACTCAACAAACTAATTCTTAAGACCAAATACAACTTTTACAACATTCTGTCCGGAATAGTGAATTTCAACCCCGGGCCCACATGGTCGGAAATCCGGTTACCCATCCCCCCACGAGTTCATGTATATGATTTGTTTCAAAATCGGACCTCAATTCGAGGTCCAATTTCCCAATTTATGAAAAACCCTATATTCTAACAAAAACAAGAAAATCTACCATGAAAACCTTTGATTTCTATTGAAAAACATGTTTAATGATGTTAGGAATTGAAAGAATTAAGTAAAAGGTGACTTACAATTGTTTTGATGAAGAAAGAATCCGTGAAGAATCGCAAATGGGTGTTTTTGTTTTGTAAAAAGTGAAGAAATGAAGTGAAAATCGTGTTTTACAGGTCTCTGTGTTCGCATTTGCGAACATGGGTTCGCAATTGCACAAAACTGGGAAGTTCGCATTTGCGAACTTTTGTTCACATTTTGGGAAGTTCGCATTTGCGAACTTTTGTTCGCATTTGCGAACCAAGGCACAACTGGGAAGTTCACATTTGCGAACTCTGCAGGTCAGGTGCTGACAGCAACTTTCTAACATGAAAAATTGATCTGAACTATTGTTCGCATTTGCGAACAAGGCTGGATTTGGGAATGTTCGCATTTGCGAACTATGGTTCGCATTTGCGAACATAGGCAAGACAAGGGGATGTTCGCATTTGCGAACAATTGTTCGCATTTGCGAACAAGGCTGGGTCATGAGGGGCTTCGCATTTGCGATCAGGGTTCGCATTTGCGAGCCCTGCCTTGATCTGCCCCCTTCGCAATTGCGAGAAATGCTTCGCAATTGCGAAGCCAACAGCTGGGTGAAAAACCAGCAGTGCAAAAATTCAGAATTTAATCCAACGGCCTATCAAATCTTTACCCGAGCCCCCCGGGCTCCAAACCAAACATGTACAGAACCTCAAAAACACATTATGAACTTGTTCGTGCGATCACATCGCCAATATCACATCGTTTTCATCAAATCAAGCCTCAAATTCATGATTTTCATACTTTTGGTTTTCAAAACTTTCAAACTTGGAACTCGAGGTCCAAAACATCTCAAACGACATCCGAATGTCACCAAACTTTACAGAAATCACATATATAATATTTAAGACTTGTACCGGGCGTCGGAACCAAAATACGAGCCCAATACCAAGGTCAATTAATTCATTTCCTTTAACAATTAAATCAAAAACAATTTCATAGCAAAATTCATAACTTGGGCTCTAGGCCTCAGAATTCGACTCCGGATGCATGTCCAAGTCCCATATTTTCCTACGGACCTCTCGGGACCACCCAATCTCGGGTCCGGATCCGTTTACCAAAAATGTTGACCGAAGTCAACCATATCAATATTAATATTATTTTTATCCACATTTCTCATAGAATTCATATTTTCTATCACAAAATCTTTTCGGCTACATGCTCGGATTGTGCACGTAAATCGAGGCAATATGGAATGAGGATTTCAAGGCCTCAGAAGCTCGAAATGATTAATAAAATAAGTGATGACCCTTTGGGTCGTCACAATCTCCACCTCTAAAATAACTGTTCGTCCTCGAACAGACAAACGAAAGAAGTACCTGAGTCAGGAAACAAGTGTGGGTAGCGGCTCCGCATATCAGACTCGGACTCCCAGGTCGATGCCTCAGGAGGCTGACCTCTCCACTGAATACGCACAGAAGGATAACTCTTCGACCTCAAACTGTCGAACCTGCCGGTCTAGAATAGCCACCGGCTCCTCCTCGTAAGATAGATCATTGTCCGATTGGACAGTACTGAAGTCTAACACATGTGTGGGATCGCCGTGGTATCTCCGAAGCATAGATACGTGAAAAACTGGATGCACGGCCGATAAGCTAGGCGGCAAAGCTAATCTGTAAGCCACCCCTCCCACTCTGTCTAGAATCTCAAATGGACCAATATACCTAGGGCTGAGCTTGCCCTTCTTCCCGAACCTCGTCACGCCCTTCATAGGCGACACTCGGAGCAATACTCGTTCACCAACCATGAAATCTACATCTCGAACCTTACGATCCGCATAAGTCTTCTACCTGGACTAAGCTGAACGCAATCTGTCCTGAATAGTCTTGACATTAACCAAGGCCTCCTGAACTAAGTCTGTACCCAACAACCGAGCCTCTCCCGGTTCAAACCATCCAACTGGTGATCGACATCGCCTACCATACAACGCCTCATATGGAGCCATCTGGATGCTAGACTGGTAGCTGTTATTGTAGGCAAACTCTGCTAATGGCAGAAACTGGTCCCACGAGCCTCTGAAATCAATAACACAGGCTCGAAGCATGTCCTCTAGAATCTGAATAGTCCTCTCGGACTGGCCATCCGTCTGAGGATGAAATGCTGTACTCAACTGAACCTGGGTGCCTAACTCCTGCTGGACCGCTCTCCGGAACCGCGAGGTAAACTGCGTACCCCGATCAGAGATAATAGATACTGGCACTCCATGGAGACGAACAATCTCCCTAATGTAAACCTCCGCTAACCTCCCCGACGAGTAGGAGACAGATACTGGAATAAAGTGTGCTGACTTGGTCAAAGGAAGTCCAGTAACGAAGTCCATAGTGATCCGCTCCCATTTCCACTCGGGAATTTCGATCCTCTGGAATACACCACCAGGTCTCTGGTGCTCATATTTCACCTGCTGACAATTCAGACACCGAGCGACATACGCAACGATATCTTTCTTCATTTTGCGCCATCAATAGTGCTGCCGTAAGTCCTGGTACATCTTCGCGGCACCTGGGTGAATAGAATACCGCGAACTGTGGGCCTCCGCTAAGATTAACTCTCGAATCCCTTCGACATTGGGCACACAAACTCGACCCTGCAATTTCAATACCCCATCATCATCTAGATTTACCTGTGTGGCACCTCCCCGCTGTATTGTATCTCTCAACTCATGCAAATGAGGATCATCAAATTGCCTCTCACGGATACGCTCTAATAAAGAAGAACGAGCGACCGTGCAGGCTAACACCCTGCTAGGCTCAGAAATGTCTAATCTCACGAACCGGTTGGCTAAGGCCTGGACATCTAGAGCTAATGGTCTCTGGCTGACCGGAATGTATGCAAGACTACCCATGCTGGCATACTTTCTACTCAATGCATCGGCCACCACATTGGCCTTACCGGGTGATATAAGATAGTAACATCATAGTCTTTTAGCAACTCTAACCATCTCCGCTATCGTAGATTCAACTCCTTTTGCTTGAACAAGTACTGTAGGCTTTTGTGATCAGTGTATACCTCACACGTCACACCATATAGATAATGCCTCCGGATCTTTAAGGCATGAACCACTGCTGCTAACTCAAGATCATGAACTGGATAATTCTTCTCATGTATTTTTAATTGCCTCGAAGCATAAGCGATAACCTTACCATCCTGCGTCAATACCGCTCCAAGCCACTGTACGAGATGCGTCACGATAAACTGCTGTATAAGGCACTGCACCTGTAGGTAGTACCAGCACCTGGTGCGGTGGTCGAGGCTGTCTTGACTTCCGAAAGCTCGCCTCGCACTCCTCGAACCATACGAAAGGAGACCCTTCTGGGTCAAACTGGTCATCGGGGCTGCAATAGAAGAAAACCTTCTACAAAATGACGGTAGTAACCTGCTAATCCCAAGAAACTCCGGATCTCAGTCACTGAAGCTGGTCGAGGCCAATTCTGGACTGCCTCAATCTTCTTTGGGTCTACCTGAATACCTTCCACTGATACAATGTGACCCAGAAATGCTACCGAACTCAGTCAGAACTCACATTTAGAAAATTTGGCATATAGCTGGTTATCTTTCAGAGTCTGAAGAACCACCCTGAGGTGCTGCTCGTGCTCTTCCTGGCTGCGGGAATACACAAGGATGTCATCTATAAAGACTATCACGAACAGATCTTAGTAAGGCCTGAATACCGATTCATCAACTCCATGAATGCTGCTGGGGCATTGGTCAACCCGAAGGACATGACCAAGAACTCATAATGCCCATATCTAGAGCGAAAGGCTGTCTTAGGAATGTCAGCCGCCCTGATCTTCAGCTGATGGTAGCCTGACCTCAAGTCTATCTTAAAGAATACCCTCGCTCCCTGGAGCTGGTCAAACAAATCATCAATCCTCGGTAGTGGATACTTATACTTTATTGTCACTTTGTTTAATTGCCGGTAATCAATACACATCCGCATCAAGCCATCTTTCTTCTTTACAAATAATACAGGTGCTCCCCAGGGGGAAACACTGGGCCTGATAAAGCCCTTCTCAAGAAGGTCCTGCAACTGATCTTTCAACTCTTTTAGCTCCGGCGGGGCCATACGATAAGGTGGAATAGAGATGGGCTGAGTGCCCGGTGCCAGATCAACACAAAAATCAATATCTCTGTCGGGTGGCATGCCCGGCAGGTCTGAAGGAAAAACCTCAGGAAACTCCCGTGCAATAGGGACTGACTCAATGGAAGGAACCTCTACGCTGGAATCACGAACATAAGCCAGATAAGCTAGACACCCCTTCTCGACCATACGTCGAGCCTTAACATAGGAAATAACAGTGCGAACGGAGTGGCTTGAGGTACCTTTCCACTCTAATCGGGGTGATTCTGGCAAGGCTAAGGTCACGGTCTTAGCATGACAATCTAGAATAGCATGGTATGGGGACAACCAGTCCATCCCCAATATGACATCAAAATCTACCATATCCAAAAGCAACAGATCAACACGGGTCTCAAGACCCCCAAATATAACTACGCACGAACGATGCACCCGATCGACTACAATGGAGTCACCCACTGGTGTAGCCACATAAACTGGAATATCCAGAGCATAGCTGGGCACGGCCAAATACGGTGCGAAGTAGGAAGACACATAGGAATATGTAGATCCAGGGGTCAAATAATACTGAAGCACCTCTGCCACACACAAGAATAGTACCTGTAATCACGGCATCTGATGCCTCCTGCCTCTGGCCTGGCTGGTAAAGCATAGAATCGGGGATCTGCACCTCCCCTCTAAGCTGCGTCTCTAGGACGACCATCAACTGGCTGACCTCTACCTCTGGCTGGACGGTCTCCGCCTCTACGGTCTCGACCTCCGCCTCTATAATCTCTACCCCGCCTCTGGCTGGCTGGGCAGGCTGAGGGTCAGCTGGGGCCTGAATCATAGGACGAGGACCTCGCTGCTGAGAGTTGCCCGCTGCTCGAGGGCAATACCTGATAAAATGACCTGGGTCACCACAACCGTAGCAACTCTTAGACTGATAGGGTTGCTGGCCCTGACGACCTGAATGGCCTCCACGAACACTCTGAAGAGGCTGAGCATTAATAGGAGGTTGGTCTGAATAATGCCCACGAAAACCACGATCACCTGGTCCACCCTGTGAAGCCTGAAGGGCGGAATGAAAAGGCCTGGAAGACTGGCCTCTATCAAAGGATTCTCTGCCACCAGAGGAAGAACCACCAAACCTGCCTGAATGACGAGGCCTCTTATCTGAAGAATAACTGCCTCCCCTAGCAAGAGCCATCTCAACTCCGCATGCTGCATTTGCTGCCTCCTGAAATGATATGTCACTCCCCACGCCCATAGCCATCTGGAGTCTAATTGGCCGATTAAGCCCATCTATAAACCTGCGGACCCTCTCCCGCTCTGTGGGAAGTATCACCACTGCATGACGAGCCAAATCGACAAATCTCGTCTCATACTGTGTGACCGTCATAGTGCCCTGATGGAGGTGCTCAAACTGCCTCCGAAGTACATCCCGTTGAGTAGCAAGGAGAAACTTCTCCATAAATAGTTCCGCAAACTGGTCCCATGACAAAGCTGGGGATCCTGCTGGTCGAGTTAAGCAATAATCTCTCCACCAAGTCTTGGCGGATCCTGCAAGTCTGAATGTACAGAAGTCAACTCCATTTGTCTCCACGATCCCCATAGTCTTGAGAATCTCATGGCAATTGAATAAGAAGTCCTGAGGATCCTCTGATGTGGCTCCACTGAAGGTAGTGGTAAATAGCTTGGAGAACCGATCAAGCCTCCATAACGAATCAGAAGTCATGGCCGCTCCATCACCGGCATGAGCTGTGGTACCTGACTGAGTGGCCACAGCTGGCTGAACCACTAGTGCCTGAGGCTGAGGAGCTACTGGCTCCGGAGTACTAGCAATAGGGGTCTGGGCCCTCCTCCCGGCCGAGAAGCGGGCTGGTGCAAGCGATAATAAGCCCGTGCGGCAATGCCGTCCATAAATCCCGCTATTCGACCAAAGCATCCCGAAGATCGGGGGTAAATAAAGCCTCTCCTGGGACTCGAGTGGGCCCGCCTGAGCTGCTGGGCCCGGAACCTCCTCGTCGGTCTCAATATGAGGCTCCACCTGCAGGGTAGCTGCTCGGGGCCGAGCTCTACCCCTACCACGGCCTACGATACGGCCTTGGCCCCTGCCCTCGCGAGAGCTGCCCTGGGGCTCGGGCTGCTGGTCGGCGGACGAAGAAGCACGTGTCCTCGCCATATGCGAAAGGACAGAATAGAAATTCAATCGGTAATTGAGGAACAAGTCGCACGACAAGAAAGAACAAATGAAAGACTCTTTCCTAACTCAATAGACTCTGGAGGACAAGTACGGACGTCTCCGTACCTACCTCTCAAACTCTACTAAGCTTGTTCGTGAGTGGTGAGACCTATGTAACCTAGAGCTTTGATACCGACTTGTCACGACCCGGATTTTTACCCCAACATCGGGATCGTGATGGCGCCTACTCGTGGTAGCTAGGCAAGCCACTGTATTCATACTATCATGTTTTTAACACAATTTTAATTAAATAAATGCGGAATACTTTATCGAAATAGAGATAACTAATTACAAGATGAAAATCATACTGAAATCCTCTACCCAAGACGTGAAGTCACCAACTCACGAACTACTACTGAATACTACACATAAAAGTTTGAAAGAAATATAACATAATTCTGTTTGTCTCGGAACAAAGAGACTACGGCTAGTAACATAAGTAAAGAGAGAGACGCCGGGCTTGCGGACGTTCTGCAAGCTACCTCGGTCTCAAATGTGATCAACTCCCACGCAATCGATTTACTGCTGCTTCTCCTGATCGTAACCTGGACCTGTGCAAAAACGCACAGAAGTGTAGTATCAGCACAACCGACCCCATGTGCTGGTAAGTGCCTGGCCTATCCCGGCGAAGTAGTGACAAGCCTAGGACCAGACACCCACATAAACCTGTGCAATTCAATATATATGTATACCACAGAATAACAAGAAATAACCAAGTAATAACACCATAAGAAATATCTCAAAGAACTCAACAATTAACAGCAGTTAATAAGTTCACAAAGAAAACAAAGTATAATGGAAACACAAGTAATATCAAGTCAAGGAATAGCAAGCGGTTGCACGGCATCACCCTTCGTGCTTTTACTCTCATCCTCACCAAATAAGCAAATAAAGTACACGGCATCACCCTTCGTGCTTTTACTCTCATCCTCACATCCATAGTACGGCATGATCCTTCGTACATGGTTCAATAACAAGGCACGACATGATCCTTCGTGCATAATCAATAAAACATGGCACGGCATTAACCTTCGTGCATAAATAATAAAACATGGCACGGCATCACCCTTCGTGCATTATCACTCTTCCTCACCCAAATAACAATCACGGTTAAGGGCAAAGAAAGAAACAGTAATTCATAAACCGTCCCAACAAGGGCAATCAATAATTATCTTCACAACAAGTCCCAATAAGGGAGAACCATAACAATTCTACAACCTGACAAAGGTTCAACAATTCATCTCTAAATATATCTCAAAATAAACATTTTCAACGACTCACGGTCATACTAGATGCCAGTGTATGGATGCTCGTCACCACAACCCATACACCGCACTCGATCACATAACACATAACACATAATCCTATTCCCTCAAGCTAGGATAGAACAAACACTTACCTCGAATGTTTATGAACAATTCAATCCGTGGAAATGTCTTTTTCTTTCAAATTTGGCTCCAATCCAATCGTATCTATACACAATTGATTTAATATCATCAATACTACTCAACAAACTAATTCTTAAGACCAAATACAACTTTTACAACATTCTGCCCGGAATAGTGAATTTCAACCCCGGGCCCACATGGTCGGAACTCGGGGTTCGGACCAAAATCCGGTTACCCATCCCCTCACGAGTTCATGTATATGATTTGTTTCAAAATTGGACCTCAATTCGAGGTCCAATTTCCCAATTTATGAAAAACCCTATATTCTAACAAAAACAAGAAATTCTACCATGAAAACCTTTGATTTCTATTGAAAAACATGTTTAATGATGTTAGGAATTGAAAAAATTAAGTAAAACGTGACTTACAATTATTTTGATGAAGAAGAAATCTGTGAAGAATCGCAAATGGGTGTTTTTGTTTTGTAAAAAGGGAAGAAATGAAGTGAAAATCGTGTTTTACAGGTCTCTGTGTTCGCATTTGCGAACATGGGTTCGCAATTGCGAACCCCAACCAATTTCTGGAGTTTGAAAATTTTGTTCGCATTTGCGAACTTTTGTTCGCATTTGCGAACACTGGCAGGAAAGGGGAGTGTTCGCATTTGCGAACTAATGTTCGCATTTGCGAACACAGGCAGTAAAGGGCATTGTTCGCATTTGCGAACAAGGCTGGATTTGGGTATGTTCGCATTTGCGAACTATGGTTCGCATTTGCGAACATAGGCAGGACAAGGGGATGTTCGCATTTGCGAACAAGGCTGGGTCATGAGGGGCTTCGCATTAGCGATCAGGGTTCGCATTTGGCAGCCCTGCCTTGTTCTGCCCCCTTCGCAATTGCGAGAAATGCTTTGCAATTGCGAAGCCAACAGCTGGGTGAAAAACCAGCAGTGCAAAAATTCAGAATTTAATCCAACGGCCTATCAAATCTTTACCCGAGCCCCCGGGCTCCAAACCAAACATGTACACAACCTCAAAAACACATTATGAACTTGTTCGTGCGATCACATCGCCAATATCACATCGTTTTTATCAAATCAAGCCTCAAATTCATGATTTTCATACTTTTGGTTTTCAAAACTTTCAAACTTGGAACTCGAGGTCCAAAACATCTCAAACGACATCCGAATGTCACCAAACTTTACAGAAATCACATATATAATATTTAAGACTTGTACCGGGCGTCGGAACCAAAATACGAACCCGATACCAAGGACAATTAATTCATTTCCTTTAACAATTAAATCAAAAACAATTTCATAGCAAAATTCATAACTTGGGCTCTAGGCCTCAGAATTCGACTCCGGACACATGTCCAAGTCCCATATTTTCCTACGGACCTCTCGGGACCACCCAATCTCGGGTCCGGATCCGTTTACCAAAAATGTTGACCGAAGTCAACCATATCAATATTAATATCATTTTTATCCACATTTCTCATAGAATTCATATTTTCTATCACAAAATCTTTCCGGCTACATGCTCGGATTGTGCACGTAAATTGAGGCAACATGGAATGAGGTTTTCAAGGCCTCAGAAGCTCGAAATGATTAATAAAATAAGTGATGACCCTTTGGGTCGTCACAGCCTCGTACCGAAGGCTACGTCGATTGAATCTTCTGCGGCTCCTTGTCCTTCTTGTTCTTTATTCTGTGACGAGGACCGTTAGGGACCATTCACCCTCGGGACGGCTCGTCTTCGTGTGACGAGGAAAATAGCCCTTTGAATAGGCGCATGGTTGATTTCACTCTGGTTCCACCTATGGCGGTCGTGTCTGTTCCTCCCGTCATAATAAATGTGTATTCTTTTCCTTTGGAGGCAGGAGAGGGTACGACCATGGCGCATACTCCTGAGGACGGGTCGAGGGAGAATGATGTCCAGGCTCGCATGGATCGGTAAGGGAGTGCTGCTCCAACGGACCAGTCTTTGACCCATATGGTTAAGTTAGGGGAGGCTTCCAAGGTGATCGTGGATATCGGCGGGATGAGTACCCCTTTGGCGGAGGTGGCGGCGACAGGGGACGGGTCCGCATCCAACTCGAATTTGGATTCTGAGGATGTTCGCATGTTCCGCGAGGGTGTCACAAGTGCAGCTGTTCACCCGGAGGGGAGGCCGCACCGTATTGAGGTTCCTGCGGATGAGAATTTGCTGTTGTTGGACTCGAGTTTGGTGTCGCAATTTAGGCAGTTGTGTTCTGCGATAGAGAATGAGTCATTGAGGGAGGTTACGGACGCCAGTCTCATGAACGAATTGGCCGTGATGGGAATGAGGGTATGCGTTCAGAGTTTGAAGCTTATTCGCTTTTTTGCCCAGTTTTCATTTCCTGCCTGAACCGTTGTTTCTCATTTTACAGGCTTTTTTGTTGCAGGTGAAGAGTCTCCGTCGAGCCTACGTTCGATTGGGGGTATTTTTACGGATGCTTAACAAGTGTCGTCGCTATCGAGACAAGTGCATGGAGATGAGCGTGAGTATAAGGAATGACCCCCGTAACCAGGATTTGGATGAAGAGTTGGCGAGGAGGGAGCTTCAAGCGAACCATGCGCTTGGTCGTATAAGGGCTTTAGAAGATTAGTTGTGTCGGAAGGATGATGAGCTTGAGGCCGGAAGGAGGGCCTCGATTAAGTGTGAGCGCTTGTGTTGACTAAGGTGACGGAAGTCACCTCGGAGTGGAATGGGAAGGTCACCGTGCTGGAAGGGGAGGTTGTGGCATTAAAGTGTAGGTTGGCCGATGCTTCGGCCCAGGTTGATGAGTTGCAGGGGATTATCCGCGCCAATGAGTCCCAGTTATCGTTGGTGAGAGCTGATATTGCCTTCAGAGATGGTAGCCTTGAAGAGCGGATCGGGGTCCTAGAGCGGGGTGCTCAAGAAGCGGCGGGGCAAATCGTGATATTGGAAGAAGAGAATTGGCGTCTCCAAGAGCAGTCCGCTTTTTCAGGCCAGTCTCGCGAGATTTGGGTTTATGCTGAGGCCCAACGGGATGTATACAATAACTTGTTTGAGGCCGGTATCGTATCCGAAGCCACTTTCGAGAGGGAAAGCTAAAGGGCACTGGAGGCCCGTATGGAGTGCGGTTTCGAAGCTGCAATGCATGGGATTGATGATGGTACTGGCAGGAGTTTGAGGGGAGCTGGAAATGGCGTGGAGGCTACAAGTGGCGGTGCAGAAGGTGCAGGTGACGATGCAGATGGGGCAGGTGGTGGTGCAGATGTCGCCGGGTGAAAAAAGTAGTTTCTTCCTTTTTTTAGTAGCTGCTAATGTTTTTTGTTTTGTTTTGTTCATTGTTGTCTTTCTTTTTTCTGGATGGTACTTGGACGGATGTAAGCGGGGTGGACCGTAATTGTTTTATGAACAAGGGGGAATTCTCCTTTTGTCATTTGTTTAATATTTGTTTTGTTCGCGTTTTGGGGGGGAAGGGGTAATTTGGTTTTGATATTCGATTCTGGAAAAGGTACTAATTGTTGGACGTTGGCGGCCGGTCCCCTCGTAACTTGGGTGGTCGAGACGAGCCATCCCTTCGGGGTCGGTACTGTTTGGCTTTAGTCCTATTTCGGGCGTGGTCGGGATATTTGCCGTGAGGACGAAAATGCAACGTGGTGGTTAGGGGTCGAATCTCACGTGTCTCTAATTTTAGTAGAAGTTAAATGTATTTACTTGGCCGGCGAGGGGGCTTGCCCTGTGACTCAGTTTAATTGGCAGCTTATTCGCGAAGGCACATGGCCTAAGTTCTAATTCAACAGTTGTTGATCTTTGTTGATTGTTCGGAGTCGAGGGTGTGTGGTTCAAGTCCTATTTCGACCGTGGTGAAATTAGTTGGTGAAGGCACATGGACTGAGTCCCAGTTCAACTTGGGCTGAACTTTGTTGATCATTTGGAGTCGAGGGCACGTAGCCCAGATCCTATTTCAACTGTAGATGTATTAGTTGGCGAAGGCGCATGGTCTGAATCCCAGTTCAACTCTGTTCATTATTTGGAGTCGAGGGCGCGTAGCCGAGTCCTATTTCAACCGTAGTTGAATTAGTTGGCGAAGGCGCATGGCCTGATTTCCAGTTCAACTGTGGTTGAACTCTTGTTAATTATTTGGAGTCGAGGGCACATAGTTCAAGTCCTATTTAGACCGTGGTGAAATTAGTTGGCGAAGGCGCATGCCCTGAGTCCCAGTTCAAATGTGGTTGAACTTTGTTATTCATTTGGAGTCGAGGGCGCGTAGCCCGAGTTCTATTTCATTCGTGGTTGAATTAGTTGGTGAAGGCGCATGGTCTGAGTCCCAGTTCAACTGTGGTTGAACTTTGTTAATCATTTGGAGTCGAGGGCACGTAGCCCGAGTTCTATTTCAATCGTGGTTGAATTAGTTGGCGAAGGCTAATGGCCCGAGTCCCAGTTCAACTGTGGTTGAACTTTGTTAATCATTTGGAGTCGAGGGCGCGTAGTGCGAGTTCTATTTCAACCGTGGTTGAATTAGTTGGCGAAGGCGCATTGCCTGAGTCCTAGTTCAACCATGGTTGAACTTTGTTAATCATTTGGAGTCGAGGGCACGTAGCCCGAGTCCTATTTCAACCGTGGTTGAATTAGTTGGCGAAGGCGCATGGCTTAAGCCCCAGTTCCACTGTGGTTGAGCTTTGTTAGTCATTTGGAGTCGAGGACGCGTAGCCCGAGTTCTATTTCAACCGTGGTTGAATTAGTTTGCGAAGGCGCATGGCCCGAGTCCCAGTTCAATTGTGGTTGAACTTTGTTAATCATTTGGAGTCAAGGGCGCGTAGCTCGAGTCTTATTTCAACCGTGGTTGAATTAGTTGGCGAAGGCACATGGCCTGAGTCCCAGTTCAACTGTGGTTGAACTTTGTTAATCATTTGGAGTCGCGCGTAGCCCGAGTCCTATTTCAACTGTGGTTGAATTAGTTGGGGAATGCGCATAGCCCGAGACCCAGTTCAACTGTGGTTGAACTTTGTTAATCATTTGGAGTTTTGGGCGCGTAGCCCAAGTCCTATTTCAACCGTGGTTGAATTAGTTGGTGAAGGAACATGGCTTGAGTCCCAGTTCAACTATGGTTGAATTTTGTTAGTCATTTGGAGTCGAGGGCGCATAGCCCGGGTCCTATTTCAACCGTGGTTGAATTAGTTGGCGAAGGCGCATGGCCTGAGTTCCAGTTCAACTGTGGTTGAACATTATTAATCATTTGGAGTCGAGGGCGCGTAGCCCGAGTTCTATTTCAACCGTGGTTGAATTAGCTGGCGAAGGCGCATGGCCTGATTTTCCAAGTGTGTGGGTGAGGTGGAGCAGGCTTGCTCCGATTGGGTTGATTTTCCCTTTCCCGATGTTCCCCCCTTGCTTTCGATTTCAGGAAGAGCTACGCGATCTTGCTAGGAAATCCCCACAGACGGTGCCAAATTATTTGGCTCAAAACTTTCAACGGTCTTCTTTCAAGCTTCTCTCTCTAGCAACTCTCAAGCTTCCCAACGGTCTTCTTCTCCAGCGGCAGCTCCCCTTCCCCCACTCCCTCCCTTCCCCCCTCCCCACTCCCCCCCTCCGGCAACCAGCCACCCAGGTAAGGTAAGGTCACCCCCAACCCTCTTCTCTCTCTTCTCTCCCCTACCCTTCCCACCCCCAGCCCCCAGCCCCCGACCAGCCCCTCCCCATCTCCGCCTCACCTCTTATCCCTCTCTCTCTCTTCTCTCCCCCCACCTCTCTTCTATCTCCCCCCCCCCCGCTCAGCTCCCCCCAACCTCTTTTTCTCCCCATCCCTCTCCCTAACTCCGGCGAGTCGCCGGCAACCCCCACACCCGTTCCCCTGCCTTTTTGTGTGGTTAGCTTTGTGTTTGTGCAGGTTTTCGACGGGACGCAACAGAACTACCCGTCCCGATAAATCTCAAGACATGCGACAAGGCGACTTTGCGGCGTTGGGAGTGAAGAGCTAAGCAACACCGGCCAGGACGTGCAAGAGGAAGCAGCACTTGACCTCGGGCGCACCAAAGCCTACCTTCAGGTTTTTTCACCGGGAGTTGGTGTAGACACGTAATTTTTGACCATCCCCGAAATTTCACCCGTTTTAGCGTAGAATAATTAATTTAGGTCTCATATAGCTATTTACACTAATTTTAACTCTTTTACATTATTTTTATCATAAAATTAAAAAATACAAAAAAATAGTTTCATATTATATATACATATATAATTTAGTTTAATTAATTAAATTAATTTTTGCATTACGTAATATATTTATCTTATTTTAAAAGTAATTTAATTAAGGCTTGGGTATTTGTTTTTAACCTAATGTTAAGGCCCAAATCTGAGGCCCAAACACCTTACCCAACATTCCTAACCCATTTTCAACCCAGTCCAAACCCATTGACCCGCCCCAATTCCCTTTTAAATCTGAACCATCCATCACCTTAGATCCTATGGCCTAGATTTAATCCCCACACCTAAGAAACAACCCTAATCTTCTCATCTTCAATAAACTAGACACAAAACAAACCCTAGACTACCACCCCCAGCCGCCAATAGAGAACCTAGAGACTACCCAGCCGCCCACCCCATCTCCATAACCTAAAGAGGAGAACACACAAAAAACCCTAGAAGAAAGCTCCAGCCGCCAGCCTCTCCATCTCCAAGCTGCCGCCCCCATAGCCACCCTAACACCATCTCCACCAGCCGACAGACCAAAGAGAAGCTGCCGCCATCAGCAGAGAAGAAACGGCAGAACCCTAGCTGAAAAAAACGCCCCAGCCGCCACCCCCTATCTTCTCTAAGGAGCCGTCATCTCCTTCTTCATCATAAAACTCACAAAGGAACCCTAGTGGAAAAAGACTCTCCGCCGCCAACCCCTCATCAACAACAACACCAGCGGCCACTTCTCTCTTCTTCATCAACAAAGAGACAACCCCTTAGTGTCTCTTTTCTCCTTGGCCATACCCTAACGCGAGATTCCCAACCCCTAAGCAAAAAAGACCCAAAGAAGCAATAGTTGGGTGAAAATGAGATGAGCTCAAAGCTAGACAGAAACGAGAAATTCAGTTTGTTAATAGAAGTCAGTCAAAATTCCACCATTTTTGAACCTAACGCCTCCTAGTTCTTCTTCTTCAACTATTGACGATTTTGGCCATATCGCCGCTAACTCGCATAGAAGGAATATGGCAAGGTTGAAGCTATCGCTCTGAGTTTGAATCCTGCGAGAAATTTGACAAGTTTCGAGGTCTAGACGTAGCTCCATCGAGGATCAGTAACTTTTCCGGTCGAGTCTGTTGCCTGTCGAGGTTCTGTTCGTGAATTTGTTGCTTGTGAGCCTCAAAACAGTCTAGGCATCTGAATTCCAAATTCAAATAAAGAGCTGGTTCTAAATTTACGGATTCTTCTACACTAACTAAAGGGATTTCACTCCTAAGATTCACCCTTATCTCTTATTTATTAGTTACCTGTTTTTGACTTCATATATGTGATTTTTTGCTAATATTGCTTTTGTTGATTAATCTTGTGAGATCTCTGTTTGACCGATAATTTCTATCATAGAACATGTTTTTCTCAGTCAAATTTGGTTGTTTGGTCAATTGCTTGATTTGCTAATTGTGTCGATTGGTCAACAGTTGATGGAACATGGAATAGTATTTGTTCTTTCTTTGGTTCCTATTTTGAAGATTGATTCTATTACTTTAAGAAACATTGAGTGAATTTTTAAATACATGTGGGCCATGGGAAGTAATAAGTAATTATGTACGTAAGAAAAATTGAACCTTAAGGAGATATCTTGCTCTTATTTATTTTGTTGGTCTTATTTTGAATCCGCTAGTAACATGTTTAGGCTGGAAACACTTGGGTAGGCAAGCTTTAGGATTTTGTTTGCTCCGAGGTGAGAGGTCGTTCCCTTAGTCGAATTTATCCGGGGAATACCCCGAGGTATTTGTACATATTATTATCCGGGGTATGCCCCGAAGAACTATGTAAATATTTTGTAGGCCTTGACAAGCATGGTAAAAAGTCTAGTATAGGTTAGCTTAGGATTTTCCTTTCTTTTACTTTTCATTTTCTTTTATTAGGTGGAGACGACCTCGAGCCTTTTTGTGTGTTTATTTTTTCTGTGATTGTTTTACCTCAATTGAATATTCTAAAAGCCAACCTGATCAAGTACGCAACCGTACTAGTTACGGGATTTAGGGAGTGCCTAACACCTTCTCCCCGAGTCAAATGAACCCCCTTACCCGAATCTCTGGTGCAGACTTAGTTTTGAAGTCTAAAGTGTTTTAAAGGAAAATCATTTTAAAAACGGTGGCCTGGCACACCGAAAGCAATTGTCAGGTGGCGACTCTGAGTTAATTCCTTTTAAACACACATTGTTGTCACTTTCAAAATTGAAAAACCCTTTTCAAGCTTTTTACTAAATCTTTTTTATTAATTTAAGGAGGGTTTGGTGGAAGGTTTGTTTTTGGTAAAAAAAAAAAAGGGTGTGACATCTCTGGCGACTCTGCTGGGGAAATTGTGGGTTCGAGCTAGTACTTGATTTTGTTGGCTTTTAGAATATTTGGTTGAGGTTTTTATGCTTTTTCATTAGCTTTACTTGATTTTATTATGTTTTTATATTTTTGTTATTTGCTAGTTGCCTACTTGTTTATAGTTTTTGCTTTATATGTTTACTGCTTCATAACCTGTCATCATATGCATAACCCCGAGTCTTCTTTCTGCAACAAGTCTTCCGGAGTACGTTTGAGCGTACACGGCCTTTTTGTGAGTCACCCGTGTCTTTAGGGGGTGGCGTGGGAGCGTGGAGTGGGCGGATAGCTAGAGCAGCCGCCATCGACCACGTGCCGCCCCGAATTGCCTTGTCTAGTGAACCCCAACCGTAGGTCAGCCTTTAGGTCATACTTATGTGCATCATATCATTTAAACCTAGCAGGGTTCGGTCCCAGGTACCGTGTCCCTTTGTAGGAAACTTGTCCAAATTTGGTCAAAATGGGCCCGTGGCCCAAAATGACAAGTAATCATCCTATGTGCTAAATGTCGCATCTTTGAGGGTAAAACGGTTATTTGGCGGACCGATATTTGGGAAAGAAGGGAAAAATGAAGAAAATAGGGCCCGGTTGCATTTTTCTTTCACAACTTTTTCAAGAAAAATCCAAAAAAAAGAAAAGAAAATTCAAAAAGATTTTACACTTTTTCATTATATTCCAAAAATTCAAAAAATTGAAAATGAAAAATCCAAAAAGATTTTACACTTTTTCATTATTTTCCAAAAATTCAAAAAAAAATGAAAATGAAAAATCCAAAAGATTTTATGTTTTTCCATTTGTTTTTCAAAAAGATAAAATATAGCTTTTTACAAATTAATTGCATCTTTCCGAACTACGCGAACCTGATTCTCGTCTCTCGGGGCGAGATACGTAGGCAACCCATATAGGGTCCGGTCTTCCTAGTATCTTAGGTTCTTGGCTTTGCGGGGTCTTAGCCAAATCTTGCATGTCTAGCCACTTTTGGCCACATCGACCATTCTTGCAAAATGGGGTCATTTTTGCGAAAGTGGTTCAATAAACCTATGTCTTAGAATTTTGAGTCCATAATTAGATATCATATCAGTTCAAGGTCTTTCCTTTTCGAGTTTGCATGTTTAGCCACTTTTGGCCACATCGGCTATTCTTGCAAAATGGGGTTATTTTCGCAAAAGTGGTTCAATTATTCATATATTAGGATTTTGAGTCTACAACTAGGAGTCATATTTCTTTTGGGTCCGCCCTTTTACAGTTTGCATCTTTAGCCACTTTTGGCCATATCGGCCACTTTTGCAAAATGAGTTATTTCTTTAAATTAATTTTTGGGCCATGATCATTGAGAGTTAAGTCCATATAAGCATTAGTATGATAGTTTCATATAAGAGTAGCCACCTTTGTTGAATTTGCACTAATAACCATCATTAGGCCATTTTGCAAATATAGCAAAATCGTGTCTTGCATTTATCCAATAGGAAATATGGTGTCGCTTAATGTCTTGAGTCACTGATTCACTTGATCTTACTTTTTCCATTCAGGTATGGAGCGAATTGTTAGAATTTGAGCATGATAAATACCCCAGGACCATTCTAGTCAAAGACCATTGCATGTACGAGCTGCTTGAAGAAACTTTTTAATTTTAATTTTTAGTCTTGTACAGTCGTATTAAGTCTGTTAGTCTAGTTAAGATTGTCGAGTCTTTTGTTATAGTACTTCCTGTTTTGTATTTGAAAAACCAAAAAAAAATTATAAATGAAAAATTCCAAAAAGATTTTTGTTTCTTAGTTTATTTTATCCATTACTTTTCAAGAACTACGCTTGATCTGATTCATGAGGGGCATGATACGTGGGCAACCTACATAGGGTTCGATCGAATCATTTTTTCTGAAAACTAAAAAAAAAAGAAAGAAAAAGAAAAAGAAAAAAAAAAGAATGAATTGTGGATGTGAGGAAGGAGAGGAAAGAAAAGAGTGGCGATTAAAGAGAAAATGAAAGGAAGTAAAATGAACAATCCAAGAAGTGCTGGAAAAGAAAGAAAAAGAAGGTTGAAGTGAACAAAATTGGGATGATGCCAAATGACCTTCTGACCCTCGAAGCCATTTTAGAACCATTAATTGTTGCTAGGGCATTGCACACAATGTGATTTTTATATGATAAATGCTCTAATGCTAACATCTTGCCTTTGTTTTGCTCCTCTTTGCTACTTTCATTGTTATCATAACAGAGGGTGGTTAGTTTGTGGTACTTTGGTAATTCATCCATACAACACAATGTTAAAAAGCAAGGGAGCCATGACTGGCAAAGACTAGGACGCAGGAGTTGTTGACCCGCCAAGGGAGTTTGTGGAGTCGGAGTCTGAATTGAAAGATGATGTCCAAAGGTTGAAACAACAGATTGTAGAAATGTATCATGCCTGGATTAAGGAACATCTTCCACCTTCATTCCCTACCAACGATACAGAAAATCATGCCTCCATTCCACCACTATCACAAGTCCATGCTCCTACTGCCGTTGATCTTTCCCCACAACATGCACCAGGCTTCACCCCTTACCACAGTTACCCTGGCGCTTGCTCCCAAACTTTCCATGCTCCGCCAGCCAAAACAACCGCATTCCCAACTCCAGATACCCAAACATCGCACAGAATTCTTTACCCGCACATGATGATGCAAGCTTTGTGAGAAAGATGCATGGTGACATGGAGTATGAGAATCCTCTTGGGAAGTTGCTGATTGAAGTTAATGATATTGAAATTGGTGAAGGTCCCGGTAATTTTGATGTGCAATCTAGTGGCTAATATTTTAAGCTTGGTAATGGGAAAGACACTCCTTTCTTGGTTGGCCAGGGAGGAGTTTTGGTGGTTTATTTTACTGTCATTTCTGCTTGTCCGGGTTATTTCAGGGTTGTAATTCGGATATTATCTTGTGGCTGAAACTCTTCTTCTTTTCATTTTGTCTAGTTTGTTTAGTTGTAGTAACTCGTCTAATGCTATATAGGATTGTTCCAGGGTTGCAACCCATGTCTGTTTTGCTTGTTTTCTTCAAACCCCTTTCACCATCTGTCTAATGCAATATCATGTTTTCTGTTAGTCTTGGTTAGTTTTTGTTTAGGTTACTTTTTCTCTCATAGTTCTCTTCGTCCTAACTCAAGTGACATGACACGCACACATAATTCTCAGCCTGATCTTGAAAGCTAGTCTGATCATGAAGGAATGACACCGTTTTGAACATGACAAAAGAGGCATTTGAGGAAATAAGTAAGGATTCATGCATTCTGAGATAAACTAAAGATTGAATTGAGTGAAACTGAGGCAGCAAGTCTGGAAATCAAGAGGTTGATAAGAGCATACAACAAGGAAATGGTTCTCAAGCAGTTTGCAGTAAATGTGTCAGCGCTAAAATGCATTCTTCCGCATGAAGGTAAGGTTGAATCAAGTTTACTCTCAATTGGCAAGGATCATTCATTGGGACAAAGGTATTGCCTGTCGGCACTTTCTGTTTGTGATGATTCCATCAATAGATATTGTGCATGATCTCTTTGCTTATCTTCAATTGCACGCTTGTACTTGGCATTCTCAAAGTTTGGTATGACGAAGGCCTTTTATTCTGCTACCCAAACACTTTTATCCTTTGCTACCCATTTTGAGCCCTAATTTTTTGTTTCGTACCCCTCTTTTGGAGTTAGAAATAGAGTCAGGACCTAGAAAACAAAAAGAAAAAGAGAAAAAGAAGAAGAAAAAAAGGAAAAGAGAAAAAGAAAAAAAAATAAAAAAAAGACAAAAAAGAAAAGAAAAAAAAAAGAAATAGTAACAAAACGTAGTCCGTTGAACTACGTTCGACCTGATTCTTGTCACCACAAGATACGTAGGCAGCCTTACGGTTCGGTCGCACCAAATAAAATATTTCATAATTCCCCGAAATCAATACCGGGGCAGATTTTTTTAAGAAATCCCATCAAAGAAAAATCCAAAAAAAAAAAAAAATTCCCCAAACTTCATGAAACTGGGGCTGAAGTTTTAATTTTTCCAAAAGACTTGATTCCAAAAGTTGTAATTTTAAACCCTTTCATCTTGAATTGTTTTGAGCCTTCATGCTACCCTTTCTTTCTAACCCTGTCCAAAAGCCTACATTGCGGTCCAAAGAAAGACCTTCCGACCAATCATTGAGGATGTCATATCAAGTGTTGGTGAAAGTATGATCTCTCTGCATCATGGGTAATACCTTCGTTCTCAGAACGATGAGAGAAGATGATAAAATGAGAGAGTCTTATCGGTGAAAACCCTCATGGGCACCGTAAGGCGACCGTGAGTTAAGAAAAAGAGTGAAATGAGAGAAGCTTGATGGTGAAAACCCTTCAGGGCACTACAAGTTGACTGAGGATTGTGGATCACATGGGACAATTGAAGCGCTGAAGCCCAGTTTCACAGCGAAGAGGTACAACAAGAGTTGAATATTAGACTTGCTTGAGAGATTAGGCCACTCGATCCAAAGGTGCATGTCATGGTCATTAGGGTTGGTATCCACATTTGATAAGTTTCTACTTTGTAATTTTCATGTTAAGTATCATCTCTTTCCCTTGTCCCTTATTTTGTTCCTCTCATTTTGTTTGAGTCCCTTCTTGAGTCTGTTTGGTCAGAATAAGTGAGAAATGACTTTAAAATTTGCCACCAGCTTCCCAAGGGACAAAGCGGAGTTCGGCCATGCACATCACAATTGACATGATTTAGAATAAGAAGTATGGTGATAACTGAGGTTCAGGCAGTTGAGTGGATCTTGAATTTTGAGAGAATACAAAGATTCAATAAAAACACAATGAAACAAGTGAATGTGAGAGATTCAAGTCAGAGGTTTTGTGGTCTAATTCCAATCAAAAGGTCAAACAACTCCTTGCTAGCCTGAAGAAGCTAATCAAGATGAAACATGGCAGTGGTGGAAGCAGATGCTCAGGAATAGTGCCACAAACTAACCACCACATTTTCAAACTAACAAGATTTTATTTGTCTGAAGCAAGAGCAAGAATTTTTGTTAAGTCCACAGGTACCTCCTATGGGAAAAGCATTGTTCATGGAGCAAAATTAAATTTAGAATCATCCAAGATGGGAGCGTGGCTCATGGGATTTAATTTTAGAATTTTCAGGACCCTCCTGAATAATGGGATTTAATTTTAGAATTTTCAGGACCCTCCTGGATAATGGGATTTAATTTTAGAATTTTCAGGACCCTCATGGATAATGGGATTTAATTTTTAGTTTTCAGGACCCTCCTGGATAATGGGATTTAATTTTATGTTTTCAGGACCCTCCTGGATAATGGGATTTATTTTTAAGTTTTCGGGACCCTCCTGGATAATGGGATTTAATTTTAAGTTTTCGGGACCCTCCTGGATAATGGGATTTAGTTTTAAGTTTTCGGGACCCTCCTGGATAATGGGATTTAGTTTTAAGTTTTCGGGACCCTCCTGGATAATGGGATTTAGTTTTAAGTTTTCGGGACCCTCCTGGATAATGGGATTTAGTTTTAAGTTTTCAGGACCCTCCTGGATAATGGGATTTAATTTTAAGTTTTCGGGACCCTCCTGGATAATGGGATTTAAATTTAAGTTTTCAGGACCCTCCTGGATAATGGAATTTTAATTTTGAATTTTCAGGACCCTCCTGGATAATGGGATTTAATTTTAAATTTTCAGGACCCTCCTGGATAATGGGATTTAATTTTAAGTTTTCAGGACCCTCCTGGATAATGGGATTTAGTTTTAGAATTTTCAGGACCCTCTTGGATAATGAGATTTAATTTTAAGTTTTCAGGACCCTCCTGGATAATGGGATTTAATTTTAAGTTTTCGGGACCCTCCTGGATAATGGGATTTAATTTTAAGTTTTCAGGACCCTCCTGGATAATGGGATTTAATTTTAAGTTTTCAGGACCCTCCTGGATAATGGGATTTAATTTTAAGTTTTCAGGACCCTCCTGGATAATGGGATTTAATTTTAAGTTTTCAGGACCCTCCTGGATAATGGGATTTAGTTTTAAGTTTTCAGGACCCTCCTGGATAATGGGATTTAATTTTAAGTTTTCAGGACCCTCCTGGATAATGGGATTTAATTTTAAGTTTTCAGGACCCTCCTGGATAATGGGATTTAGTTTTACAATTTTCAGGACCCTCATGGATAATGGGACTTAATTTTTCAAACTCTGAGAGCTTAGTACGTAGCATAGTCCAATTAACATTTACATTTATGCCCCAGTCCCAAACTGGGGCAGAAAAAAATTTCTTTTGTTTTGTCTGTTTTGCTGTAATGTCAGGCGCCCACCTGGACAACAAGGGAAATCATTTCAGAAATCTGTTCATGCTGAAGTAGCAGAATCTTGCGGCAAGAATGCGAGTCAATAATCCGAGGTGATCAAGATAAGGAATTTCAATCCAGAAAAGAAAAAAAAACAGAAAGAAGAAAAAGAAAAAAAAAAGAGAAAAGGGAGGTGAGTCCAAAATGCAGAGGTGGATCGCTAAAGACATGACTAAAGTCACAAGCATTGTATGTCCAGTTTTGATTCGAAAAGAAGAGGAAAAACGAGCTAACACCTGCATCTAGCGAGCATCAAGGTTCAGATCTGAAGTCTGCATGAAGAACCATTCAAGAATCAAGATCAAGCTTCAGAAGACTTATAGATAGGAATCTTGTAACTCATAGTTATCAGGTTTAGTTAGTCTTTTTCATTTTCTGATCTTGATGTAATAACAGGACCGTGAACCGGAACCTCGACGGCACTCGACTCGACTCTCCACCTCGTTAAACTTCATCATCTCATACACTTCTGAACTACACGTGGCCTGATTCCTCTATAGCCGAGGATATGTAGGCAGCTCAGATACCGGAGCTCGGTCACATTCTATTTTCTTCTAGTTGGTCTTTTAAATAAGGGTCAGGTCAAAAATCATGTCTAGTCGTTCTTTGACTGAGATGTTTGAAAATTTCAGCTAATATTGTAGACACGTAATTTTTGACCATCCCCGAAATTTCACCCGTTTTAGCGTAGAATAATTAATTTAGGTCTCATATAGCTATTTACACTAATTTTAACTCTTTTACATTATTTTTATCATAAAATTAAAAAATACAAAAAAATAGTTTCATATTATATATATATATATAATTTAGTTTAATTAATTAAATTAATTTTTGCATTACGTAATATATTTATCTTATTTTAAAAGTAATTTAATTAAGGCTTGGGTATTTGTTTTTAATCCAATGTTAAGGCCCAAATCTGAGGCCCAAACACCTTACCCAACATTCCTAACCCATTTTCAACCCAGTCCAAACCCATTGACCCGCCCCAATTCCCTTTTAAATCTGAACCATCCATCACCTTAGATCCTATGGCCTAGATTTAATCCCCACACCTAAGAAACAACCCTAATCTTCTCATCTTCAATAAACTAGACACAAAACAAACCCTAGACTACCACCCCCAGCCGCCAATAGAGAACCTAGAGACTACCCAGCCGCCCACCCCATCTCCATAACCTAAAAGAGGAGAACACACAACAAACCCTAGAAGAAAGCTCCAGCCGCCAGCCTCTCCATCTCCAAGCTGCCGCCCCCATAGCCACCCTAACACCATCTCCACCAGCCGACAGACCAAAGAGAAGCTGCCGCCATCAGCAGAGAAGAAACGACAGAACCCTAGCTGAAAAAAACGCCCCAGCCGCCACCCCCTATCTTCTCCAAGGAGCCGTCATCTCCTTCTTCATCATAAAACTCACAAAGGAACCCTAGTGGAAAAAGACTCTCCGCCGCCGACCCCTCATCAACAACAACACCAGCGGCCACTTCTCTTTTCTTCATCAACAAAGAGACAACCCCTTAGTGTCTCTTTTCTCCTTGGCCATACCCTAACGCGAGATTCCCAACCCCTAAGCAAAAAAGACCCAAAGAAGCAATAGTTGGGTGAAAATGAGATGAGCTCAAAGCTAGACAGAAACGAGAAATTCAGTTTGTTAATAGAAGTCAGTCAAAATTCCACCATTTTTGAACCTAACGCCTCCTAGTTCTTCTTCTTCAACTATTGACGATTTTGGCCATATCGCCGCTAACTCGCATAGAAGGAATATGGCAAGGTTGAAGCTATCGCTCTGAGTTTGAATCCTGCGAGAAATTTGGCAAGTTTCAAGGTCTAGACGTAGCTCCATCGAGGATCAGTAACTTTTCCGGTCGAGTCTGTTGCCTGTCGAGGTTCTGTTCGTGAATTTGTTGCTTGTGAGCCTCAAAACAGTCTAGGCATCTGAATTCCAAATTCAAATAAAGAGCTGGTTCTAAATTTACGGATTCTTCTACACTAACTAAAGGGATTTCACTCCTAAGGTTCACCCTTATCTCTTATTTATTAGTTACCTGTTTTTGACTTCATATATGTGATTTTTTGCTAATATTGCTTTTGTTGATTAATCTTGTGAGATCTCTGTTTGACCGATAATTTCTATCATAGAACATGTTTTTCTCAGTCAAATTTGGTTGTTTGGTCAATTGCTTGATTTGCTAATTGTGTCGGTTGGTCAACAGTTGATGGAACATGGAATAGTATTTGTTCTTTCTTTGGTTCCTATTTTGAAGATTGATTCTATTACTTTAAGAAACATTGAGTGAATTTTTAAATACATGTGGGCCATGGAAAGTAATAAGTAATTATGTACGTAAGAAAAATTGAACCTTAAGGAGATATCTTGCTCTTATTTATTTTGTTGGTCTTATTTTGAATCCGCTAGTAACATGTTTAGGCTGGAAACACTTGGGTAGGCAAGCTTTAGGATTTTGTTTGCTCCGAGGTGAGAGGTCGTTCCCTTAGTCGAATTTATCCGGGGAATACCCCGAGGTATTTGTACATATTATTATCCGGGGTATGCCCCGAAGAACTATGTAAATATTGTGTAGGCCTTGACAAGCATGGTAAAAAGTCTAGTATAGGTTAGCTTAGGATTTTCCTTTCTTTTACTTTTCATTTTCTTTTATTAGGTGGAGACGACCTCGAGCCTTTTTGTGTGTTTATTTTTTCTGTGATTGTTTTACCTCAATTGAATATTTTAAAAGCCAACCTGATCAAGTACGCAACCGTACTAGTTACGGGATTTGGGGAGTGCCTAACACCTTCTCCCCGAGTCAAATGAACCCCCTTACCCGAATCTCTGGTGCAGACTAAGTTTTGAAGTCTAAAGTGTTTTAAAGGAAAATCATTTTAAAAACGGTGGCCTGGCACACCGAAATCAATTGTCAGGTGGCGACTCTGAGTTAATTCCTTTTAAACACACATTGTTGTCACTTTCAAAATTGAAAAACCCTTTTCAAGCTTTTTACTAAATCTTTTTTATTAATTTAAGGAGGGTTTAGTGGAAGGTTTGTTTTTGGTAAAAAAACAAAAAAGGGTGTGACAGTTGGTACCTCCCGCCTCTCGTTTAACCTTTACACATTTTTCGTACTCTTGCTATCATTTCTTGTGAGGTTTACTCAGTTATTATCTAGTGCATCCTTTCGTATCTCTCTTCTGTGCGTGGGTGTGTCATTATTCTCCATAGTCAGTTGGAGGGATTGTGGCCGCAGCGGGGGATGTAAGTGCAAGGTCATGTCCTCGGGGGGTGGGGGCGGTGGCGGGGGTGTGTAGGGGGACAGGGAGCGGTTCTGCGGGTAGGGCGGGAGGTAAGGGTGGGAAGAGGGTAGCGGACGCACATAGGTTAAGGATCGGGTCGTGGAACATAGGTACTCTCACGGGTAAGTCCGTTGAGTTGGCGAAGATTCTTCAGAAAAGGAGGATCAACATAGCCTGTGTTCAGGAGACTAGGTGGAAAGGGACGAAGGCGCGGGATGTTGACGAGTTTAAGTTGTGGTACTCTGGGGTCGTGAGGGGCAAGAATGGAGTGGGCATCCTGGTGGATAAGGACCTTAGGGAGTCCGTGGTGGAGGTTAGGCGAGCGAACGATAGGTTGATGTCTATTAAGTTGGTTATCGGGGGTTGCGTCCTCGTCATCAGCGCCTACGCACCGCATGCGGGCTTAGATGAGGAGGTCAAGAGGCGTTTTTGGGACGACTTGGATGAGTTGGTGCATAGTATTCCCCAATCTGAGAAGTTGGTTATTGGAGGGGACTTTAATGGCCATATTGGGGTAGATGCTAGTGGTTATGGTGAGGTGCATGGTGGCTTTGGCCTTGGGGTTAGGAACGGAGGGGGCTCTGCGCTGTTGGAGTTCGCTAGGGCTTCCGAGCTTCTGATTGCTAACTCGACATTTCAGAAGAGGGAGGAGCATTTGGTCACCTTCAAATGTTCGACGGCGAGAACTCAAATCGATTACCTCCTTCTTAGAAGGAGCGATAGGGGTTTGTGCAGGGACTGCAAGGTTATTCCGGGAGAGTCCCTTTCAACCCTTCATAGACTCCTAGTGATGGACGTCGTAATCTGGGTGAAGAAGAAGCAGAGGGGTGCTCGGGGTCAACCGCGAATTAGATGGGGTGCTCTGACTAAAGAGAAAGCCGAGGAGCTGGAGAGAAGGTTAGTTGATGGTGGAGCTTGGAGTAGTTCTGGGGTAGCAGACGCAATGTGGTCAAAGACGGCGAATCTGGTTAGGAAGGCGGCGCGGGATGTGCTTGGGGTAACCAAAGGCTGTCTAGGCAAACATCAGGGCGACTGGTGGTGGAACGACGTAGTGCGAGGAAAAGTAGAGGTTAAGAAAGCTGCTTTTGCGAAGTTGGCAGGGAGCACAAGCGAGGAAGAAAGGCGGGTGAACAGAGAGAGAGCTATAAGGTGGCAAGGAAGGAAGCGAAATTGGCTGTCACGGAGGCTAAAAACGCGACTTTTGGCCGCATGTACGAGGAATTGGGGGAAAAAGGCGGCTTCAAAAGTTATTCCGGCTAGCCAAAGTAAGGGAAAGGAAGGCGCGGGACCTGGACCAGGTTAGGTGCATCAAGGATGAAGATGGTAGAGTCCTGGTGGGGGAGTCTCAAGTCAAACAGAGATGGCAGGCGTACTTCCGAGACCTTCTCAACGAGGAGGGGGACCAAACCATAGAACTAGGGGAGTTGGGGCATTCGGAGCGTCATAGAGACTTAGGGTACTGCAGGCGCATTAGGGTGGAAGAGGTCGTGGGGGCTTTGCGTAGGATGAGTAGAGGTCGAGCGACCAGGCCAGACGAAATCCCGGTGGAGTTCTGGAAATGCATGGGTAAGCCAGGAGTGGAGTGGCTTACCAGGTTGTTCAATGCGATCTTCAGGTCCAAAAGGATGCCAGATGAGTGGAGGTGGAGTACAGTGGTGCCCTTGTATAAGAACACAGGGGATATCCAGTGTTGCGACAACTATAGGGGCATCAAATTAATAAGCCACACCATGAAGGTTTGGGAGCGGATGATCGAGGCCAGAGTAAGGGAGTCGACATCTATTTCCGTGAACCGGTTCGGTTTTATGCCGGGCCGGTCCACTACAGAAGCTATCCACCTTGTCAGGAGATTGGTGGAACAGTTCAGGGATATGAAGAAGGACCTGCACATGGTGTTCATCGACTTGGAGAAGACGTATGAGAAGGTCCCTAGGGAGGTACTATGGAGGTGCCTGGAGGCTAAGAGCGTGCCAGAAGCCTACATCAGAGTAATCAAGGACATGTACGATGGAGCTAAGTCCAGGGTCAGGACAGTGGGTGGCGACTCAGACCATTTCCCGGTGGTTATGGGGCTTCATCAAGGATCTGCGCTTAGCCCCTCTTGTTTGCCTTGGTGATGGATGCTTTGACGCGGCATATTCAAGGGGATGTTCCTTGGTGTATGCTATTTGCTGATGACATAGTCCTGGTAGACGAGACGAGGGTCGGTGTTAACGAGAGGCTAGAGGAATGGAGACAGACTCTCGAGTCTAAGGGGTTTAAACTAAGCAGGTCTAAGACAGAATATCTGGAGTGCAAATTTAGAGCTGAGTCGAGCGAAGTGGGAGGGAGCGTGATGATTGGATCTCATGCCATAGCCAAGAAGGATAGTTTCAGATACCTTGGATCGATGATCCAGGGGGACGGAGAGATAGACGGGAATGTCACTCACCGTATAGCGGCGGGGTGGTCGAAGTGGTGGCTTGCATCAGGAGTCTTGTGTGATAAGAAAGTGCCACAGAAACTCAAGGGGAAGTTTTATAGAGCGGTGGTTAGACCTGCCATGCTGTATGGGACGGAGTGTTGGCCGGTGAAGAAATCTCACATTCAGAGGATGATGGTTGCGGAGATGAGGATGCTTAGGTGGATGTGCGGGCTCACCAGGTTAGATAAGATTAGGAACGAAGTTATTCGGGAGAAGGTGGGGGTGGCCCCAGTGGATGAGAAGATGCGAGAGGCAATACTTCGGTGGTTCGGGCATGTGCGGAGGAGAAGCCCCGATGCCCCGGTGAGGAGTTGTGAGCGGCTAGCGCTGGTCGGGGTGAGGCGAGGCAGAGGGAGGCCTAAAAGATACTGGGGAGAGGTGATTAGACAGGACATGGCATGGATGCGGATTTCGAGGACATGACCCTTGATAGGAAAGTCTGGAGGTCTAGTATCAGGGTTGTAGGATAGGGGCTTCTAGATTTTTCATACTCCTTTTCCGGGGTGTGAGGCGTGGTAGGGCCGCCCATAGATGATTAGTTTGTGTTCTCTTTTGGTAGTCATTTATGGTAGTTACTGTTTTGATATCATTGCATGCCTGTTTCTTTATGGTACATATGCATCTTATGTTTAGATAATTTTTATGAGGTGTATGCTGGAGTAACAAATGCGGTTTTTGTTTTTGTTTTTGTTTTTGTTTTTGTTTTTGTTTGCCTTTTTTTTTTCATGCGCCGAGGGTCGATTGGAAACAGCCTCTCTGCCCTCTCGGGTAGAGGTAAGGCCTGTCTACATATTACCCTCCCCGGACCTCACCTTGTGGGAATATACTGGGTTGTTGTTGTTGTTGTTGGTATCGGTTACTTTATGAACACAAAGCAATATATGTAGGTTGAGGGCCAATCATAGCAAGTCGTAATAAATCGAGAATCAAGCAGGGGAAACAGTATTTCAGAATAATTCTTCTAATGACAGAAAATATGGATGATCTTTATTGATTGATAGTAGGGTGGTCTACCTCCCCGTAGAGAGGTTCAGAGCCTTACAATCATACTCTTTATGATTTTCCACCTTTTTGTATTTCTTTCTCATTCTCCCTCCTTGTTTTGCTCTGTTTATTTTAGAGCCCCATGGGAAAGGAGAGGAATCCCTTTTCCTTTTTCTTCGTGGTATTTATAGAAATAAAACATGTCCGGCGCATGTTAGTGGTGTGACCCATGTTAAGAGACTATCTCTTGATAAAAGTAGATAGGCCGCAGCCTCACTGATCATCTTAATCGGGCGTTCGATAATGACTTTGGTTCAGGGAAGTCGTGCCGCTTATTAACCGTTATTTATTGTCGATTATTATATGATTGAATCTCGACCTATACAAAGTTTATTTTAGTAGGTCACATATTTGAATCTTGAAAATAAATAAAAAGTTTCGTTGATAAGAAGCGCTTTACTTCTTCGTCGAATTCAGACTACTCTGAAACAATAAGTTCTGGTACGTGATGCATGATTAAACATAAAAAGAAGTTTATCATAGTAATTCACTGGTTAACGCGCGCATATAAAGAAGTTATCATAGTATTCTTACAAATGGGTATTTTGACAATTTATAGAAGATTACTTTCCCTTTTTTAACGCTGCCAATTAATATTTGTTTATTGAATTGAGTTTAAATTATATCATATGACTTATAAGGTCATTATACATAAATCTATTGATAAGCCCTAATTGGTAAAACGTCTGAACTGCTATTAAAAATCATTAATAGTGCCATTTTTTCTTAACATCGTCCAAGAATATAACTTAAACCCTATAGAATTATTTATATTTCCCTTTTATATGACATGATGGTCTAAATATTTTTTTATATCAATACATGAAATTATACTCTTACTTCTGTTTTAAAAGGCAGAATTGAGACTCGCCCCGGAGGCGGAACACTCATAAAACGTCCTGAGCTTATGTGTGAGACTTAGTTCCGTGAGGCTTACGCCCCCGGACACGCCCAACGCCCAGCACACTGGGCTCACCTAATTAATCTTTATTCAATTTTATGTAATTAACCATGTAAATTCTCAAATTTGCTTAATAAATCATTGACTATATTCAAAATTACTTTTTTCTTAATCATAAATCATTAAATTGAGAGTATTTTATGTCATAATTAAAATAAAAATTATTGCACGTTATCCACTAAGATTGCTATGATATAGTTAATTTTAAATAAATCTTTCATTTAAAAGGTATTTTTTATTAATTTTTGTTATATCTTTACTGTATAATAGTATATAGTTTTTTATAATTATTTTTCTATATATATTTTTCACGTTTACGAGATACAATACCTATTATTTTAATAGCTCAGTATTAGCTAGTAATTACTTATAGATAATTAGTTATCATGGTATTGTATGGTAAATTATGTGTCACTTTATTAACTTGTTGAAACTTTAAAAACAATTATGCTAGAGAATCATATTTAAATTATGAATTATATTTTTACATAAATTCTCTTTCAAATAGAAAGCATATTAAATAAAAGGAGTATTTTAAGAAAAAGGTCAAATTATAATATCGAAATTCTTTCAAGATTCATTACACCTTAAGGGATACATATAAATATTTCATATCGAATACATTACTTTGGATGTATGAGTTGTAACGGCGTTGCAACAAATTTGTATATTATGAATATGTCATATTTTTCGTATTATTTATAGTTGAAGTGTAATTAATAAAAATTCTAAATAGATTATTTCTTATGATTTTGTGATTTTAATGTATTTTTTATGATTATTTTTTTATTTTATACTATCTTAAAATTTTTGAAATCAATAAAATTTAAAGATTCGTAGGACTTACATCCCATATATCTCAGGGCTTACGCCTCGCCTCGTCATATGTAAAACGCCTTGCCGCTTTTAAAACATTGCTCTTACCTAATTAATCGGCAACCCTATATTTCGCTTCACAATGAAACTACTCATACATTAATTCAGCCAAGATTTATTGCTTTAACATTTACTAAAATGAATGAATATCACATTTAATTCATTGACAGCAAACTCACTATTAATTGATGAATGCCACACAGCCACATAAATTTGGTTGGCTTACATTTCAAAGAAATTACATTTTCCACAGATTTTCTCTCGCAACTTGTCATAAATTTAATACTCCTACATTCTTCTCTTGCTCATAAATTTAAAAATAAATGCACACACTGACACAAACACGAGTGCAAACATCACATACTATCAGATAAGTAATGCAAATATATAGGTTGTGTTTCGCCTTTTGCTTATTCTTTCCAAAATTTCCAAAATAAGGAACTTTTCTTATTAGGGATAACTTCAAATATTTTGCGCTTATTTCTTTGCTTTTAGAGGAGTCTTGGTGCAACAGTAAGCCATTAAATTATTGAATTAGTTATTGATGTTTGCATTAGAGTAAGCTATATACATCATATTCTTTGGGGTATAGCCTTATCCCAAACTCTGTGTGAACATGAAATACTTCGTGCACTAGAGTCTGAGTCTGGATTGCTTTTTCTTCTTCTTTTTTTATTGTTTGATAATATAAGATGCATGTAAGATCTCTAGACTTTTAATACTGCAGAAAAAACAAGTCTTTGATAGGTTGCTCATTTTGTGGATGCTCTTAACCCATATGGTTAAACTGAAACTGCATGCTCCTAGACATAATTTCATGTTCCTTTCACAAAGTGAATGCCTATGAACATGCCAAACACAATTAACACTCACAAAATAAATTTAAAATTTCTCCTCGATATATGACTTGTTCCTGTCATCAATTGCATTTTCTTCTCATTGTTACGCTTCCCTTTTTTATTTTGTTACTTGTGGGGCTTTAAAGTCCAGAGGTGAATTCAACATCTTGATATCTTATACTATATATTGTTATTAGATATTTTATAAGTTGTCACTAGCGCCATCAATTGTTTTAATTTACACATAGATCGATCATATTACTGATTGTTTGAAACGTTAAGGTCGAAAGACAAGCGATCGAGAACACTAGAAACACTTGCTATGAGCGATAGAGGTTGATATATATGTGACACATGCACCAAAACATTAACTAAATAAATATAATGATAATTTCAAAAGAGTATTAGAAATCGATTTTGTTTGAGAATAATTCAAAATAAACATCGATTTGTAATAATAAGTAGAGTTTTAGAGCTTCTACAAACTCAAACTTCAACTCACACGGGGAATCAAGTCGTGCTAATATATTGATACTACAATAACAACAATAATAACAACAACAAAATATATTCAGTGTAATTTTATAGACCTTATTTCTTTCTTGTGAAGACATAGAAACTGTTTCTGAAGACCCTCGGCTCAAGGAAAACGAAAGAACAGTGGCAGAGCAACAGGCACCCAACGGGTGTCAACCGACACCCCTTTGTCGAAAAATTATAGTGTATATATATATTTATATATTTTGACTTTCCTTAATGAAAATTCTGGCTCCAATCTACTGCAAAAAAATAGGGCAGAAATCAATAAGCAGTAACATATCAACAAGATAATAAGCTAACTGAAGCAAAAGAAACAACAATAATAATAGAACTGTAAGGCTCGTTTGGTATGAGGGATAAAGATTAATAAATTTCGAACTAAATTTAAATTCCGGGATTAGTTATCCCGGAATTGTAGTATTTATTTTATCTCCATTAAAAGGTGAAATAACTAATCTCAAAATAATTAATACTGAGATAATTTCTTTCCAACCAAACGCTCCGTCGAGAGTACTAAACTAATACGACACAAAAATGCGCTCGACTATCTTATTAATTATGCAAATTAAAACTCTACGTACTAACACTACAAAATTAGAAAAGTGTGGGAGGGATGTCTCATCAAATTATTAGTGTGTGAGTATATTGACAAGCTGGACTCACCAAAAACATGTAGCCAGCAACTGACAGAAAGATGACTGCTAACCTTGTAAGTAATTAAGCTGTACATAAGAGGACCAAACAAGAGATTCTTTACAGCCTATACACCACAAAAGAGAAGGTATCCTACTTACCACAATATAAAAGGTATCTTATCTAAAATCACTTACCCACAAACATGGATATATAAAATTGATACTTTTGCTTGGTAAAGTGTTTTTTATAATAATAATAATATCTAAAATAATTGTCTTTATTTTTCTTCCATTTTGAAACTCACGCGTCATTGGACACATTGATACCAACAAATTTGTACTTCAAAGGCTTTTGAGTTTGATATATACTTAGTGGCGGAGCGACATAATAATCATTATACCCTTAAAAAATTAAAATACGATAGGATAGATATAATCTCTCCACAATTCCATTCTTAACAAAAGGTTTTTAAATCGAAACTTGAGTATAGAAAAATACTGATAATGAACGTTTCCTCCTTTAACGAGTCTCATGTGGGGGTGGGAGGAGGGGAGAAATTAAAAAATAGTCAGATTTACAAGTGATCATTTAAAAATAGTCACAGTTTAAAAGATAATTGAAATTTAGCCACCTTTCATGTAAAGATACATTTGAATGAAAGTACTGTTTAAAATTCGAAAAATACTCCAGTTTAACAGCATAAGTATACTGGAATTCTAGTATAATATACTGGAATTTCATTATAATATACCGGTCCAACATAATATACTGGAAATTTTCGCATGTTGGAGTTCCAATATAATATGCTAGAAGTTCATATATAGGTACACTGATCTCCAGTATATTATGCTTGAACTTTTCGTGTGCAGCAAAATAATGACTATTTTTAATGGCTTTGCAAACATTGATTATTTTTGAATGACCAGTCCGAAAACTAGCTAACCATGTTATTTTTACTGGGATGAAGGACGAGAAGCGAATCCAAATTAATCTAGACCCCAATGCAAGTACTAAATACCAGATGAAAAAACAAAAAAAACTATAAGTTACAAAAATATTCTACTACATCTCAAAGGAAAAATAAGTTGCAATACGTAATAATTAATATTTAGACAGGTCTTCAGTGAGAGAATTATTCATATAAGGCTAGTGGATGTTATTATTGATAGAAATTTGGAACTACAATCAACATAATTATGGAAATACAACTACAGAACATGTGAAAATAATAATACAAGATACGGAAATATATATGTGCTAAATGTATCCAAATGATTATTATACTTGCATTCTAGGCCATTTAGAGAATTTAACATGAAGTGTCGCTTTTTTTTTTCTCGCAAAATTGTCATTAACTAATTTCTATAAATATATCAAATACCATTGAAAGTCATTAATTTAAAGAAGATTACCAAAAAGAAAAAAGAAAAAACAGAGTTAACAATTATAAACGAGATTATGTATATATCTGATAAGGTAACTATATACAAATTGATCACAAAATTCTACTTCAAAAAGAGGGAACAAAAGGGCAACAAACAAGACGGTATGAAAATAATGTTTTATATTCCTGATTTTTAATAATTCTGGAAGTGCTTTTTAAATGTGAAACCTAACAAAAAATCGTATAAATATTTTCTGAATTTATTATCCTACATACATACATTTCTAATTACAATTTTAAGTTTGTCTCCTAATAGGACTCATAAACATATCTTTCCTAGGTTATTAGTTAATTGTATAATAAGAACATGATATATTAGAATAAAATTTACTAATAATTGGGTTGTTTGTAATTGATCATAACACTTCAAATAAAATAATTACACATGTAATTAAAAATTTGATAAAGTAATTCCAAAAGAGAAAATATCTCTTTCTAATTAAGACATCAATCAGTTTAAACGCAGTTCTCTCTTCTATTTGTCTATATTAAAACGTATCCATCATATTATCACGACTTTTTCAAAAGCGTATGTTAATAATCAATCAAGTTCTAATTAATGAATATTAATTTGTACGTTTTTGCTTTCTATGCATGACAAGTGACCTTCCAACTACTCAAATTGACTACCACAAAAGGCAAAATTAATGAAATATACCGTTACAAATGAAAATAATAATAAGAAGAAAAAAACTGAAAAAGTCAAATTTGTAAGATCCTATTGAATCCAAAGCATTATACATCTCTTCTATAGGTTTATCTCTTTCTTTTCAGAAAAAAAAAATTAACCATCTATATGATTAAATTCAAAGAGGGTGCACCAAGTATTCCGCGTTCACACTAAACTGTTTGAACCTTCTGTGACCACGAATTATCTTGTGCATTGAGTTGTCTTTCCAATTTAGCCATCTAATATCGCTAGTTCACTTACCCTACTAATATGAATTCGCGTCGAGTAAACTTAACCTAAGATAGGGCATTCCCTACCAAGAAAATATTCATTTTCTACTTATAATAAGTTCTATTTATTGAGCAAAAAATAAAAAGCTTTAAGAAAGGAAAAGTATCTAAGAGAACAAAAAAGATATTCTTTACTGCCACAAAATTAACACTTTAATTAGAAAAACAAAAATGGGAAGTCACACCCCCCCCCCCCCCCCACTACTCTCACACACACACAAAAAGGAAAAAAAGGAAGAAAAAAAACCACGTCTACCCTATCCACCTTACCAACAAAAGAATCGGTCATAATTATTGCATAGAATGAAAGAGTTTGCCATTGTTGGTTTTGGAATCAAAAGCATATACATCTCTTTAAGCAAACTAACGCCCCACCTTCAATTTCATAACCAATAAGATAAAATAAAACCATAAATATGTCACATTACTTTAGGATCAATAATATGAAAATGAAGCGTAACATTAACGGGCAATCCGATGCACTAAGTTTCAGTTATGCGCGGAAGCCGGGATAGGACCGAATCACAAGAGTCTATTGTACGGCATTGTCATATATTTTCGTAAGAGGCTGTTTTTACAGTTCGAATCAGTTACGTCAAGCCTCCAGTGTAACATCAAGAACTTAATACAAAAAAGTGAATTTTTTTTTTGTAACCAACCAAAATAGAAAATAACTAAGAGCCAGTTTGGATGAGCTTGTTCTAAGTGACTTTTAAGCCAAAATATATAAGTTAGAAATTCTAGTTTTTGGCTTATTTTTGTCATTTTTGCTTTAAAATAAGTGTTTAAAAGTATTTTATATTTTATCCAAAAACCGCAAATTGACTTAAAAGTATTTTGGCTTAGAAACATTTAAAGTAAGCCAATCCAAACAAGGTCTAAAAACACTTGAAACGAAACAACATATGGGAAGAAAGAATTGGCATTTTTGTGCACATACATCTCTTTAAGCAAATTAATACCCCACCTTCAAACTTCATAACAAAGAAAACACTTATAAAAAGTGAGGGAAAAAATTAATTATAACATAATTTTTGTGCATTATTGAAGGTAGTCAATTGTTGTAGGCCATAAAACCCCGAGACCAAAACTTAGAAAAATTTCACTAATTTCTTGCACAAATATGATAAGGAGACGGAGATTCAAAAGCTGCTATTCTTTTCTGCTGCTTCAAATCCTTGTAAAAATTCTTGATAAATTCTTCAGCATCTTTATCAACTTGAGAATTAATATTCTCCTCAGAATCTTTTAAAGGAAATGGTGAATCAGTTATTCTTAATTGTCTCACCATTGGACTTTTTCCAAATCCTGGTAATGCAAAAGGTGAAGCAACAACAGCTTGATCATAATTTGTAGTTGTAGTATTCAACATTTCAAATACATTTTGAACCACAGCTATTTCTTCTGGCTTATACCGATGATTTCGCCTACGTTTATTGGTGAAATAGAGGGGGAAATTAGGGCTATTACTGCAACTAAATTCGTATTCGCGCCGTGTAACGAAGGATGACATGGCTACATCATTGGATTTACATGTGAAAGAAGATGAATATTGATGGTGTAACATGAGATTGCTAATTGCTTTACCAGCAATTTTTCCTCTTTTAAACATATCTTGAAGAGAATTTTGTATGTCAAGAATGAGTTTATTTTTTGATAAGCCTTTCCTCAGCATGTAGAAAACAATTCTCACTACTTTCCATAATTTTTTTGCTACTAATTGAGGTGCACTTGACTCGATTTCCATTATTATCCAGGCTGGATTGAACGTTTCCTAAAGAGTAACGAAAGTGTGTAAAACCGAACTGAAGTTCAGATTCTGATCGTGAGCGTAATAATATAAGTCTGTCTGCCTGTGAAACCGACCGGTTTCAGGGAGAGGAAGAGGGAGAGAGAGATGATGTGTTTGTTTGGTTGTGAATGAGAGAAGAGGATTAAAGAGGTATGTATATATATAGGTCTGTAAATGAAGGAGAGTGGTCATAAAAATATTAGTTTAATAATATTTGTTTCTTTTGGGAGAGAAAAAAAACAAATTATTATTGCACTCTCTTTCAATGATAGTGACTGGGTTAAATAATATATATATATATATTTTTTTTTAAAAGGTTGTAAACTGATTCAAAAATTCAGTCCAAGATTCTGCTGCAAGTTCTCCAGTATATAGGGGAATTTTCCCACCCCCTTCTTCCCTTTTTGGACAACCAGAAGAAATGATAAAAATAGTGCGTATGCTTTAAAACTAGTCATTTAAAAACAAAAAAGAGAATTAAGAGAGAGAAAAATGTATATTTTTAGCTATTTCCAGAAATAATAACAGATAAAACGTATATATATATATATTGGATATATGTGTATTATCTACATATAATATACATATTTTATATAAATTTTGGCTTGTAAATACAATTAGTTTCGATCGACTTGCTAATTTCATATTTTGCCCCCCAAAACACTAAACAGACTAAAACAAGTTATTTAAAGAGAAAATGCAGGATTTTTAAGTTTTTTCTATTATGATGCAAATAACGTATTTTTTTCATTTCTTTTTCTTTGATTTATTGTTAGGTATGCAATAAAGAGGGTGAGCATTTCATTTTTATTGCAATAATTTCTTTTTAACTTGCAAATAACGTACTTTTTTTCTTAATTTCTTGACTTTATGTATGCAATAAAGAGTGATCGTTTCATTTTTAGTGCAATAATTTCTTCTTAACTTACAAATAACGTACCTTTTCATTTTCTGTGGTTTAATTTCTTAATTTAGGAGCTATAAAGAGAATGAGCGTTTCATTTTTGGTGTAATAATTTCATTTTAAATTAATACTAGATGAGTACGACACATGTTTTTGTTAATTTCTATTTTATTTAATTTCCCAAACTAAATAAACGTTTCAATACAAAGACATAGATATATACACACATATACAGATAAAAAAGAAAAAGAAAAGAGTATTGTGCATTCGTGTATTTGCATATTTTTGCTTGGAAACAGTTAAAAAATATTTATTGAGACACTATCAAATAGTAAAATTGACTTAATGGTAGACTTTAATTTGCCCGCCTAATTGTAGAAGTGGGTCAAAACATTCATGTGAGGAATTGTGGTGGAAATTTCTTTAATTGGATTTTTTTTAACATTAATTATTTCGAAGTTGATTAATATATTACTAGAAGCTGTCTTCCAGCTTCGAGGATATTTTAATTGAACAAATGTCAAAGTTCCACCCTATGTATCCCACGGGTTTAATCATTAGAAATACTTAGAGATATCTAAAATATCAAAAATTAGTATGACTCATACACTAATAATGTAATTTAGACAAGGCTTGCACTTTCAAGGGTTGGAGTAAAATAATTGCATCAAAGTCTTTCTTCGGAAGTTAGCATGATTTTCATTTGACACATTGGTTTTTATTGGAAAAATTAAATACATTATGTATGTTTTTCGAGTGTTTATGGGAAACAACCTCTTTATCCTCACAAGGTAGGGGTAAAGTCTGCGTATAGAGTCGGATGTAGTGAGCAACTAACGGATACAACTGAATCCATAACTTTCGATGCGGTATAAAAATTTATATGTAAAATTTTATTAAAATTGCAAAAATAGTTGATAAGAATCCGTAACTTTATAAATATAATGGATTCAATGCTAAAAACTTAAAAGTTGAACCCATAAAATTTTAATCCTGGATCTGCCTCTGTCTGCGTACATACTACCCCTCCCCCTACACGGTATGTGATAATACTAGTATGTTCTTGTTATTGTATGTTTTATATACAGAAAATATACAGGTTTTATACATTTTTTCTGCTAATGAATATAAATTATTTTTGGTGGGGGCTAAATATCTTCTTTTTGGAGGGAGGTGGTTGAAGTAAGAGAAAGAGAAACTTAGATAAAATAAAAAGTACTCGTTAGAATTGCGGTGAGATGAATATGAAATTTTGGGAATAAAATATCGTTCGGTCGGAAGAGTTTCCTCTTTAATAAGTCTTACATGGCAAAGATTTGTATACTTAGCAGTAGTGGATCCATATTATTGGCTACAGATTCACATGAATCCAATTAAATTTTGCTCATACCCTGTATATACATTAAGAAATTTACTGAAAATCAATAAATATATGACCGTTAACTTAATTATTATTGTAGCGTTAACTTGATGTCGATGTAGGAAGCCAATAAATTTTAAATTTTGAATTTGCCGCTATTAGCAGGAAGCCTAGACGGATGTCGAACACCATGTTGGAAATCAAAAAGAAAAAGAAACTTAAATCATCATTTTCTCGTTTTATTTCTGAAGAAATATAGGCTCAAGTTGTTAGAAAACATGCTTAATTAATACGTTTCACTTTTAATAAGAAATTAAATATAAAATAATGTGGTTCAAATCACATCATAGTACGGACATCTTCAAGTTTTTTTTGGATGGAGTTGTATTTTTTCTCCCTTTGTCAGTGGGTTTTAAAAGACATGTCATGCAGGTCACATGAAAAGTAGTAGCAATTATTTAATGTAAAATGATAAGTGGTGTATAGTACTTTTCATTTTTAATACATAATGTAATTGCGACGTAAATTGTATTTATATTTGACCTTCTGTTTTATCTTTTAAAGGATAAAGAGCATCTCATATGTTCCCCAAGAGTTAAATTATGTGTATATATCTATTCTTGTTATCCGTTTTTAGTATTGTTTACCCTTTAATCGATAACAATTAAATTTATATGTGATTTCACTTGATATAAACTGATAAATATGAAAATTAATACTAAAAATTGACAGTAAAGTAAAGCAAACCAATGTGATGAGCAATTGAAATGTGAAAATTAATACTAAAAATTGGCAGTAAAGTAAAGTAAACCAATCTGATGAGCAATTGTTATTTTCAAGCTAAATCGCCCTCGAATCAAATAAGTATGATGTTGAAAGTATGAACTGAACAATACAGCTTAAGAGGAAAAAATGTAGTGTATTGCTTGATTATTTGTGAATATACGATGATTACAAAGTGATTAGGACCCTCTTTATATAGTAGAGGAATCATATTTACGGTATAAGTTTAATTATTATAGAAGCAAATCCCATGATAGGCTCAACAATCGATCCTGACTCGATATTTGCCATGATTTTTGCCACGGTCCTTGCCCGATTACAGATATATCGGCTTTCTGTTATTCGACCTTGCGTGCTTTCTTTGATCTTGCTCGATTTCTTTCTCGCTTTGGTCTTGATCACGACTGGTGTTGATCTTGATTTGTCATTGATCCACGAACTTACCAATCCATCTCTATACCATGGTCTGATATAATCGAGGTCCGAGCCTTAATAAGCTACCTCGATTTTGGTTAGTCATACAAAATTAGGCAAGTCTGTGTTGATCGTATATAGATAGTCCCCTCATTTTTTGGAGCGCAATGACAAGATATGAATTAAGTCTTCGAACTTTCCCTCGGTTTATTATAATGGTAAGCATCGTGACCTAAGCGGCAGAGGTGACTGAAACGTCTCGTCGGTACAGTTCTCTAGGATTTAATGCTTGTTAGTCGATGGTCGGCCACCACCGGCACAGAACCGTCGCCTTCAACCTATAAATGCATCTTTCTTCATTTTTCAAACTTTACTTCCAACTTTCTTCATCTTAATATCTACAATTCTTTGCACACTTTAGAACTTCCTATTTCCAGATCTTCGAGTTTCTTTACTTGTTCTTCCCAAACCATCAGATGTTCCAATCTCTACTTTTCCTTGACTAAAATGGCCAAACATCTAAAATTGTTCCGCGAAAGGAGACTGCTTCATCGTCACGCTTAAACTCTTGCTCGTCCTCGTGCAACTTTCAAAATTAAGCACAATAGCAAGAAACACATTTTCAAAATCTACTCAAGCATCATACCAATGACAATGGTTTATACCAAAACTTAGAAATCAACATAAGAACTGGTGACATCTTTCTTCAAAAGTATACCCATGCCAAGACTATTTAAAATACTTGTGCGACTTCTTCTAACATCCTAACCTCAAGAGCTAACTCCAATACATTCATTATAATGACTCACTTCTTGTGTCAACTCAAAATTCTTGGACAACCAATCCTTTGTAAATCACGTGCTCTCACCGTAATCAAAGAGATAAATTAGACCACACACTCAAATATGCATTCAAGTGTAATTTAAGGACTTACAAATCGAAAGAATTCACTCACTCTCACAAAGAAATTCATGTGCATCCCAAGGTCGTTCCATAGGCTTTCCCGTAGTATATGTCTATACTAATCTAAGCTTGCGAAGTCTAGGATCAATTAGGTCTTTACAGGTTGTAATGTGGGTTAAGTGACAGGTAGTATATATTTGGGTATAGTGACTAACCCTCATAAGCACTTTAATACACTACAGTTAACTTTCTAATACACACTTTTCATGTCAATTCAAGCATGCCACAAAATCATATAAAATTTTTCCCTTCTTCTTTAAGTACAACTATGCATTCACTAGCTCGGGTAAGAGGAAAAGGAGGTATATTTTCTATTTTTTTTTAATTTCTTTGATTATTTTTCCAACACTCTCTATACTTGGGTTGAGAGGCTAATGATTTTTCAAAATATATGTGCACCTTTTGGCCTTTATGTGGTTCCACTCATAATCTACTTCAACTCTCACCTTACTCTTCTAGCGACCTAAGTGCTTTTAGAGACAAAGGATCAAAAGATCTAATTAAGAACCAAAAGGGAATCGACTTGTAATATGTGGGTGAGAAAAGTTTTATAATTTCAAATGGTCTATCTAAGGATCAATTTTATTTATGGTGGCATACTATCTCAATGGACAATCAAAGAAATGCCTACATCATCTCCGAGACTCACAAAGCTTACTTATTCAGCTTCGACTAACACAGGGAAAGTTCTAGACTGACACAGGAAAGCACAAAATGTAATCAAACCTCACATCACACAATACACATGATTTACTCTGGACGTTTCAAATCCGATACTCAAGTTAAACAACTAGGCATAGTCATCATATTAACTCAACACATGGAAAGTAATCACAAGAGTCAACAACTGAACTTTAGAGTCAAAGGAAAGTCACATATATTCCGAAGGCATGTGGGCACATAAAACACGAAGAAGCTAATATATTCAAATATTATAACTCTAAGTCCCGACATAAAACATTTTTAAAAATACAGATACTCAAGTTTTTCTCATTCCATTATCAGTTATAAAAAGAAAAGAGATTTTTTAGCATTTTCTTCTTTTGACTTTACTCTCTCAAGAAAATTGTCTAAGAAATCCGTCGTGGGGAAAAGTCCAAACCATTTATGAAAATTATACCTAAAAAAAATTACTACCCGGTTCAAAGAGTTATCCCTTGGAATAGAACTGTAGCCATAAGAAAAACCAAGGGGGATTATTTTTACCTAATTATTTTTTTCCATATTTTTTCATCACACATACAATAACACAACTAAAATAGCACAAGAACACCCAATCAGTCTCTTCACCCCACACTTAAAATTATGCATTGTCCCTAATGCATACCCATAAATATAATAGGGTAAAAGAACTCACTAGTAGACCAAAGGCCGATGCATTAGCAGTTCATGAGATACTAAGACTTCTCCTAGGCATTGATCTTTCGTGCGGGTACCTCACAATTAGTTCCAACCATCTGGTTTGCTGCTGCATCCTTTGAGTAGCTTTTCCTTTCATACTTCTAGAAAATCAAAAATCGACATTACAAAAATAACATAATAGAAAAATAAATTAAAAATTATAGAAAGTAGTAAATTTGGATTGCCTCCAACAAGCGCTTGATTTAACGTCGTGGCACGATGTGAATCACTTTTTGCCTCCACCTCGAGCTATGAATAGGACCCCAAGTTTTGATTCTACTGTATGATCATGCTCTTGGGAATATAAAAATTGTTACGAGCCAAAAATTAAATGATTCTTTTTTCACTTATTGTCTTTCAATCGGGAAATGTCACTTTGACTCTTGCTTTGAGTATATAGCGCTCATCTACCTCTTCCTTTGACTTAGCTCATAGATCAATTTTCATATCACCATTTAAACATAATGTGGTGAAGTGTTTGGAATGAGGTCCAACACGCTTAAATACAGGAACTTCAAGATTTTCATCCTCCTCAACACCAATCAAACTAGAGTCAACAAAATTTGTATCTCCAATGTCCCTGGGTTGACTCTAGCATTAATTCTTCAACATCTGCATCCTCAAATTCTAGTTGGTTATATTGTTGGTATTCTACTCTGACCTCCTCCATTAGAACCTCAATTTTGGTATCTAATTCATGCTCTTCTTCGCTACTATCCACAATATTGGCTTGTTGAGTGTCAAATGCTTCAAGTAGTTGACTCACTTGTGCCTCCAGATTGCGATTAGTAGTATGGGCAATTGTTTCTCATTATTTTATTCCACATGGAACCTTAAAATGTCCTTGATCTCTCTCAGTTCATCATAGCTATGTATTTTGTTCCTATTAATTTCACAAGAAAAAAAAAAGAACCATCAAAGTATGGGGTTGGGGGAAGATAAGGAATATAAGTTCTGTTAGTTTGTGTGGGTCCACCAAATCATAGAGTATCTGGTCCTCTACAAGTTCCCACTGAGAGAACTTAGTAAAGCAATAAGTAAGTGAGGTAGAGGATTTTTACGTGGAAAAATCCCGCACATGGGGATCAAAACATCACGACCTACACGTGTAGGCTTTTAACTTTACTAAATTGTAATCTTACCTATTACAAGCCACTTTACAATGATTGCGATTGCAAAGGATTTACTCAACTAACTTGAGGTACCATTACCACAAGCCACTTTGTGACTATCCTAGTTACAAAGGCTTTTTCTAACTTGCGATGCTATCACCATAAGCCACTTTGTAATTTTGCGATTACAAAGACTTTTCCTTATGACTAACTCTAGTCACAACCTAGACTCAGCAAGTTTAGGAATTTACAGGAGGATTCCTAATCAGTATGATTCTATGTAAGCGATTTAAGGAGATGTAGTAAGTACAAATATCAAGGTTACAACGTAACTAGGACAACAATAATCAATCTTTTAGGAACTAGTCCATAGTGGCGTTCAACCTTGTTCTTCAAGCTTGAAAGAGTGATTTTTCTATTTTTCAAGAAGGCTTGAACGAGAAACAGAAACTTTTCATTAATGTCTTTCAATATGGCTTCATTTGGTACATCTTGAATATAACTTGAAGTTATGTGAGTGCTTTGTTTGGTTAGAGAATGAATGGGCTGTCAGTATATTGTAGTGCAGCAAAAATAGTGTTAGCAGTCACTTTTGTCAGGACATACAAATGAACCACGTCTAGGACATGTCAATGGACCAGGTCCTAGTTGTGTTCCTCTTCTGTAACGATTGCCTGATGGACTTTCTTCTGCTACGTTCTAGCTGTGCATTTTGACTTGTACTTCTATTAGAGAACCCCTAGGGAGCAAGTCCTTGTTCTTTTTCTCTTTATCTTGAATCTGTATAGTCACTGACTTGTGCTTTTGTCGTGTGTGCCAATGACTTCTGTACTTCTATATAGGAGCCACATTGATTGGTTCCTATCTTCTGAATCTGTAGCAGTTTAATCCTTAGCTGGGATAAGTTCAAGTTTTCAGCAATCCAAGTAGGTGAAGTTTCTTATCTGGTTCTTTTTAATAAATTTGTCAGATCATCAAAATATAAGGCAAGAGTATTTAAGATGTATCAATTTCCCCCTTTTTGATGATGAAAACCTTAAACAGTTATAAGTTCAGAATTAAGGCAGCAGAAAATAGTGTTAGTGAGTTCCCCCATGAGACAATGCCTTAATCTTTCAATTCATATAAGAACCAACCAGTTCACGGATGTGATTCCTCCTGAGTTCATAGCTATATTTTTTCTCCTTTTGGCATCATTAAAAAGAATAAAAATGCAAAGAAGTCCAGCTGGGCTAAATTATGCCACATATGTGCACACAATCATGATAAAGACTATAATGCAAAGAGGAAGTACTAGACAAAATAAGAGGGGATTTAATTAATAATAAAGAAATTTTGTTTACATATGCCCCTTCCTTATAGAGAAGGAAGAGGCAGCATTTGGACTTGATCACGGTAACAGTAGTAAGAGTACATCCCAACTATACCAAAAAGACAAAAAAAACATCCACCAATCATCAACATAAAAGATATCCAGATAGCTGGTCACTGAGATAAAACTGAGGGAACTTAAAAGGTACTAGGAGGAAAAAGGCTTGGACGTTGCAGCAAGTGTTTGGAGAACAAGGTCTATTGGAGCATTGCTCGACTTTTGCTCCTTGAGCAGTTCAGCTTTCAGGTTCTCAACTTGTGCCCTGAGGTCAGCATTTTCTTGGGTCAAATGGATCACCTCATTGTTTGAAAAGGGAACAACTTGAGATTGTTGGCCTTCTAGGGTAGTATTTATGGACTTCAATCTACGTATCTCCTCAGATGCGTTGTTTTGGGCATTGATGAGATAAGACACAATTGAAGTGCTTCCTACACCCCCATACTTCTCAATACACTCACACTCTTCCAGGGTTGTTTGTGAGAATGTCTGCTTACGAGTCCCTACTTTACTTGTTCCCAGTGGAACCTCAAAGTGTTTAAATACTTGTGTGAGCAAGAATCCATAAGGAAGCCCGTGATTTCCATCCTTGAAGTCAGGCACTTTCTGCATATGCTCAATCATTATCTCAGCCAGACTCACAAGGTGAAAATCATCCAGCTGCTTCATTAGGAATAAATCAGATTTGGAAGTGATAGATCGACATTCAGCTCGTGGCAACATGACTTTGTTAACCATCTCAAACAACAACTGGTAGATAAAGAGTTCTTTCTTATGCACCTGGTCCCCCTTCTGATTAGAATTATCCTTCACGAAAACATTACAGATGTTGTAATGACAAACATCTCTCACGCTAGACATCCCAACAGTAGGAACCTACAGAATTTTCCCAAGTAATTTATGTCAAAGACAATATCCACCCCATTTACTAGGGCACACACATGTTTATATCCACTGGAGAAAGACTGGCGAAGAAACTTTGGACCTCCTCTTCATACACTTTAGGAGCATCAATGTAGAATATATGTGTCAATTGCTGAAACTCTACTATTTCTAGAAGCTGACGCATTCCTTCCATCTCAGAGATTGTTGGGTCAAACATACGGCCTAGTAAAACCTTTTGTTGCCTTAGTCACTCAGATCCAAGGCAGACGTCACTTCTGACTTTCTTCCAGAACTTGGTTCTTCAACTGTTTCCCATTTGCGTTTCTTATGCATTTCTCCACTGACTTTACCTTTCCCTTTTGACTTGACAAGAATGTCCTCATCACTCTCTTTCTCCTTCATTTTAGACTTAGAAATAGAAACAACTCCATGGAACCGGACTCAGCTCTTTTGAAGGACCGCCTGACAAGGGAACCAGGCTCTTCAGGCGTTCCTTCCTATCACATGGATGACTTCTTCATTAACAGGTACACCATCTTTTAACAGCTTTCTTCTTTTCTTCTTGCTACTTTTCTTGCTCTTTTAAAGTGCAGAATTATAGGCCACTTTGACTTGAAGCCTAGTAGTAGGCCACTTAAGTTCAGACTGAGGGATGGTGACAACCCCGCGCTTACTGATGAATACGTCTATGGCCACATTGTCCAGGTCTTCCTCATCACTTGATCGCATCTCAGGTACTTGAATTTCTAGGGGCACCATTTTGAAAGAAGGTATAGCACTTTCCTGGGGGTGAGAGTCCTAACTTGGGTCCTCCATAGACGGATCAGGTTCCTCATGTGATTCCCCAATAGTGTATATTGCTTCTTCGCTTTCAACATCCATAATGGCCCCATGTACCCACACGCTTTATGACTCATGTCTCTAAGAAATAACTTCATGCAATATTCCATCGGTGGAGACCATAAACACATGCTTTTCTTCTTCAACTGGTGCTTCCAAAACCATAGATTCAACAGCAACGATGGCGGTGCCTTTTGTTAATTCAGTATTCTGACCTTGTTCACTATTTAGGGTTTGACTGGAGTGTACAATAGGTGGAACAGTAGTTTCAGTAGTTTCTGAGTAGGGAAGAGGCTGGGAAACTAGGGAAGGCTTGATATTAGCCGGAGTAGTAGGAGTGATATAGACTCAGTGAAGGCTGGGGGTTCCATAAGTGGGTTAATGGTGGGAATGGTTGAGGTAGAGAGATTATATGTTTTCTCAATCATTAAAAGAGAAGGCGTGATGATCCATTTCTTTTGGGTGAATCTGTGACGACCCAAAGGGTCATCACTTATTTTATTAATCATTTCGAGCTTCCGAGGCCTTGAAAACCTCATTCTATGTTGCCTCGATTTACGTGCACGATCCGAGCATGTAGCCGGAAAGATTTTGTGATAGAAAATATGAATTCTATGAGAAATTTGGATAAAAATGATATTAATATTGATATGGTTGACTTCGGTCAACATTTTTGGTAAACGGATCCGGACCCGAGATTGGATGGTCCCGAGAGGTCCGTAGGAAAATATGGGACTTGGACATGTGTCCGGAGTCGAATTCCTGAGGCCTAGAGCCCAAGTTATGAATTTTTATGTGAAATTGTTTTTGATGCAATTATTAAAGGAAATAAATTAATAGACCTTGGTATCGGGCTCGTATTTTGGTTCCGACGCCCGGTACAAGTCTTAAATATTATATATGTGATTTCTGTAAAGTTTGGTGACATTTGGATGTCGTTTGAGATGTTTTGGACCTTGAGTTCCAAGTTAAGAAGTTTTGAAAATCAAAAGTATGAAAATCATGAGTTTGAGGCTCGATTTGATTAAAACGAGGTGATATTAGCGATATGATCGCACGAACAAGTCCATAATGTGTTTTTGAGGTTGTGTACATGTTTGTTTTGGAGCCCGGGGGGCTCGGGTAAAGATTTGATAGGCCGTTGGATGAAATTCTGAATTTTGAACTGCTGGTTTTTTTCACCCAGTTGTTGGCTTCGCAATTGCGAAGAATTTCTCGCAATTGCGAAGGGGACAGTGTAAGGCAAGGCTCGCAAATGCGAACCTTGATCGCAAATGCGAAGCCAGCCTTGTTCGCAAATGCGAACAATTGTTCGCATTTGCGAAGGTCCCCAGTGCTGCCTTGGTTCGCAAATGCGAACCATTGTTCGCAAATGCGAACGTCCCAGTGACTGCCTTGGTTCGCAAATGCGAACCATTGTTCACAAATGCGAACAATGCCTTGTACAGCATGTGTTCGCAAATGCGAACATTAGTTCGCAAATGCGAACAAATGTTCGCAAATGCGAACTTTCCACCCTTAGCTTATTTTTCAAACTCCAGAAATTGGTCGGGGTTCGCAATTGCGAACCCATGTTCGCAAATGCGAACACAGAGACCTGAAAAACACGAATTTCAGTCATTTCTTCATTTTTCACAAAACCAAAACACCCATTTGCGACTCTTCAAGGATTTCTTCTTCATCAAAACGATTGTAAGTCACTTTTTACTTAATTCTTTCAATTCCTAACATCAATAAACATGTTTTCATAAGAAATCAATGATTTTCATGGTAAAATTCTTGTTTTTGTTAGAAAATAGGGTTTTTCATAAATTGGGGAATTGGACCTCGAATTGAGGTCCGATTTTGAAACAAATTATATACATGAACTCGTGGGGGATGGGTAACCGGATTTTGGTCCTAACCCCGAATTCCGACCATGTGGGCCCGGGGTTGAAATTTACTATTCATGGCCAGAATGTTGTAAAAGTGTTATTTGGTATTAAGAATTAGTTTGTTGAGTAGAATTGATGATATTAAATCAATTGTGTATAGATACGGTTGGATTGGAGCCAAATTGAAAGAAAAGACATTTCCACGGATTGAATTGTTCATAAGCATTCGAGGTAAGTGTTTGTTCTATCCTAGCTTGAGGAAATAGGATTATGTGTTATGTGTTATGTGATCGAGTGCGGTGTATGGGCTGTGGTGACGAGCATCCATACACTGGCGTCTAGTATGATCGTGAGTCGTTGGAAAATAATTATTTTGAGATATATTACGGATGAAATTGTTATTGTTCTCCCTGGTTGGGACTTGTTGTGAAGATTATTATTGATTGCCCTTGATGGGACGGATTATGAATTACTGTTTCTTTCTTTACCCTTAACTGTGATTGTTATTTGGGTGAGGAAGAGTGATAATGCACGAAGGGTGATGCCGTGCCATGTTTTATTTATTTATGCACGAAGGTTAATGCCGTGCCATGTTTATTTATTGATTATGCACGAAGGATCATGCCGTGCTCTGTTATTGAACCATGTACGAAGGATCATGCCGTACTATGGATGTGAGGATGAGAGTAAAAGCACGAAGGGTGATGCCGTGTACTTTATTTGTCTATCCGGTGAGGATGAGAGTAAAAGCACGAAGGGTGATGCCGTGCAATTGCTTGCTATTTCTTGAATTAATATTACTTGTTTTTCCATTATATTTTATTTGGTTGATAGTCGTGCAACTATTTGCCATTTCTTGACTTGATATTACTTGTGTTTCCATTACACCTTGTTTTTCCTTGTGAACTTATTTGATTGTTATTTGGGTGAGGAAGAGTGATAAAGCACGAAGGGTGATGCCGTGTACTCTATTTGTTTACTTGGTGAGGACGAGAGTAAAAGCACGAAGGGTGATGCCGTGCAACTGTTTGCTATTCCTTGAATTGATATTACTTGTGTTTACATTACACTTGATTTTCCTTGCGAAATTATTAACTGTGGTTACTTGTTGAATTCTTTAAGATATTGCTTATTGTGATAATACTTGATTATTTCTTGTTATTTTGTGGTACACACATATATATATTGAATTGCACAGGTTTATGTAGGTGTCCGGTCCTAGGCTTGTCACTACTTCGCCGGGATAGGCCAGGCACTTACCAGCACATGGGGTCGGTTGTGCTGATGCTACACTTCTGTGCGTTTTTGCACAGGTCCAGGTTACGATTAGGAGCAGCAGCAACGGTAAATAGATTGCGTGGGAGTTGATCATATTTGAGACCGAGGTAGCTTGCAGACGTCCGCAAGCCCGGCGTCTCTCTCTTTATTTATATTATTAGCTGGAGTCTCTTTGTTCCGAGACAAACAGAATTGTGTTATATTTCTTTCAGACTTTTATGTGTAGTATTCCATAGTAGTTTGTGAGTTGGTGACTCCACGTCTTGGGTAGAGGATTTCAGTATGATTTTCACCTTGTGATTTGTTATTTCCATTTC
>JASVEL010006205.1:2500-13503 GCA_032618575.1 Nicotiana noctiflora
ATATATGCCATTTATCATTTTGTCCCACAGAATTCTCTTAGGACCCTTTTTAACAAAAGAATTAATTAACTCAAAATTTTTTAAAGAAGAATAAATGGGTTTATATAAAAAGGATGCTATAAATATTCCGAAATAAGCTATACTGACTGAAAGAACTGCATCCTTTAAAAATTCATTCCAATCCATCGAATTATTCGACTTTTGATGCAAAAGATTTATAGATGGAGCTAACCATTTCGATAATATATCCAAATTCCCTCCCTCTTGGTTGAAAGGAATTCCTATAGATCCAACAAACAAAGTAAAGAGTCCTAATACAAATATTGGGAATAGCATAGTATTGTCCGATTCATAAGGATAGGAATAAACCGCTTTATGCTCAAAATGAGCAATAGTCATAAAAGGTCGTGTCATCTTTCTTCCATTTTTATCAATTGGATAGTTAGTTTTTGCAAAAAATAAGTACTTTCATTATTATTCATAGTTAATAAACAAGAGTTTTTCTTAACTCCGTTTTTACCCTATAGAGATATTGAATAGAAGGGGGTTTTTTGTTTCCCACCATAATTTTGAAAATGAGCGTTTAAATGCCCTTCAAAAGTAAGTAAATAGATCCGAAACATATAAAATGCAGTTAATCCCGCCGTGGCCCAAGCTATTATTGCGAAAATTGGCGAATACAACCAACTATCATTAAGAATTTCATCTTTGGACCAAAAACAAGCAAGAGGTGGAATACCACAAAGAGAAAGTGTACCTAATAAAAATGTGATTTTGGTAATTGGTACATGTTTTCTTAAACCTCCCATAAGACCCATATTCTGACTTTTAGCTGGAGAATATCCAACAATAGTTTCCATTGAATGAATAATGGATCCGGATCCTAAAAATAATAATGCTTTGGAATAAGCATGAGTAATCAAATGAAATAAAGCGCTTCGATAAGACCCCATACCAAGAGCTAACATCATATAACCCAATTGAGACATTGTGGAATAGGCTAAACCTCTCTTAATATCTTTTTGAGCAAGAGCTAAAGTAGCTCCTAATAATACTGTTATTATTCCTATAACCGAGATCAAATACATTATGTAAGGTATAACTCTGAAAAGAGGAAGAAGCCGAGCTACAAGAAAAATTCCCGCCGCTACCATAGTAGCAGCATGTATAAGAGCCGAAATGGGAGTAGGCCCCTCCATGGCATCAGGTAACCATACATGAAGGGGGAATTGGGCGGATTTAGCAACTGCACCGGCAAATAAGAGAACAGCACATAAAGTAACAAATAAAAAATCGACTTCATTATTATAAATCAAGTTATTGAATATTTCGAATAAATCCCTAAATTCGAAACTCCCTGTTATCCAATAAAAACCTAAAATTCCTAATAATAAACCAAAATCCCCTACACGATTAGTTACAAACGCTTTTTGACAAGCATTTGCCGCAACAGGTCGTGTAAACCAAAATCCTATTAATAGATAGGAACACAGCCCAACCAATTCCCAAAAATATAAATTTGTATCAAATTCGAACTAGTAACTAATCCCAACATGGAAGTACTGAAAAAACTCATATAAGCAAAAAATCTCAAATAGCCTTGATCATGAGCCATATAATTATCACTATAAATAAGAACCATACTTCCAACAGTAGTGATTAATATTGACATAATAGAAGTAAGTGGGTCGATCAAGTATCCGAAGTCTAAAGAAAAATCATTATTGATGATCCAAGACCATACATATTGATAAAAAGAACTGCTATTTATTTGCTGAATAGACAGGTAGATTGAAAAAACCATGACTATGCTTAACAATAAAACACTCTGAAAAGCCCACATACGGCGAAAATTTTTTGTTGCCGTTGAAAAGAATAAGTCCCGCTCCTATTAACATAGGGACTGGAAGTGGAATGAAAGGTATGATCCACGCATATTCATATGTCTGTTCCATAAAAAAGTTTTGAATTCTTAATTAATTGTTTCCGATTCACCGGATCTTACCTCTTTTGAAAGGAGTCAATAAAAAGTCAAAATATGGACTAACTTAAACTAATTTAAAACTTAAATCGAATTTTCTATTCTTACTTATTCTGAGTCTTTGCTAAATACTTCAACTATTGAAATCAAGAAGTTACAATTGGTCAAATGATATGAAAGGGATTAATTACTAGTCTCTTTTGAAATAGGCCTATTTTTCTCCAAGTTTGACCAGTGAATCGAACGGGGATTCAAGTTTTTCATTTCATGAAGTAAAAATGCGGTTCTTATCTTTAAACCTTTCGAGGTATTTTATTGCATGTAAATGAAATGTGGAACCATAAATAGAAATCGAGTATTTTTTGGATTCTTTATTTTCTTTTTTATTTTTATTAAGTTCAACTAATTTCCTTTCTACAGAACAGCCGATTAGCAAATTCTATAGGTATAGATTTTATGAATCAAAAATAATGTGAAATAAAGATACCAGTCAATAGAGAACCTTTTTTTTTACAATTATGAATGTTTTATGGAATAGAAAAACTTGAAAAAAAAAAACACACACATATTGACCCTCTTTTTTTATTTCCAGTATTATTCAATTTTCACACATCTTTTGCCTATCTCGATAATGTTTTATTTTAGGACGACACTATTAGCTCGAAAATAAATAGTAGTAAAAAGAATTCGTTTTGCACAATAGATGTCTTTCACATCCAGCTATAACAATAAGTAATTTTTTTATTTCTAAATGGCAGTTCCAAAAAACGCACTTCGACATCAAAAAAGCGTATTCGTAAAAATATTTGGAAAAGGAAGGGATATTCGATAGCATTAAAGGCTTTTTCGTTAGCGAAATCTCTTTCTACCGGAAATTCAAAAAGTTTTTTTGTACGCCAAACAAAAATAAATAAGTAATAAAACGTTCGAATAATTTGAATAAACTTGAAAAAAGAATTCAATTATTCTTAAATTATTCAATTATTATCTAATTGAATAATTTCATGATTTCCCTTTCATATTTGATATTGATTAGCTCACCAATCAATACGTAATGGAACTCGCTTCGCTTTTCTGATTGATAGATAAAATAATAGAATTAGGAAATCCTCTATTTACTGAATAATAACTTTTTTATTGACAAAAGAGTAAACATCATTTCTATTCCAAGGTGGGGAGTTTCATTTTCCCCATCGACCTATTTGCAGAATTCCATTAAAAAAAATTCTATATTTCCATTCTATTTCCATATCTATAGAAGAACGTATATAAAAATCTTTAGTTAAACTTAGTGAAAGTTAAGAACTCATTGAAACTAATTGATTCTATTTTGAAACCTTTTTGTTTTGTCTAACTTTCTAACTCTTTATTTTCTCTGAATTATTATATAGATCCCCATGTATATCTTGTCCTTAACCCAATAGAGAAAATTGCTTAATGAAATTCTGTATGACTGGTTGTCAATTTTGAGCCATGCAAAATAGGTTCTTTTCTTTCTATTTTGTCTTCAAAATCCATTTTTTGTTTTAGATTTCTGAAATAAAATAAATAGGAAATAGCTGATTAAACAATGAAAACATAAAATTTTGGAACTCTATTCCTTAATTGAGTATAGAACGGTTTAGTTACAAGAGTTCAATTCTAGGAAAGCATAAAATATAGGAAAGTCCCAGGTTAAATAAAAAAACTAAGACTCTAAACTCAAATCTAAAATAATGAACCTTCAACTTCAAATTCCTATTTGAACAACTTTTGATTGTTATTGATCCATTTGAATCATTACTAAACTAAAATAGCTTCCTCAATCTCGACGATTGCTTATTCATAGGCTATTATGAGTTCAAGACAGGCCGCTATGGTGAAATTGGTAGACACGCTGCTCTTAGGAAGCAGTGCTAATGCATCTCGGTTCGAGTCCGAGTGGCAGCATACCGTCTTCTAAAAAGGATAAATAGATCTTATAATGAATTCAATTCCCGATTTCCTTTTTAGAATTATGTAATTAAGGGACTCTTCTTTTTTAAGATTTTTTATGATATTTTCAATCTTAGAGCATATATTAACTCACATTTCCTTTTCGATCGTTTCAATTGTAATTACAATTCATTTGATAACCCTTTTAGTCGATGAAATCGTAAAACTATACGATTCAGCAGAAAAGGGCATAATAGTTACTTTTTTCTCTATAACAGGATTATTAGTTACTCGTTGGATTTCTTCTGGACATTTCCCACTAAGCGATTTATATGAATCATTAATTTTCCTTTCATGGAGTTTCTCCCTTATTCATATAATTCCGTATTTCAAAAAAAATGTTTTAATTTTAAGTAAAATAACTGGCCCTAGTGCTATTTTTACCCAAGGCTTTGCTACGTCAGGTATTTTAACTGAAATACACCAATCTGTAATATTAGTACCTGCTCTTCAATCCGAGTGGTTAATAATGCACGTAAGTATGATGATATTGGGCTATGCAGCTCTTTTATGTGGATCATTATTATCAGTAGCACTTCTAGTGATTACATTTCGAAAAAACAGACAGCTTTTTTATAAGAGCAATGGTTTTTTAAACGAGTCATTTTTCTTGGGTGAAAATGTTTTACAAAATACTTCTTTTTTTTCTGCTAAAAATTATTACAGGTCCCAATTGATTCAACAATTGGATTATTGGAGTTATCGGGTTATTAGTTTAGGATTTACTTTTTTAACCATAGGAATCCTTTCGGGAGCGGTATGGGCTAATGAAGCGTGGGGGTCGTATTGGAATTGGGACCCAAAAGAAACTTGGGCATTTATTACTTGGATCGTATTTGCAATTTATTTACATACTCGAACAAATAGAAATTTGCGGGGTGCAAATTCTGCAATTGTAGCGTCTATAGGCTTTCTTATAATTTGGATATGCTATTTTGGGGTCAATCTTTTAGGAATAGGGTTACATAGTTATGGTTCTTTTCCATCAACATTTAATTGAATTCAAGACAAGTTATTACAAATACAAGAGCGGGCGGCGCATTGTATGAACCAGCGTGTGGACCGTGTGAATCAAATATTGTATTGATGATTCACACGGTTTTCTACCATATGTAGTTCAATTTCATTGTTTTTACTTAACTTAAGAGTTAAGAGAAGAAAAAAAGTCTTCTTTTTTTCATTGTCCAAGAATGTTTTTCAAAACAAACATAGGTTTTTTTATTTCAGTCATCCAAATTATCTATAAAAAAATTAGATAGAATAACTTCGACCTTGTCAACTGCTAATGAAAGAACGAAATCGGGGTATATACCAATACCTATTACGGGTAAAAAGATGGAGATCGAAAGAAATAACTCTCGCGGTCCAGAATCAAAAAAGAATCCTTCGGGGCATTAAATAGCTTGTATCCATAGAACATCTGGCGTGACATAGATAATGAATAAATAGGAGTTAATATCATTCCAATTGCCATTACAAAAGTAATTAGTATTTTTGGAATTAAAAGATATTTTTGGCCGGTAATTATTCCAAAAAATACTATCAATTCGGCAACAAAACCACTCATACCTGGTAATGCAAGGGAAGCCATCGAAAAGCTACTGAACATCGTGAACATTTTTGGCATTGGAATAGCTATTCCGCCCATTTCGTCAAGATAAACAAGGCGGATTCTATCATAAGTCGTTCCCGCCAAGAAAAAAAGTGCAGCACCAATAAATCCATGAGATATTATTTGTAAAAGGGCTCCATTAAGTCCCGTATCGGTTAGAGAACTAATTCCTATAATTATGAAACCCATATGAGAGACAGAGGAATAGGCTATTCTTTTTTTTAAATTCCGTTGGCCAAGAGATGTTGAAGCTGCATAGATTATTTGTATTGTACCTATTATCATCAACCAAGGAGAAAGTATAGAATGGGCATGAGGTAATAATTCCATATTGATTCGAATTAATCCATACGCTCCCATTTTTAATAAAATTCCGGCTAGAAGCATACAAGTACTGTAATGTGCTTCTCCATGGGTATCTGGTAACCATGTGTGTAGGGGAATAATGGGCGATTTGACAGCAAAAGCAATAAAAAATCCAATATAGAATATTATTTCTAAAACCACAGGATATGACTGATTAACTGATGTTTCGAAATTTAATGTTGGTTCATTAGAACCATATAAAGCAAGACCCAAAACTCCCATTAAGAGAAAAACAGAACCCCCCGCCGTGTACAAAATAAATTTTGTAGATGAGTACAGACGTTTCTTTCCTCCCCACATGCATAGAAGTAGATAAACAGGAATTAATTCTAACTCCCACATGATGAAAAAAAGTAAAAGGTCCCGAGACGAAAATGATCCAATTTGACCACTGTACATTGCTAACATGAGAAAATGGAATAATCGAGAATCTCGAGTAACTGGCCAAGCCGCTAAAGTAGCTAAAGTAGTGATAAATCCTGTTAATAAAATGGGTCCTATAGAAAGTCCATCTATTCCTAATCTCCAATGGAAATCAAAAAATTGATCCATTTATAATCCTCCACTAGTTGGATTAATGGATCATCCGATTGGAAATGATAACAAAATGCATAAGTCGTTAGAAGGAGTTCTAAAATACATATACATATTGTATACCACCTAATTACCCTATTTCCTTTATGGGGAAGAAAGAAAATTAAGGAACCCGCAAATATTGGAAAAACTACAATTATTGTTAACCAAGGAAAATAATTCGTAGTAAAGACAAGATACACTTGGACCATAAAAACCCGTGCTCAAAATATTGTGATTTTCGAGCACAGGTTTGTCGGTAAAAAAATTAAATGGATTCAAGTAGAGTTTTCTCGAACGTATCAATAAGCTAGACCCATACTGCGAGTTGTTTCATGCCATAAATAAACTCGGACACTCAAGAAATCTGTTGGACAGGCGGATTCACATCTCTTACAACCAACACAGTCCTCTGTTCGTGGAGCAGAAGCAATTTGTTTAGCCTTACAACCGTCCCAAGGTATCATTTCTAATACATCGGTGGGGCAGGCTCGGACACATTGAGTACATCCTATACACGTATCATAAATCTTTACTGAATGTGACATTGGGTCTATACGTTTTTGAATGTTCGAAATTTTCGATCTAGTAAACTTAGAAACGAATCATATAATGATATATTTATATACCAGATGAATCAATGAGTTATCATAATTTTCTAATCAAAACCCCCTTCTGGATTGGTTTATGAGATATGAGAGAGGGCCAAAATACTTTGATTTCTTATGTTTTGCAAACAAGATCACACCTTACATAGCAAACATGCTAATTAAAATCGATTTATCAATATTAGAATCTAGATGATTAATACTAATTATTCAACAAATTTGATTGGTTGATACGAGTTGATTTTCTGTTACGGTAAATTGATGAAACAATAGCCAGTCCAATGGCTGCTTCAGCGGCTGCAATAGCTATAACAAAAATTGAGAAAATGTCTCCTTTTAATTGACGATTATCAAAAAAATCAGAAAATGTTACAAAATTTATATTAACCGCATTCAATATAAGTTCAAGACACATAAGGGCTCTAACCATATTTCGACTTGTGATCAATCCATAGATCCCGATCGAAAATAAATAGGCACTCAAAACAAGTACATGTTCGAGAATCATTAAACAACTCCTTATCAATCTCGACTCCTTTCAATATGAACAACAATTCAACCGATTTAATTGACTAGTATATAACAAGTATGGAACAAAGAAATATATTGGTACTAGATTGACCTAAAGTCTTTCTATTTATACAACAGGAATTCAAATAGAATTGAAGGAAAATGAATGTGATAAGACAGAACAAAATTTTATTTGAATTCCAAGTTTTAATAGAACTTTTTTATTGACGAGCTACAGCAATTGCACCTATTAAAGCAACTAAAAGGATTATTGAAATCAGTTCAAATGGAAGAAAAAAATCTGTTGATAAATGAATTCCAATTTGTTGACTATTACTTATAAAATCTTGCTCTATAATCTGGTTTGATCTTGTAGTCCAAATAATCCCGTACCATGACGTATCTGAAATAGTAGTAATTAGTGAAATAAAAAGACTTATACAAACCATCGAAGTAATTCCATCTCCCACGGTCCAAAGATGAAAATCTTTGTAATATTCTGAACCATTCATGAACATCACAGCAAAAATGATTAAAACATTTATAGCTCCTACGTAAATAAGTAGCTGCGCAGCAGCTACAAAATAGGAGTTAGATAGAATATAGAATAACGATGTACAAACAAGAACCAATCCCAAGGAAAAGGCAGAATAAATTGGATTGGGAAGTAATACCACTCCTAGACCCCCTAATATAAGACCCGACCCTAGAAAGACTAAAAGAAAATCATGTATTGGTTCAGATAAATCCATTTTTTATAAAAAATCAAAAACGAAGAATTTCATGACTTTATTGACCTGACCAGAAAAAAGAAGTTTTTCAATTTTTTATGATACTTCTAAATTGTTAATTGAATGAGATTGTAATGGGTATGAATTGACGTAGATGCTTTTATTTTATTGGACCACTATCAATTCTTTATTCGTCGAACGAGTAGTTTAAACCTATCGATTTTGGATATCATTTATCTACTTTGAAACCATTACTATTATTATAACTATAATATAGAAATCCGTTTTGTTTTCAATCTAAATTAAGCTAGGAGTCTCATTAACCAACCACTAGTTTGAATTGAACAAGCAAAAATATCATTCTTTTAGATCCGAACTAAGCCTTCGTAATTCGGAATTTTTTTCGAATTTAGGGTTTATTCATTTTTTATTTGAGGTAAATTCGAAATTGTTCGAATTGTGTAATCATCAATTACTGACATTGGTAAGCGACCCAAAGCGATTTGATTATAATTCAATTCGTGACGATCATAAGTAGAAAGTTCATATTCTTCGGTCATTGATAAACAATTTGTTGGACAATACTCAACGCAATTACCACAAAATATACAGATTCCAAAATCAATACTGTAATTAAGCAATCGTTTCTTTCGAATATCAGTTTCCAACTTCCAATCAACAACGGGTAAATCTATAGGACATACACGCACACATACTTCACAAGCAATGCATTTATCAAATTCAAAGTGGATTCGGCCTCGGAAACGTTCCGATGTGATCAATTTTTCGTAGGGGTATTGAATAGTTACAGGTAAACGATTTGCGTGGGACAGGGTAATCATGAAACCTTGGCCGATGTATCTGGCGGCTCGTATTGTTTGTTGACCATAATTTATGAATTCAGTTATCATAGGGAGCATATTTAGAATATCTATAAAAAAGATTTTATGCTTGTTTCTTTCTCTTGTTTGAGACAAGTCGTGAATCTAGAATATTGTAGTCTTTTACAGTGAAAGAAGTTGAGACGAGGTTGTCAATAATAGATTACCTAGAGAAATAGGTAAAAGAAATTTCCACCCAAGATTTAATAGTTGGTCCATTCTCAGCCTCGGTAAAGTCCATCTTGTTGCAATAGGAATGAACAAAAACAAATAAGTTTTGGCTAATGTGATAAAGATACCAATTAGTGTTCCAAAGACTTTACCCCTTTTATTTATGCCAAATAGCTCAGGAACAAATATGTACGGAATAGAAAGATTCCAACCTCCCAAGTAAAGAACTGTTACAAATAATGAAGAAACTAGTAGATTCAGATATGAAGCAATGTAAAATAAACCAAATTTGATACCTGAATATTCGGTTTGATACCCTGCTACTAATTCTTCTTCTGCTTCTTGTAAATCAAAAGGTAATCTTTCACACTCCGCTAGAGAAGAAATTAGAAAAACGATAAACCCGATGGGTTGACGCCACAAATTCCACCCCCAAAAGCCATATTTTGACTGCGCTTCCACTATATCAACTGTACTTAAACTGTTAGATAATCATAGTCGATGATAACATCACTGTGCCCATCGCTATTACAGAACCGTACGTGAGATTTTCACCTCATACGGCTCCTCAGAGGTCACAAATAAATCTAAGGACCCTTTCCTATTCTTTATCTTGATATGTTTGTCAGATAGAGTAAAAATCTATCCTAAGGTCCCAAATTAGACCAATGGAATTCTGTCTGCTATATTTAAAACTAATAAATACGGGCTTCTGAATTGATCTCATCTTTTAAGAATTTTAATTTTTCTTTGTTGATAATAACCTTATCATTAAATAAAATGCGCTTTATAGCAATATCACATATACATTTCAACCTCGAATTTTCAATTACGAAAAAAATTAGAGAGTCCATTAGTTCATGAATCATGACAAAAAATTTTCTCTCGAAATAGAAATCAAAATGGAATTATAGGAAAGAAAGAATAAAAACAAAAAAAGAAAAAAGTAAGAAAAAAAAGACATCCCCCCTTTTTTCTTTTGCAATTAGATTCTTTTTTTTCTATTTCTATTTTATTTCATTCCTATTCTCCTTTCTCAGAAAAAGGGCCTTTAACCAAAGTAAAAGATTACTTCGTTCTTGATAGTTATTTACTTACTCAGTGGATAGGAACATACTCTGGATCAGAATCATGGGGAGTACTTCTTGATCATTTCTACGAACGTAAAGCCCCAATTTGAATTCCTTTTATGTACAGAAATATCCTCTTGGATAACTTACATAATCTCAATTACTAATCCTTTGTGTATCTTGGTCTTCCTAACCATCCCCTCATTTTTGCTTTCAACCTCCCGTTGTGGAAATCCATCTATGGTAATAGACAGTAAAAACTCCATCCAGTTGATCTTTTGAACCCGCTTCAAGCTATCATGACAATTCACCAATCTTGGGGTAAACAATATCTATTGCTTATGTTTACTTTTTTCACCATTTGATTCTTGTACATAGGAAATGAGACTCAACCTTTTTACTGCAAATTTACAAGCCGTTTTCTTTCACTCATATAACTATCTGGTTTAGTTCATCAACCCAAATGCTGAATAAAAATGAAAATATATATATTCAATCAAATCTTTTTACCTTTGTTTCTAGAAAG
>JASVEL010006206.1:0-68856 GCA_032618575.1 Nicotiana noctiflora
CCTTAGAGTGGTACACAAAGCAAGACCACACTCATTGGTTTACCTGGGATGATCTAGCCCAGGCTTTTGCTAATCGCTTCCAATACAATTTGGAGATTGTTCCTGACAGACTTTCCTTGACGAAGATAGAGAAGAGCTAGGAGAGAGCTTCCGAGAATACAGGTTCAGGTGGAAAGAGCAAGCTGCCCGAGTGGATCCACCCATGAAAGAAGGTGAAATGGTGTACTATTTCTTGCAAGCTCTAGATACCACATATTACGGGCATTTGGTGTCAACTGTTGGAAAAACATTTAATGAAGTCGTCAAGATGGGGAGTATGGTAGAGGAAGCCTTAAAATATAACAAGATTATGAGCTATTCGGCGATAAAGTCCACAACTCAGGCTATCCAGTCGGGCATTGGAGGCGCCCTTGGAAAGAAGAAGAAAGAAGAGGTGGTTGTTGTAGAAGGAAGAACATGGTCCAGGGGTCCTAATCCTTACTATCATCAACCTCGCCCACATCATCAACCTTACCCACCAGCACCATATGGCCCACTACAACATTATTACCCTTCCGCTGTTCCACACTTTTCAGTCCACCATGCTTAAACTTACAACCACAAGCACCATTGTGTGCACCCACTCCTCACAACACCTATCATACCCAGAATACATATCCACCTCCCAAAGCATATAGAAACCCAAGTGGAACAGGTTTCCGTCCAAACCCTACTGTCAGAAATGATAGACTGCTTCACTTCATTAGGAGAATCCTACACCAGTCTATTTCATAGATTAAGGCAGCTCGGAATCCTAAACACCATTGAACCAAAAATCTTGAACCCACCACCAAGGAACCTAGACCATTCTGTCAGCTGCAAGTATTGTTCAGGAGCTCCGGGGCATGATACGGAGAAATGTTGACACTTGAAAACTGCAATTCAAGAGCTCATTGATTCAAGAAGATTTGAAGTCCAAGCCCCCGAAACTCCTAATATTACACAGAATCCCTTACCTGTTCATCATGAAGCTCATATGATCGAGTTGGTACAAAGGGGAAATTGTAAAAAGCCATCTTAGACGGTAATGATGATCAAGGCAAGAGAAAGCAAGGTAGATGAGAAAGCAATGGGTGGGAGAGCAGTGATTGTAGTTAAACAAGTGGTGGATGAGCCAATGGAGGTAACAAAACCCGAGCCAGTGAAAGTGATGGTACTGGGAGCAAATGCAAACCCCTTGTTGGTTGTGAAAGGGGCCCAAGTATAACCAGTCATCATCAAACTGATAACTCAATTGCCCATTGTATATGCAAAAGCTGTACCATGGAATTACAACAAAGTGACTGTCATGTATCGGGGGAAAGAGGTTAAAGATGAAATTTGTGAAACTCACGGTTTGACGAGATCAGGGAGGTGCTTTGCCCCCGAAGAATTAAGAAAAGCAAAACTTACCAAAGATAATCCGGCTCATATGAAAAAGGCTATCACTGAAGAGGAGGCCGAGGAATTCTTGAGGAAAATGAAGGCGAAGGATTACTCGATAGTTAAACAATTGAGGAAGACGCTGGCTCAAATCTCTTTATTGTCTCTGCTAATTCACTTAGATGAACATCACCGTGCATTAATGAAAATCTTGAATGAAGCTCATGTGCATGAGAAAATTATAGTGAATCATCTTGAAAAGACCGCAAACAAAATCTTTGAGGTGAACATGGTGACATTCTCAGATAACGAATTACCAGTAGAAGGAACTGAACATAACAGAGCCTTGTACCTTACTGTGAAATATAAAGATTCGGTAGTGACCCGCGTACTGATTGATAATGGGTCGAGTGCCAATATATGACCTCTGTCTACTTTGGAGAAACATAAGGTTGATAATGAAAGAATTCACTAGAACATCATTTGTGTACGTAGATTCGACGGGGGCGGGAAGAATACTGTTGGAGACATTGTGCTAGAACTTACCTTTGGGCCGGTAGAGTTCATGATGGAATTCCAAGTACTAGATGTTGTTGTATCCTATAATCTTTTGTTGGGCCGACCATGGATCCATGCTGTAAAGGTTGTGCCATCTTTACTTCATCAGATGGTAAAGTTTGAATGGGACCGTCAAGAGATCGTGGTCCACGGTGAAGATAATTCTTGCAATACTATCACTCCCTTTGAAGAGGTTGAGGACAATAAGGACCCATAGGTGTACCAAATAGTGGATACAATATCAGTTTCTAAGGTTCCAGAGGGTGAGCAGTGCCAAAGGTGGCTACCGCACCTGTTATGGTTGCCACTGGAATGCTGAGAAATGGATTTCTACCCGGAAAGGGATAAGGAGCTGAATTACAGGGTATTACACAACCAGTATCTCTTCCTGGTAACATTGATACTTTTGGGCTGGGTTTTAAACCAACCATTACTGATATAAAGAGAGCCCGAAAACTGAAGAAGAAAGTGTGGACCCTCCCTAAACCTATCCCTCGCTTCTTCCATTTGTCAGGTCTGGTACAAAAAGGTGCCAGGCGACAGTGATGCCCAGCTTAGCAGAGATAAGGCCTGACAGGGAACTGATTGAAAGATTTGAAAAACTATTTGAAGAAGAGGATATGGTAGAAGCAGATGAGGGTCAAAACAGAATCGATGTCCAGTTCGTCGGATCTCGGGCCAAATTAAATAACTGGGAAGCTACTCCTCTTCCAACTCAGTGGGAGTTGCGGTAGTTAGCTTTTTTTATGTTTTTTAAATCTATTTTATTTCGAGGTTGTTGTCACGACCCGGATTTTTCCCCAACATCGGGATCGTGATGGCGCCAACTCGTGGTAGCTAGGCAAGCCTCTTTATTCACACTGTCCTATTTTTAACAATATTTCATATGCAATTTAACAACCAAAACCATAACCTTAATTAAAAAAGTGCGGAAGACTTTATAAAAATAGTAATAAGCAGTTCCAAAGTAAAATGGTACTGAAATCCTCTACCCAAGACGTGGAGTCACCAACTCACGAACTACTACATGAATACTACACATAAAGGTCTAAAAGGAATATAACATAATCTGTTTGTCTCGGAACAAGGAGACTACAACTAATGACATAAATAAAAAGAAGAGACGCCAGGCCTGCGGACGCCTGCAAGCTACCTTGGTCTCAAGTATGATCAACTCCCACATAAAAGATCTACTGCTGCTGCTCCTGTCGAAACCTGGACCTGTGCAGAAACGCACAGAAGTGCAGTATCAGCACAACCGACCCCATGTGCTGGTAAGTGCCTGGCCTATCCCGGCGAAGTAGTGACAAGCCTAGGACCAGACACCCACATAAACTTGTGCAGTTCTATATATGTATAGCACAAGATAACGTGAAATAATCAAGTAACAATGAAACAAGGAATGTCACAGAAGAACTCAACATTTATTAAATCAACAAGGAAAACAAGTATAATGAGAAACAAGTAATGTTAAGTCAATGAAATAGCCAATAAAATGCACGGAATCACCCTTCGTGCTTTTACTCTCATCCTCACCAAATAGCAAATAAAGTGCACGGCATCATCCTTCATGCTTTTACTCTCATCCTCACATCCATGGTACGGCATGATCCTTCGTACATGGTTCAATAACAAGGCACGACATGATCCTTCGTACATAATCAATAACATGGCACGGCATTAACCTTCGTGCATAAACAATAACAAGGCACGGCATTAACCTTCGTGCATAAATAATAAATCAAGGCACGGCATCACCCTTCGTGCATTATCACTCTTCCTCACCCAAATAACAATCACAGTTAAGGGCAAAGAAAGGAAAACAACAAATTATGAACCGTCCCGGCAAGGGACACAATAATCATCACAACTAAAGTCCCGGCAAGTGCAATCATTATCTCACTTCACAACAAGTCCCGGCAAGGGAGAACAATAGCAATTCTACAACCCGGCAAGGGTTCAATAATTTATCTTCAAATATGTCTCACAACAAGTATCAACAACGACTCACGGTCATGCTAGACGCCAGTGTATGGATGCTCGTCACCACAGCCCATACATCGCACTCGATCACGTAGCACATAGCACACAATCCTATTCCCTCAAGCTAGGATAGAACAAACACTTACCTCTAGCCTTGAAGTCCAAATTATACTTCAATTATAGCTCTTTCCCCGAAATTCCACTTTCAACTAGCTTGAATCTAATCACAATTGATTCCATTATATTAATAATCACTAATTAACTTGGTTTGAATGCTTAAAGATGGTTTTCTCAAAGTTTACCCCAAAATTTCCCAAAATGCCCCTGGCCCCACATGGTCGGAACTCGGGGTTCGGACCAAAATCCAGTTACCCATTCCCCCACAAGTTTAGTTATATGATTTGTTTCAAAATCGGACCTCGATTCGAGGTCCAATTGCCCAAATTCATGAAAAACCTAGGTTCTACCCAAAAACATGGATTTCTACCATGAAAACCTTTGATTCTTATTGAAAAACATGATTAATGTTGTTAGGAATTGAAAGAATTAAGTAAAAAGTGACTTCTCAGGTTGATGCCTCAAGAGGCTGACCTCTCCACTGAACACGCACAGAAGGGTAACTCTTCGACCTCAACTATCGAACCTGCCGGTCTAGAATAGCCACCGGCTCCTCCTCGTAGGATAGATCATTGTCTAATTGGACAGTACTGAAGTCTAGAACATGTGTGGGATCGCCTTGGTATATCCGAAGCATATATACATGAAAAACTTGATGCACGATTGATAAGCTAGGCGGCAGAGCTAGTCTGTAAGCCACCCCTCCCACTTGGTCTAGAATCTCAAATGGTCCAATATACCTAGGGCTGAGCTTGCCCTTCTTCCCGAACCTCATCACGCCCTTCATAGGCAACACACGGACCAATACTTGCTCACCGACCATGAAATCTACATCTCGAACCTTACGATCCGCATAAGTCTTCTGTCTGGACTGAACTGCACGCAATCTTTCCTGGATAGTCTTGACCTTGTCCAAGGCCTCCTGAACTAAATTTGTACCCAACAACCGAACCTCCCCCGGCTCAAACCATCCGACTGGAGATCGACACCGCCTACCATACAACGCCTCATACATGGCCATATGGATACTGAACTGGTAGCTATTATTATAGGCGAACTCTGCTAATGACAGAAACTGGTCCCACAAACCTCCGAAATCAATGACACAGGCTCGAAGCATGTCCTCTAGAATCTGAATAGTCCTCTCGGACTGACCATCTGTCTGAGGATGAAAAGCTGTACTCAGCTGAACCTGGGTGCCTAACTCCTGCTGGACCGCTCTCTAGAACCGCGAGGTAAACTGTGTACCCCGATCAGAGATAATAGACACCGGCACCCCGTGAAGTCAAACAATCTCTCTAATGTAAATCTCTGCTAACCTCTCCGATGAGTAGGAGACAGATACTGGAATGAAGCATGCTGACTTGGTCAACCTATCAACAATGACCCAATTAGCATCAAATTTCCTCCGAGTCAAAGGAAGTCCAGTAACGAAGTCCATAGTGATCCGCTCCCATTTCCACTCGGGAATTTCAATCCTCTGGAATACACCACCAGGCCTCTGGTGCTCATATTTCACCTGCTAATAATTTAGACACCGAGCGATATACGCAATGATGTCTTTCTTCATTCTGCGCCACCAATAGTGCTGCCGTAAGTCCTGGTACATCTTCGCAGCGCCCGGGTGAATAGAATACCGCAAACTGTGGGCCTCCACTAAGATCAACTCTCAAATCCCTTCGACATTGGGCACACAAACTCAACCGTGCAATCTCAATACCCCATCATCATCTAGATTTACCTTTGTGGCACCTCCCCGCCGTACTGTATCTCTCAAATCACACAAATAAGGATCATCAAATTGCCTCTCACGGATACGCTCTAATAGAGAAGAACGAGCGACCGTGAAGGCTAACACCCTGCTAGGCTTAGAAATGTCTAATCTCACGAACCGGTTGGCTAAGGCCTGGACATTTAAAGCAAATGGTCTCTGACTGACCGGAATGAATGCAAGACTACCCATGCTGGCAGACTTTCTACTCAATCCATCGGCCACCACATTGGCCTTACCCGGGTGATATAGGATAGTGACATCATAGTCCTTTAGCAACTCTAACCATCTCCGCTATCGTAAATTCAACTCCTTTTACTTGAACAAGTACTGTAGGCTTTTGTGATCCATGTACACCTCACACGTCACACCATATAGATAATGCCTCCAGATTTTTAAGGCATGAACCACTGCTGCCAGCTCAAGATCATGAACCGGATAATTCTTCTCATGGATTTTCAACTGTCTCGAAGCATAAGCAATAACCTTGCCATGCTACATCAATACCTCTTCAAGCCCAGTATGGGATGCATCACAGTAAACTGTGTTAGGCCCCGCACCCATAGGTAATATCAATACTGGTGCTGTAGTCAAAGCTGTCCTGAGCTTCTGAAAACCTGCCTCACACTCATCTGATCACTTGAACTGGGAACCCTTCTGGGTCAACCTGGTCATCGGGACCGCAATAGAAGAGAACCTCTCTACAAATCAACGGTAGTAACCTTTTAACCCCAAGAAACTCCCGATCTCGGTCACTGAAGCTGGTCGAGGCCAATTCTGGACTGCCTCAATATTCTTTGGGTCCACCTGAATACCTTCCACTGATACGATGTGGCCCAAAAATGCCACCAAACTCAACCAGAACTCACATTTCAAAAATTTGGCATATAACTGATTATCCTTTAGAGTCTGAAGAACCACTCTGAGGTACTGCTCGTGCTCTTCCTGGCTACGGGAGTATACCAGGATGTCATCTATAAAGACTATCACGAACAGATCTAAGTAAGGCCTGAACACCCGATTCATCAACTCCATGAATGCTGCTGGGGCATTGGTCAACCCGAAGGACATTACTAAGAACTCATAATGTCCATATCTAGTGCGAAAGGCTGTCTTAGGAATGTCAGCCGCCCTGATCTTCAGCTGATGGTAGCCTGACCTCAAGTCTATCTTTGAGAACACTCTCGCTCCCTGGAGCTGGTCAAACAAATCATCAATCCTTGGCAGTGGATACTTATTCTTTATTGTCACTTTGTTCAATTGTCGGTAATCAATACACATTCGCATCGAGCCATCTTTCTTCTTTACAAACAATACAGGTGCTCCCAGGGGGAAATACTGGGCATGATAAAGCCCTTCTCAAGAAGGTCCTGCAACTGATCTTTCAACTCTTTTAACTCCGGCGGTGCCATATGATAGGGTGGAATAGAGATGGGCTAAGTGCCCGGTGCCAGATCAATGCAGAAATTAATATCCCTGTTGGGTGGCATGCCCTGCAGGTCTGAAAGGAAAACCTCAGGAAACTCCCGTACAATGGGGACTGACTCAATAGAAGGAACCTCTGCGCTAGAATCACGAACATAAGCCAGATAAGCTAGACACCCCTTCTCGACCATGCGTCGAGCCTTAACATAGGAAATAACAGTGCGAGCGGAGTGGCTTGAGGTACCTTTTCACTCTAGTCGGGGTGATTCTGGCAAGGCCAAGGTCCCAGTCTTAGCATGACAATCTAGAATAGCATGGTATGGGGACAACCAGTCCATCCCCAATATGACATCAAAATCCACCATGTCCAAAAATAATAGATCAACACGGGTCTCAAGACCCCCAAAGATAACTACACACGAGCGATGTACCCGGTCGACTACAATGGAGTCGCCCACTGGTGTAGACACATAAACTGGAATATCCAAAGCACAGCTAGGTACGGCCAAATACGATGCAAAGTAGGAAGACACATATGAATATGTAGACCCAGGGTCAAATAATACGGAAGCACCTCTGCCACAAACAATAATGATACCTGTGATCACAACATCTGATGCCTCCGCCTCTGGCCTGGCTGGCAAAGCATAGAATCCGGGATCAGCACCTCCCCTCTGAGCTACATCCCTAGGATGGTCATCAACTGGCTGACCTCTGCCTCTGGCTGGACGGTCTCCACCTCTACGGTCTCGACCTCCACCTCTATGATCTCTACCCCCGCCTCTGGCTGGCTGGGCAGGCTGAGGGTCAGCTGGGGCCTAAATCATGGGACGAGGGCCCCACTGCTGAGTGTTGCCCGTCGCTCGAGGGCGACAAGATGACCTGGATCACCACAACCGTAGCAACTCTTAGGCAGATGGGGCCGCTGGCCCTGACGACCTGAATGGCCTCCACGAACACTCTGAAGAGGCTGAGCACTAATAGGAGGCTGATCTGAATACTGCTCATGAAACCCACGATCACCTGGTCCACCCTGTGAAGCCTGAAGGGCGGAATGGAAAGGCTTGGAAGACTGGCCCCTATCAAAAGATTCCCTGCCACTAGAAGAAGAACCACTAAACCTGCCTGAATGACGAGCCCTCTTGTCTGAAGAATAACCAACTCCCCGAGCAAGAGCCATCTCAGCTCTACGTGCTGCATTAGCTGCCTCCCGAAATGATATATCACTCCCCACTCCCATAGCCATCTGGGGTCTAATTGGCTGATTAAGCCTATCTATGAACCTGCGTACTCTCTCCCGTTCTATGTGAAGTATCACCACTGCATGGCGTGTCAGATCAACAAATCTCGTCTCATACTGGGTGACAGTCATAGTACCCTGCTGGAGGCACTCAAACTACCTCCGAAATGCATCCCGCTGAGTAACAGGGATAAACTTCTCCAATAATAACTCTGCAAATTGATCACATGATAAAGCCGGGGACCCTGCTGGTCGAGTCAAACAATAATCCCTCCACCAAGTCTTGGCGGATCCTGAAAGTCTGAATGTACAGAAGTCAACTCCATTGGACTCCACTATCCCCATAGTCTTGAGGATCTCATGGCAACTGAATAAGAAATCCTGAGGATCCTCTGATGTGGCACCGCTGAAGGTAGTGGTAAACAGCTTGGAGAACCGATCAAGTCTCCATAAAGAATCAGAAGTCATGGCCGCTCCATCTCCGGCCTGAGCTGTGGTACCTGACTAAGTGGCCACAGCTGGCTGAACCACTAGTGCCTGAGGCTGAGGAGCTACTGGCTCTGGAGTACGAGCAACAGGAGTCTGGGCCAGTCCTCCAGCCTGAGAAGTTGCTGGTGCAACTGGTAATAAACCTGCTCTGGCAATGCTGTCCATAAAACCCGCTATCCTGACCAAAGCCTCCCAAAGATCCGGGGTAAATAAGGCCTCTCCTGGGACCTGAGCTAGGCCTACTGGAGCTGCTGGGACTGGAACCTCCTCGCCAGTCTCAATATGAGGCTCCACCTCTGGGATAGCTGCCGGGGGCTGAGCTCTACCCCTACCACGGCCTCCAATACGGTCTCGGCCCCTGCCCGTCACGGGAGCTGCCTGGGGCTCGGGCTGCTGGTCAGCGGACGAAGAAGCGCGTGTCCTCACCATCTACGAAAGGACAGAGTAGAAGTTCAACCAGTATTTTGAAGGACAAATCACACAACAAGAAGGAAAAAATGAGAGACTCTTCCTAAGTCAATAGACTCTGGAGGACAAGTACAGACGTCTCCGTACCTACCTCTCAAACTCTACTAAGCTTGTTCGTGATTGGTGAGACCTATGTAACCTAGAGCTCTGATACCAACTTGTCACGACCCGAATGTTTCCCCAACATCGGGATCGTGATGACGCCTACTCGTGGTAGCTAGGCAAGCCTCTTTATTCACACTATCATGTTTTTAACAATATTTCATATTCAATTTAACAACCAAAACCATAACCTTAATTAAACAAGTGCGGAAGACTTTATAAAAATAGTAATAAGTAGTTTCAAAGTAAAATGGTACTGAAATCCTCTACCCAAGACGTGGAGTCACCAACTCACGAACTACTACTGAATACTACACATAAAAGTCTGAAAGAAATATAACATAATTTGTTTGTCTCGGAACAAGGAGACTACATCTAATGACATAAGTAAAGGAAGAGACGCCGGGCATGCGGACGTCTGCAAGCTACCTCAGTCTCAAATATGATCAACTCCCACGCAAAAGATCTACTGCTGCTGCTCCTGATCGAAACCTGGACCTGTGCAAAAATGCACAGAAGTGCAGTATCAGCACAATCCGACCCCATGTGTCGGTAAGTGCCCGGCCTAACCCCGGCGAAGTAGTGACAAGGCTAGACAAGACACCCACATAAACCTGTGCAGTTCTATATATGTATACCACAAGATAATGAGAAATAATCAAGTAACAACGCAACAAGGAATGTCACTGAAGAACTCAACAATTAATTCATAGTTATTAAATCAACAAGGAAAACAAGTATAATGAGAAACAAGTAATGTTAAGTCAATGAAATAGCCAATAAAGTGCACGGCATCACCCTTCGTGCTTTTACTCTCATCCTCACCAAATAGCAAATAAAGTGCACGGCATCACCCTTCGTGCTTTTACTCTCATCCTCACATCCATGGTACGACATGATCCTTCGTACATGGTTCAATAACAAGGCACGGCATGATCCTTCGTGCATAATCAATAACATGGCACGGCGTTAACCTTCGTGCATAAACAATAACAAGGCACGACATTAACCTTCGTGCATAAACAATAAATCAAGGCACGACATCACCCTTCGTGCATTATCACTCTTCCTTACCCAAATAACAATCACAGTTAAGGGCAGAGAAGGAAAACAACAAATCATGAACCGTCCCGACAAGGGACACAATAATCATCACAACAAAAGTCCCGGCAAGGGCAATCATTATCTTACTTCACAACAAGTCCCGGCAAGGGAGAACAATAGCAATTCTATAACCCAATAAGGGTTCAACAATTTATCTTCAAATATGTCTCACAACAAGTATCAACAACGAGTCACGGTCATGCTAGACGCCAGTTTATGGATGCTCATCACCATAGCTCATACACCACACTCGATCACATAGCACATAGCACACAATCCTATTTCCTCAAGCTAGGATAGAACAAACACTTACCTCTAGCCTTGAAGTCCAAATTATGCTTCAATAATAGCTCTTTCCCCGAAATTCCGCTTTCAACTAGCTCGAATCTAATCACAATTGATTCCATTATATTAATAATCACTAATTAACTTGGTTTGAATGCTTAAAGATGGTTTTCTCAAAGTTTACCCCAAAATTTCCCAAAATGCCCTTGGCCCCACGTGGTCGGAACTCGGGGTTCGGACCAAAATCCGGTTACCCATTCCCCCACGAGTTCAATTATATGATTTGTTTCAAAATCGGACCTCGATTCGAGGTCAAATTGCCCAATTCTTGAAAAACCTAGGTTCTACCCAAAAACATGGATTTCTACCATGAAAACCTTTGATTCTTATTGAAAAACATGATTAATGTTGTTAGGAATTGAAATAATTAAGTAAAAAGTGACTTACAATTGCTTTGGAGTGAATTTGGCCTTGAGAGCTCGTGTGTGGTGTGAGGGTTTTTGAAAATGTGAAGAATGAACTGAAAATTTCGTTTAAGTATGGAATTACACAGCTGCGGATATCGCAATTGCGAACATTTGTTCACAATTGCGAACGCTACAGGTCTGGGGCCTGCTGTCCTCGCATTTGCGAGAGAAAGTTCGCAATTGCGAACTCTAGCCCAGGTCTGCTAGTCTCGCATTTGCGAGATTTCCTTCGCATTTGCGAAGGTGAAGCCTAATTGCCCAGGATCGCATTTGCGACCCTTTGTTCGCATTTGCGAACACTGGCCATCTGAGGATCGCATTTGCGACCCTTTGTTCGCATTTGCGAACTTGGCTTGTTTCTGCCAGACATCGCATTTGCCTGTCTTCTTCGCATTTGTGAGGATTTGTTCGCAAATGCGAAGCCAACAGCTGGGTGAAAAAACAGCAGTGCAAAAATTCAGAAATTGATCAAACGGCCTATCAAATCTTTACCCGAGCCCCCCGGGCTTCCAACCAAACATGTACATATCAAAAACACATTACGAACTTGTTCGTGCGATCACATCGCCAATATAACATCATTTTCATCAAATCAAGCCTCAAGTTCATGATTTTCATACTTTTGGTTTTCAAACTTTTCAAACTTGGAACTCGAGGTCCAAAACATATCAAACGACATCCGAATGTCACCAAACTTTGCAGAAAGCACACATATAATATTTAAAACTTGTATCAGGCGTCGAAACCAAAATACGAGCCCGATACCATGGTCATTTAATTCATTTTCCTTTAATAATTACAGCAAAAACAATTTCACAGAAAAATTCATAACTTGGGCTCTAGGCCTCAGAATTTGACTCCGGACGCATGTCCAAGTCCCATATTTTCCTACGGACCTTCCGGGACCGTCCAATCTCGGGTCCGGGCCTGTTTACCAAAAATGTTGACCGAAGTCAACTATATCAATATTAATATCATTTTTCTCCAAATTTTTCATAGAATTCATATTTCTATCACAAAATCTTTCCGTCTACATGCCCAGATCACGCACGTAAATCGAGGCAACATAGAATGAGATTTTCAAGGCATCGAAAGTGTAGAACAAAATGAGGAAAATAAGTGATGACCCCATTGGTTCGTCACTGTTGTAATACATATTTCTATGTTCCATCCAATTGGATGAGTCAAACCTTGTTATCTTTTGAATTTCAATAAAATGCAATTTCTTTCTCTCTCCATTACTGATAGCCTTATTTTGTCTTTCTTTCTTTTCTTATACAGTCCATTTTATGCTTATTTCAATGATGCGTAATGCATAAGGAATTCCCGGCCTAGTCTTGCTAATCAAATAGTAATACAAGAAATTTAATGTGATAATGAGGTGGTGTATGATGATGAGGAGGCTTTGGAAGAAATTAATAAAGAGTTGAGTCAATATGAGGAAAAGCCCAAACATAACTTGAATGATACAGAGGCAATTAATCTAGGGAATCAGGAAAATGTTTGGGAAACAAAGATAAGTGTCCATTTGGAAGCCTCCTCAGGGAAGAATTGATTAAACTGGTGCATGAATATAAAGATATCTTTGCATGGTCATACGATGATATGCCAGGACTGAGCACTGACTTGGTGGTCCATAAATTGCCCACTTATTCAGAATGCCTGCCTGTCAAGTAAAAGTTGAGAAAATTCAAAATACACATCAGTGTGAAAATAAAAGAAGAAGTTAATAAACAGTTTGAGGCGAAAGTCATACGGGTTACCAAATATCCCGCCTGGTTAGCCAATATTGTGCATGTTCCAAAGAAAGATGGGAAAACTAGAGTGTGTGTTGATTATCGGGATCTTAACAAGGCAAGTCCAAAAAACAATTTTCCATTGCCAAATATCCACATACTGATTGACAATTGTGCCAAACATGAGATTGGTTATTTTGTAGATTGCTATGCGGGTTACCAGCAGATTATGATGGATGAGGAAGATGCTGAAAGGACGACACTCATCATACCTTAAGGGACATACTATTACATGGTGATGCCATTTGGACTGAAAAATGCAGGGGCAACATACATGAGGGTAATGACCACCATGTTCCATGATATGATACATCGGGAGATTGATCTATGTGGATGATGTAATTATCAAGTCTAGAAAATAGTGTGATCATGTTAAAGACCTAAGGAAGTTTTTCCAGAGGCTTCGCCGGTACAACCTCAAGCTCAATCCAGCAAAATTTGCTTAAGGGGTGCCATCAGGGAAGTTGCTGGGGTTCAGGTGAGTTGACGTGGTATTGATTGGACCCGTCCAAAGTCAAAGCCATCCAGGAATTGCCTCTGCCAAAGAGCAAGAAAGAAGCGATGAGTCTGCTAGGCAGGTTGAATTACATCAGCATGTTCATTGCTCATCTTATGTCAACTTGTTAGCCTATCTTTAAATTGTTGAAGAAAGATGTTGCAGTTAAATGGACAAATGAGTGCCAGGCTGCATTTGATAAAATCAAAGAATATTTGGCCAATCCACCTGTATTGGTCCCGCCCGAGCTAAGAAGACCTATTATCCTTTACTTGACGGTGTTGGATAATTTTTTCGGCTGTGTACTGGGCAGCATGATGTTACGGGAAAGAAAGAGAATGCAATTTATTACCTCAGCTAGAAATTCACATCTTAAAAGGTAAAATATACTCAATTGGGGAGAACATGTTTTGCTTTGACCTGGGTGACACAGAAGTTGAAACATTATTTGTTACCCTATAGCTCTAATCTCATTTCTCGGCTGGATCCGTTGAAGTATATCTTTCAGAAGCCCATGCCCATAGGGAGGCTTGCTAAATAGCAAATCTTGCTCACAAAATTTGATATTGTTTATGTAGCCCACACTGCGATGAAAGCACAAGCAGTTGCCGATCACCTAGCGGAGAATCCAGTTGATGATGAATATGAACTGCTGAAAACATATTTTCCTGATGAGGAAGCAATGTACATTGATGAATTAGAGCAAGATGAAAATCCTAGTTGGAAGCTATTCTTTGATGGTGCTTCTAAAAACAAAGGTGTCGGGATTGGAGCACTACTTATTTCAGGAACGGGACAACATTATCCTGTCACAACTCATCTCCGTTTCTTTTTCACTAACAATATGGTTGAGTATGAAGCATGTATTTTGGTGTTGAGAATGGCTATAGATATGGGTGTCCAAGAAATTTTGGTCATGGGTGACTCAGATCTTTTGGTACATCAAATTCAAGGAGAATGGGAAACTCGAGATTTAAAACTCATACCATACCGACAGTGTCTACATGAACTATGTCAGCGGTTTCAATCCATAGAATTCAAACACATTCCGAGAATCCATAATGAAGCTGCTGATGCTTTGGCCTCTCTGGCATCAATGTTACATCATCCGAACAAGGCTTATGTGGACCCATTACAAATTCAAGTTCGGGATCAACATGCTTATTGAAATACAGTGAAAGAGGAGTTTGATGGTGAGCCATGGTTCCATGATATTAGAGAGTACCTCAGAATGGGGGTGTATCTGGCACATGCCCCAGGGGATCAAAATAGTGCTATCAGACGATTGTCAAGTGGATGTTTCTTTAGTGGATGGGTTTTGTACAAAAGAACCCAGGACCTTGGTTTGTTGAGGTGTATTGATGCAAAACAGGCTACAACAATTATGTCTGAGATACATGCGGGAGTCTGTGGACCACATGTGAGTGGGTATGTGCTAGCAAAGAAAATTCTCTGAGCAGGATATTACTGGCTTACTATGGAATGGGACTGTATCAGCTTTGTGCGCAAGTGTCATCAATGCCAGGTAAATGGAGATTTGATCCATTCTCTACCATCCGAGTTGCATACATTGTCGGCACCATGGCCCTTTGTTGCTTGCGGCATGGATGTCATTAGGCCGATCGAGCCAGCAATATCTAATGAGCACATGTTTATTCTGGTTGCCATTGACTATTTTACTAAATGGGTTGAGGCAAAAATGTTCAAGTCGGTAACCAAGAAAGCAGTGGTGGATTTTGTACATGAAAATATCATATACTGGTTTGGAATCTCGAATGTGATTATTACAGATAATGGTGCCAATCCTAATAGTCATTTGATGGCAGAGACATGGCAGAAGTTTAAAATTACACATCGCAATCATCCTAAGGCGAATGGAGCAGTTGAAGCAGCCAATAAGAACGTTAAGACAATTATTCGGAAAATGGTGAAAGGATCGAGGCAATGGCATGAGAAATTACCATTTGCTTTACTAGGATATCGCACTACTGTTCGCACTTCGGTAGGTGTAACTCCATATTAATTGGTGTATGGCACAGAGGCAGTAATACCTGCAGAAGTTGAAATACCCTCCCTTCGAATTATTGCAGAGGCAGAAATTGATGATGATGAATGGGTCAAAGCCCGACTGGAACAATTAAGCTTAGTTGATGAAAAGAGATTGGCAGTAGTATGTCATGGGAAATTATATCGACAAAGAATGGCCAGAGCTTATAATAGGAAAGTGTGTCCACGAAAATTTGAAGTCGGACAATTGGTATTGAGGCACATCTTACCTCTTTGGGAAGAAGCAAAAGTAAAGTTTGCTCCTAATTGGCAGTGGCCTTTGGTTGTGTCACGAGTATTGTCCAATGGAGCATTATATCTAACAGATGCGGAGGGAAAATGTGTAGAAATGGCTATCAATTCTGACGCAGTCAAGAGATATTATGTATGATTTCTTTATCTTTATGTATGTGATTGTATTTGTCATATTTTTAGATTAAATGATGAAGGCATTTTATGTCCCTATCCAAACACTTTATCCATTGCTACCCCTTTAAGCCTTATTATATTTTCTTTCATATCCCTCTATCAAAATCAATAACAAAATAAAGGATTGAACGGGGAAATCAAGTGAAGAAAACAAAAGAAGAAGGAAAAAGAAAAGAAGAAAAGGAAAAGAAAAGAAGAAAAAAGAAAGCAAAGAAAAGAAAGAAAAAAAGAGAAAAGAAAAGAATAAAAAAAAAGAAAAGAAAGATGAAACGAATGCAAAGAAAATAATAAGAATGGGAGGAAGGAAACATCGCAAACAATGAAACAATTTTATGATCCAAACTACGTTTGACTCGATCCCGAAAGGGTACGTAGGCAGTCTCATTGTGGTTCAGTCACAACAGAAGAAAAGTTTTAGTATTTTGTTTGGTATTGGGTAGTGTGACGACTCGGCCCGTCGTCACGGGAATTACCACCCCGTTATGTTGTAATTACATGTTTTATGCTTTTATATCAGGGTTAGAGTCTATCGGGTGAGTTAGGAGTGATTTGGATTGAAAATGAGGCATATAGCCTTTTAGAAGGAAACTTGAATGAGGAAAATCAACCCGGAGTTGACTATTTGGTTAGAGGGCTCGGAATTGAATTCTAATGATTTGGTTAGTTCCTGGAGGTCATTTATGACTTAGGGGAGCGATCGGAATTGAATTTGGAGGCCCGGTGTAGAAATAGGCCTGAATTGGCTAAGGTTGAATTTTGGCGAAATCCGAACGGTAGGTGAGATTTGGATCCGGGGGTCGGAATGGAATTCCGACAGTTGCAGTAGCTCCGTTAGGTGATTTTGGATGTGCCTGCAAAATTTCAGGTCATTCGGACGTCGTTTAGTCGGGTTTTTGATCGATTGTGTAATTCGGAATGTTTTAAGGAATTTAGGCTTGAATTCGATGTGAATTATGGGTTTTGATGTTATTAGACGTGTTTTGAGGATTGGACCAAGTTCGAATAAAGTATTAGGATGTGTTGGTGTGTTTGGATGAGGTCCCGGGGGCCTCGGGGTGTTTTCGGATGGCTAAACGGGAGAAAATGTGGAAAATTGATGGTTTGGGATTCTGGTTATGTTGTTTTCGCTCCTACGGATATGGGGGCGCAGGAACGAGTCCGCAGAAGCGGATACAGAAGCGCAGAAGTGCTGTTGATCGCGGAAGCAGAGTTTCGCCCGCAGGAGCGGCACCGATGGTACGGAAAGTGAGCCGAAGAAGCGGAATTGGCCGGCTAGGCCTGGAAACGCAGAAGCGACCCTCTGGTCGCGGATACGGGCTCGCAGGAGCGGACTCCTGTCCGCAGAAGCGGAAAGGACCGCAGAGGCGGAGGGTATTCCGCAGAAACGGTTCCGCAGGGGCGGAAAATGGTCCGCAGAAGCGAAAATCGCAGTGAATTAATTGTATCAGAAGTTAGAAAATTTCAGAAACATTTCACACATTTGGGTCTCGGCTTAAGGAGGCGATTTGGGCGATTTTGAAGAGAAACTCAAGGGAAATCATCAGGTAATCAACAATGGACTTAAACTATGATTAGTATTGATAATATTATGCAATTATATCATGAAAATGGAGGAATTTGGGGTGATTCATGGAAGATTTAACCCTAGGCTTGAACTTTAGAAAATCAAGGTTTTGAATGGGCAAACGGAGTTCGAATTTGGAAAAATTGATATGCTTAGACTCGTATTGAGATGAGGGTTCCGAATATGTGACTTTTGTAATTTTTCGAGAAGCGTACCGAAAGTCGGGTTTTGACAACTTTGGGAATTTTGATGTAAATTGAGTTGTATTGATTGGGTGTCGTTCCATTGGCCTAATTTGTTGTATTTCTACTGTATTTGATCAGATTCTACGCGTGCGGAGCTTGATTCTCGTGGCAAGGGCATTGCGGAGTAGTCGTCGCGCCGTATTGAGGTGAGTAATAGATGTGGGTGATGACCAGCGGGTTCGAAACCCCGGTATACCACTTTGTGACGCTGTATAGCAGTGAGACACGTACTCTCATGTGAGTACGGGGTCGATTATGATTGGGGACTATGGCTTAGTCCGACTTGCTGATACTGTGTTATGATATTAGGCTATTCATGAGCCGTCGAACCTCCTTCTCGGATGGTTGCATATTATACTGTGATATTGGCTACTCTTGAGCCGTCGAACCCCCTTCTTGGGTGGTTGAGTATACTTGTGGGCCGTGAGCCACTTATTGGATCCCGCGAGGATCGTTATCATTGTCTTATCATATTGACATGCTAGTTACTACCAGTCCGTAGCTACCTCTGTTATCATGCTATTTCCAATCTCTGGAACTTGATATTACTGTTTTCAACTGAAAAATGATAAAAGATGTTTTCAAATCTACTTTTGAGCCTGCGAGGCTGTATTTGCATATTAGCTGACTGGTAGTGGATCGGGCTGCGCGCCGCAGCGGTATGTATGTTGGATCAAACTGCACGCCGCAGTGATATTGTGCTTGGGCTGTAGGAGCCCCTCCGGAGTCTGAACCTCCACAGTGAGCACGGGTACCCAAATTGGATCGGGCTACGCGCCGTAGCGGTCATATCATGCATTGCATTGCATTTAGCTACACCTGCTAGCTGTTATACTTGTTGTTGATATTGTTGGCTATCTACTATTGATATTGAACTGCTACAGGGTTTTGAGTTATAGCTTTACATTGTGCTTTACTATGGATTTCTTATCCGCGTTGTCTTACCCTTGTTTATTACCACTGAGTCTGGCAGTACTCATTTTACTCCCTGCACCTTGTGTGCAGATCCAGGTACCTCTCAGCAGTGATCCGGTAGTTGTTCGAGGCGACATCCGTAGGATATTCGAGGTAGCTGCAGAGTCCGCAGGACCCGATATTCCTTCTTACTGTCTTTTGATTATGTATTGACTTTTCTTTCCACACTTGGTATCTTGTAAACCTTTATACACTTATGTTCAGTAGAGGCTCATGACTCTTGACCCTGCGGTCTATGGGAGTTGGTATATTTTGGGACTTGGTTCCCCGTTTTCGATAGATGTATCGCTGTTGTTTCATATTTTGTTATGCTTAAATGAGATAAAGAGAGCTCCTAGCTCCGTCATTGTTATTGATTGGTCAGGCTGGCCTGGCAGTGTGTTGGGCGCTATCACGACCAGGTTTGGAGTCGTGACAAGTTGGTATCAGAGCCTAGGTTTACTTGGCCTCACGAGTCTTGAGCCGGTTAGTAGAGTCTTGTGGATCGGTAAGGGGACGCCTGTACTTATCCTCGGGAGGCTGCGAACCTTTAGGAAACACTTCACTTTTCTTGAACTCTGTCGTGCGATCTTGTTGTTCTGAGAACCGAACTTCTATATTCTATTCTCTCGCAGATGGCGAGAACGCGAGCATCATGACGAGGTGGACGACCTCCATTGCCACCTGTTAGAGGCCGTGGGCGCGGTCGTGCTAGAGGTAGAGGCGGGGCGGCTGAGGTAGTGCCAGCCGACCCGCCCGTTGTACCAGTTTAGGAGCAGCCCCCACTGGTCGATGCTCCAGCAGCCTCAGTTCAGGGCCAGACCGTATCTATTGCCATTCCCGGTCTTCAGGAGACTCTCGCTCGCATATTATCGCGTGTTCCGGCTTGGCTCGGTAGTCTCGCCATCGCTAATGTAGCGACATCTCGCATAGGGGGCGGCCGCAGACCCCTGCAGCTCGCACACCCGAGCAGTTGATTCATGGACTTCGGACGCCGGAGGCGGTCCCCGCTCGTGTGGTTGCACCGGTTATTCCTCCAACCGCACCAGCTCCAGCCTCCGCGAGCATATGGTTCAGTGTTATGCCCGATGACGAGAAGCCGTCGTCTCGAGAGATTTGGTAGACTTCACCCACCCCATTTCAGAGGCGCTGAGGGCGAAGATGCCCAGGGTTTCTTGGACAAGTTGTCGAGGATGTTGCGGACGGCCGGTATTCCTGAGTCCAGCGGGGTTTCATTTACTACCTTTCAGCTCACCGGTCCCGCATTTGATTGGTGGGAAGAGTTTGAGAGGCGTAGGCCCGCAGGAGCAGCACCTCTCACATGGCAGCAGTTCTCTACTCTCTTTCTAGAGAAATATGTACCTCGGTCTCGTCGCGAGGAGCTACGTCGCCGGTTCGAGTGGTTGATTCAGGGCGACATGTCTGTGACTCAGTATGAGCTTAGATTCACTCAGTTGGCTAGGCATGCCACATGGATGATCCCCACTGAGAGGGAGAGGATCAGGAGGTTCATCGATGGCCTCAACTATTCCATTCATATCTTATGACCAGAGAGAGAGTTTTGTCATCATCGTTTGAGCAGGTTGTTGATATGGCACGCTCCATCGAGGCGGATCGTCGCCGAGAGAGAGAGGAGCGGGAGGCCAAGAGGCCTCGTGGTTCGGGCAGTTTCAGTGGTGCTCCATCTAGAGGGCATTCCCAGCAGAGCAGAGGTCGCTCATCGAGACCTTCTCATTCAGGCCGCCCAGAGCAGAGCGGAGGTTCTTATGGTCGTGGTCGACAGGGGTTTCAGCAGGGTCAGTCATCGCTTAGTGCCCTTCCAGCCCAGGGTGCAGCACCTACTTCATCAGCCCAGGGTTCTTCTGCGGCGAGGGGTTCCCTTCAGTCCCCTTCTCCAGCACCAGGTGCATGTTATGAGTGTGGTGAGTTTGGCCACATGAGGAGACAGTGCCCTCGACTCCGTAGGGACAGGACTCAGCAGAGGGATCAGCCCTCATCTTCAGCACCATCTCAGTCTAGTAGAGGTGGAGGTCGGTCTTTCGTGGTCGCCCTGGGGCGAGAGAGATCCGGTGGAGGCCGGGCGCGATTCTATGCACTTCCCGACAGGCGTGATGCAATTGCCTCCGATGCAGTGATTACAGGTATCATTTCTGTCTCTCACACAGATGCCTCTGTTCTATTTGATCCAGGGTCCACATATTCATACGTGTCCTCTTATTTTGCACATTATTTGGGTGCGACTCGTGGTAGTCTTGGTTTACCCTGTTCATGTATCCACCCCCGTGGGTGATACAATTGTTGTGGATCATGTCTATAGATCCTGTGTTATATCTATTGGGGGTCTGGAGACCCAGGCACATTTGTTATTGTTGGGGATGGTGGACTTTGATGTTATATTGGGTATGGACTGGTTGTCTCCGTACCATGCTATATTGGACTGTCATACTAAGACAGTTACGTTGGTCATTCTTGGTATTTCTCAAATCGAGTGGTGGGGTTCGACCGATTTCGTCCCTAGCCATGTCATTTCGTTCTTAAAAGCTCAGAAGATGGTCAAAAAAGGGTGTTTATCATACTTGGCTTTTGTGAGAGATGTGGGAGCTGAGTCTCCTAGCATTGATTCTGTACCTATTGTGAGGGACTTCCCAGATGTATTCCCCTCAGACCTGCCGGGCATGCCGCCGGACAGGGATATTGATTTTGGCATTGACTTGGTGCCGGGCACTCAGCCCATATCCGTTCCTCCTTATCGGATGGCACCAGTTGAGTTGAAAGAACTGAAAGAGCAGCTTCAGAAGCTTCTGGATAAGGGTTTCATCCGTCCTAGTGTGTCCCCGTGGGGTGCGCCGGTGTTATTTGTTAAAAAGAAAGATGGTTCCATGCGAATGTGTATTGATTATAGGCAATTGAACAAAGTGACAATGAAGAACAAGTACCTCTACCGCGCATAGATGATTTGTTTGATCAGTTACAGGGTGCGAGGGTGTTTTCTAAGATTGATCTTCGTTCAGGCTATCATCAGCTGAAGATCAGGGACTCGGATATTATGAAGACTGCATTTAGGACCCTATATGGTCACTATGAGTTTCTTGTGATGTCCTTTGGGCTGACCAACGCCCCAGCAACATTTATGCATCTGATAAACAGTGTGTTCCGGCCTTATTTGGATTCATTTGTGATTGTGTTCATTGATGACATTCTAGTCTACTCCCGTAGTCGGGAGGAGCATGCTCAGCATTTGAGTATTGTGTTGCAGAGATTGAGGGAGGAGAAGCTATATGCTAAATTCTCCAAGTGCGAGTTTTGGCTCGAGTCCGTAGCATTTCTGGGACATGTGGTGTCTCATGATGGTATTCAGGTTGATCCTAAGAAGATAGAGGCGGTGCAGAGTTGGCCTAGACCGTCCTCAGCTACAGAGATCGGGAGTTTTCTTGGCTTGGCGGGATATTATCGCCGGTTTGTTCAGGGATTTTCATCCATTGCTTCTTCATTGACTAAATTGACCCGGAAGGGTGCACCATTCGTGTGGTCGGATGAGTGCGAGGAGAGCTTTCAGAAGCTCAAGACAGCTTTGACCACAGCTCCAGTGTTAGTATTGCCATCAGCTTCAGGTTCATATACCGTTTATCGTGATGCCTCGAGAGTGGGGATAGGTTGTGTGTTGATGCAGGAAGGTAAGGCGATTGCTTATGCTTCTCGGCAGTTGAAGCCACATGAGAAGAACTATCCTGTTCATGATTTGGAGCTAGCCGCCATTGTTCATGCCTTGAAAATTTGGAGGCACTATTTGTACGGTGTGTCTTGCAAGGTGTATACCGACCATCGTAGTCTCCAGCACTTGTTCAAACAGAAAGACCTTAATTTGAGACAAGCGGAGATGGCTTGAGTTGCTTAAGGATTATGACATTACTATTTTATATCATCCGGAAAAGGCCAACGTGGTGGCCGATGCTTTAAACCGGAAGGCGGTCAGTATGGGAAGCTTGGCATATATTCCAGCTGAGGAGAGGCCATTTGCTTATGATGTTCATGTGCTAGCCAATCGGCTAGTGAGGTTAGATATTTCGGAGCCCAGCAGAGTATTGGCTTGTGTTGTATCTCGGTCATCTCTATATGATCGTATTCGTGAGCGCCAGTATGATGATCCACATTTGGCTGTCCTTAGGGACAGAGTTCAGCATGATGATGCTAGAGATGTCACCATTGATAGTGACGGTGTATTGAGGATGCAGGGTCGGATATGTGTGCCCAATGTTGATGGCCTTCGTGAGTTGATTCTAGAGGAGGCCCATAGCTCGCGGTATTCTATCCATCCAGGAACCGCGAAGATGTACCAAGATTTGAAATAACACTACTGGTGGAGAAAGATGAAAATGGACATTGTCAGACATGTATCACGGTGCCTCAACTGTTAGCAGGTTAAGTACGAGCATCAGAGGACCGGTGGTGTATTTCAGCGCATTGATATTCCTGAGTGGAAATGGGAGAGGATCACTATGGACTTTGTTACTGGACTCCCTCGGACGGCGAGGAAGTTTGATTCTGTTTGGGTGATTGTGGATAGACTGACCAAGTCAGCTCACTTCATTCCAGTTAGTACTACCTACTCATCGGAGCGGTTGGCAGCGATCTTTATTCGAGAGATTGTTCGGTTGCATGGAGTCCTAGTGTCTATCATATCCGACAGGGGTACTCAGTTCACTGCTCAGTTTTGGAGAGCATTTCAGCGAGAGATGGGTACGCGGGTTGAGTTGAGTACTACATTTCACCCCCAGACAGATGGGCAGTCTGAGCGTACTATTCAGATTCCGGAGGATATGTTGCGAGCGTGTGTGATTGACTTTGGTGGTTCGTGGGATGAGTTCCTACCACTTGCTGAGTTTGCCTACAACAACAGTTATGAGTCGAGTATTCAGATGGCCCCGTATGAGGCATTGTATGGCAGACGGTGTAGATCCCCCGTGGGATGGTTTGAGCCTGGTGAGGTTAGATTGATAGGGACTGAGTTAGTCCAGGATGCTCTGGATAGAGCAAAGTTGATCCAGGAGAGGCTTCGTACAGCACAGTCTCGCCAGAAGAGTTATGCGGACCGTAGGGTTCGAGAGTTGTCTTTCATGGTTGGTGACAGAGTATTGTTGAAGGTTTCACCTATGAAGGGTGTCATGAGGTTCGGGAAGAAAGGGAAGTTGAGTCCCAGGTACATTGGTCCTTTTGAGATACTTAAGAGAGTTGGAGAGGTGGCATATGAGTTGGCCTTGCCGCCCAGCTTATCCAGCGTTCATCCTCCGGAAGTACATTGGAGACTCGTCTCATGTATTAGATTTCAGTACCATTCAGCTTGATGGTGATCTATCCTATGATGTGGAGCCTATTGCCATTTTGGGACATCAGGTGAGAAAATTGAGGTCTAAGGAGATTGCATCAGTTAAGGTTCAGTGGGGAGGTCGACCCGTGGAGGAGGCCACTTGGGAGGTCGAGCGGGAGATGCGGAGCAGATATCCTCACTTGTTTGAGACTTCAGGTATGTTTCTTGACCCGCTCGAGGACGAGCGTTTGCTTAAGAGGGGGAGAATATGACGACCCGGCCCGTCATCACGGGAATTACCACCCCGTTATGTTGTAATTACATGTTTTATGCTTTTATATCAGTGTTAGAGTCTATCTGGTGAGTTAGGAGTGATTTGGATTGAAAATGAGGCATATAGCCTTTTAGAAGGAAACTTGAATGAGGAAAATCAACCCGGAGTTGACTATTTGGTTAGAGGGCTCGTAATTGAATTCTAATGATTCGGTTAGTTCCGGGAGGTCATTTATGACTTAGGGGAGCGATCAGAATTGAATTTGGAGGCCCGGTGTAGAAATAGGCTTGAATTGGCTAAGGTTGAATTTTGGCAAAATCCGAACGGTAGGTGAGATTTGGATCCGGGGTCGGAATGGAATTCCTACAGTTGCAGTAGCTCCGTTAGGTGATTTTGGATGTGCTTGCAAAATTTCAGGTCATTCGGGCATCGTTTATTCGGGTTTTTTATTGATTGTGTAATTCGGAATGTTTTAAGGAATTTTGGCTTGAATTCGATGTGAATTATGGGTTTTGATGTTGTTAGGCGTGTTTTGAGGATTGGAGCAAGTTCGAATAAAGTATTAGGATGTGTTGGTATGTTTGGATGAGGTCCCGGGGGCCTCGGGGTGTTTTCGGATGGCTAAACGGGAGAAAATGTGGAAAATTGCAGGTTTGGGATTCCTGGTTCTATTGTTTTCGCTCCTGCGGAAATGGGGGCGCAGGAGCGAGTCCGCAGAAGCGGATACAGGAGCGCAGAAGCGCCGTTGATCGCGGAAGCGGAGTTTCATCCGCAGGAGCGGCACCGCTGGTGCGGAATGTGAGCCGCAGAAGCGGAATTGGCCGGCTAGGCCTGGAAACGCAGAAGCGACCCTCTGGTCGCGGATACAGGCTCGCAGGAGCGGACTCCTGTCCGCAGAAGCGGAAAGGACCGCAGAGGCGGAGGGTATTCCGCAGAAGCGGTTCCGCAGGGGCGGAAAATGGTCCGCAGAAGCGAAAATCGCAGTGAATTAATTGTATCAGAAGTTAGAAAATTTCAGAAATATTTCACACATTTGGGTCTCGGCTTAAGGAGGCGATTTGGGCGATTTTGAAGAGAAACTCAAGGGAAATCGTCAGGTAATCAACTGTGGACTTAAACTATGATTAGTATTGATAATATTATGCAATTATATCATGAAAATGGAGGAATTTGGGGTGATTCATGGAAGATTTAACCCTATGCTTGAACTTTAGAAAATCAAGGTTTTGAATGGGCAAATGTAGTCCGAATTTTGTAAAATTGATATGCTTAGACTCGTATTGAGATGAGGGTTCCGAATATGTGACTTTTGTAATTTTTCGAGAAGCGTACCGAAAGTCGGGTTTTGACAACTTTGGGAATTTTGATGTAAATTGAGTTGTATTGATTGGGTGTCGTTCCATTGGCCTAATTTGTTGTATTTCTACTATATTTGATCAGATTCTATGCGTGCGGAGCTTGATTCTCACGGCAAGGGTATTGCGGAGTAGTCGTCCCGCCGTATTGAGGTGAGTAATAGATGTGGGTAATGACCAGCGGGTTCGAAACCCCGGTATACCACTTTGTGACGCTGTATAGCAGCGAGACACGTACTCTCATGTGAGTGCGGGGTCAATTGTGATTGGGGACTATGGCTTAGTCCGACTTGCCGATACCGTGTTATGATATTAGGCTATTTATGAGCCGTCGAACTTCCTTCTCGGATGGTTGCATATTATACTGTGATATTGGCTACTCTTGAGCCGTTGAACCCCCTTCTTGGGTGGTTGAGTATACTTGTGGGCCGTGAGCCACTTATTGGATCCCGCGAGGATCGTTATCATTGTCTTATCATATTGACATGCTAGTTACTACCAGTCCGTAGCTATTTCTGTTATCATGCTATTTCCAATCCCTGGAACTTGACATTTCTGTTTTCAACTGAAAAAATGATAAAAGATGTTTTCAAATCTACTTTTGAGCCTGCGAGGCTGTATTTGCATATTAGCTGACTGGTAGTGGATCGGGCTGCGCGCCGCAACATATATCGGATCGGACTGCACGCCGCAGTGATATTGTGCTTGGGCTGAAGGAGCCCTTCCGGAGTCTGAACCCCCACAGTGAGCACAGGTACCCAAATTGGATCGGCTACGCGCCGTAGCGGTCATATCATGCATTGCATTGCATTTAGCTACATCTGCTAGCTGTTATACTGTTTTACTGGTACTTATTGGTACATGTACAGCTGATATTGATTCTGTGACAGGGTATTTGATTACAGCTTTACATAGTGCTTTATTGCGGATTTCTTATCTGCGCTGTCTTACCCTTATTTATTACCACTGAGTCTGGCAGTACTCATTTTACTCCCTGCACCTTGTGTGCAGATCCAGGTACCTCTCAGCAGTGATCCAGTAGCTGTTCGAGGTGACATCTATAGGATATTCGAGGTAGCTGCAGAGTCCGCAGGACCCGATATTCCTTCTTACTGTCTTTTGATTCTGTATTGACTTTTCTTTCCGTACTTGGTATCTTGTAAACCTTTATACACTTATGTTCAGTAGAGGCTCATGACTCTTGACCCTGCGGTCTATGGGAGTTGGTATATTTTGGGGACTTGGTTCCCCGTTTTCGATAGATGTATCGCTGTTGTTTCATGTTTTCTTATGCTTAAATGAGATAAAGAGAGCTCCTAGCTCCGTCGTTGTTATTGATTGGTCAGGCTGGCCTAGCAATGTGCTGGGCGCCATCACGACCGGAATTGGGGTCGTGACATGGGGCAGCAGTTATGTTTGTTGTGGAAGATATGATTCCGAAAGTTGTAATTATTCCCACGTCGGAAAATTTTGAGCCTTTATACCCTTCTTTCGAAACCCATCCAAAAGCCACATTACGGTCTAAAGAAAGACCTTCTAATCAATTTTAAGAAATGCCAAGACAAGCTGGTAAGGTGAATCATTTATGGACAACACTCTGGTACCAGAAAATAAAGGACTGAAAATAAGAGAGTCTTATTGGTGAAAACCCTCACGGGTACCGTAAGGCGATGTGAGTTGAGAGATCTTAAAATGTAAGAGTCTTATTGGTAAAAACCCTCATGGGCATTGTAAGGCGATGTGAGTTGAGAGATAATAAAATGAGAGTGTCTTATTGGTGAAACCTCTTATGGGCACCGTAAGGCGAAAGTGAGTTTTTCAGAATGGGCAAATGAAAGAAGTTTGTGTTGAAAAGTGGCAAAACAAGCGAGGTTGGGTTTCGGTGAGGATCGGGTTGTGAAATATGGAATAGAAAATGGGGTAATTGACAGTCAGTTGGTTGGACAAACTAGGCTGGTTAATCCAAAATGCATGGCATGATCAATGGAATCAGCCTTCCCACTCAGATAAGTTCTATCCTCCTTCTATCCTCAAAACTTCGAGGTTATTACATTTCATTTTTCTTGAAATCTGTCTATAAGACATTTTCAGTCAAAGCTAACTACTAGCTTCCCATTTATATGGCACAATGAGATTGGGACTTATTAAAAGAAATTTGAAACAAGAAGGACCAATGGTAACCAGATAATTGGAGAAAGAAGCAAAAGCTCACAAGAAATGGAAAAGAAACACCAAGACAGTGACTTGAGGGAAACATGTTAGGTCATCACGATCAGAAAATTTGAAAGATAGCCGAGAAATCACGGCAAGAGAAAACAAGTTCATGAAGCAAGTCGGAGCAAGTTCACGAGCGGAAGCATGGCCAACAAGAATGCCAGCAACTAACCACCATTTTATATTAACAAATTGTTCTTTGATTACAACAGGGACAAAAGATTCAAATTCTTACTGTCACACCTCCTTTTTTCTTACCTTTACTGGAAGAGCCTAATTACTATACCCCGAGAAGGGATATAATAAAAATAGGAGTTTTTTCCAATTTAAGGACAGTCGAGATGTGATTTATTTATTTAGTTTTAGAGTCGCTACTTGGAAGATTAATGGTGTCCCAAGTCACCGAATGAATAGAAAACCGAGGAAAGTTTGACTATGTTACAGTCTGCAAACTAGAAATGCGGATAAGGAGTTCTGTTAATCCGAGAGAAGCTGTTAGGCATTCCCAAATTATGTGGTTCTAGCACGGTCGCTCAACTATTATATTTGTTTTTATCTGATTTATATGTTCGATTTTTGACAAGCATTTTAATATTCCGCTTTATTATTTAATTATACAGATACTTATAACGTCATGTAAATTTATTTTGGACCACGTCGTACCAGTATGCCCGTGGCTTTTAACACATTTCGACTTCGTTGAAACTTGGATTTGGGTCACATAAATGTGCGCCCATATTAAGAAGGTAATATTATTATATATCGTGCCTAGAGTATCCACATCTTGTTAACTTTGGGAAAGACCATGAAATTTGCTAAACGGTCCTTACAAATCTAAGGTTTTCATAACAATTTATATGAGGGCCCCGTAATTGTGTATTTAGTGCGGCGAGGCTCATCTCATATTATTAAGGTCATGTCTAAAGTATACTATATTTTCTATGCGTTTTGTCTCTAATAACAAAGAAAGATCCTAATTATTTATTCATTACCTAATAGTTTGGAATTTTTTTGGGCCACAAACTCATAAGAGTCCAAGCTTATTTCCTATTGGGCTTAATTACAACCCATATAACAATTTTTCAATCCAAATCTTGCTTCAAGACAATCCATATAACATTGTGGTCCAGAACAGTTCTTAGTACCAATCGACCAGGCCTATGTCCAACTATCATATTTATTGAATTTGGGCATTTCATTAAGATATTGGTTCCAGAATTAACACAAAACATAATATTGTTTCACTTCATTTTTCACGTTAATATGACTTACTTTGAACTCAGACTAGTTTATACACATAACTACCAGAAGATTTCATTTATTTTTAAATTCAAGTACTTGTTAATCCAATCAGTTACTAATTCAGATTAAACTAACATTCCACTACTGGTCTTGCATATTAATTTTAAATTTGCAGGGATCCATATAATTCATTTGTGACTACAGATCAGATGTGTTAACTACTAACTCAGTTCCTTATTGTTATTAGTTTATTAAAGACTGATATATGAAAAGAAAATGAGAATTTAAACTAGAGTTTAACTGAATATAGCCTTATAACAAATGTCACATTATAGAATTTGTTTTATTTACTAAACACGGAACATTTATTATCTAAATCCATATGCTTATCAGATGTTGAACATCTATTTACATGAATAACTTCTAACTACTTAATTTACTTTAGTATTCGGGTAATAATACTCTTTAAGAAAACATCACTATATTATTAACCTAAAAGAACAAGTTGCAGAAATTTAAATCTACTTTACTTTACATTTTTACCTCTTATACTGTTATATAATCTCAACTATAATGTGAAATTCTAAAACTAAAATGAATATAAATTTAAAGTTCAACAGTCCAGTCGGATTTATTACATATCAAACTAATCATAACAAATACAATTGATCAAATTCGATGAAAAACAGTAACATATGAAATAACATGTAAACTTTTCATTTCGTCTTCTTCAATTTCGCAATTTCATCACAATGATAGAAGTGTACGTGGAAATGAAAGAAAGTCAATAAGATCCAGTAGAAATAACAGAAACAAGATCAGCAACAGTGATAAAAACAACAATCAATCAGCCTCAATCAACACCAATTGAACCATATCAATATCAGATCAAAAATAGCAAACCAGCATATAACCTATCTCTTGATTAACAAAATGCAATTTCCTCACAAACTCGACAATAAGCACCAAACAGATTCTAGATTGATTTTAAAACTAATGAAACAGTAGGACTCTCGAGCTATTTCTGATATTTTTTTTGGTATTTTTGAGTTTTGAAATGAGAAATCTCTAAGGTGAAAACTTAGAATTGCAGAGATAACTTTAGTAGGATTTCAGATTAGCCAAACTTCAAAACTTGTTAAAGGCAGGCACATGAGGCCTATTTATATATTTAGAAAGGGAGGTAATTTCAATTTTTGAAATTGTCCCTTAGTCCCTTTTTTTATTGCAATTAGATCCTTATTGTTTTTTATTTAATCGACCCTTTCCTCTTATTAAATGCAGTATTACCCCTTTTTCCCAATCTTGAATGTTCTTTTCCTTTACTTTTACCCTTTTACCACCACTTCTGATTTGTATTCACTGCACTACTCTTTTATTATGCCTAAAATACCCTTAATCCCTTAAGTATTTTACCTTTAGACCAAATAGTATTCCCAAATCTACCCTCACCCTCTTAGGATTATTACTAATCAACCAAATGACATTCCCCAAACTAACCCTGATTCCATATTTCAATTACCCTTCTACCCGTACTACCCTTTAACCTCAACTATAACCAAATGCCTTTATTAAAAATAATCAGAACAAAATTATTCTGATAATAAGAATCATAAACCTTAACTAATTATCAGAACTTAATTATTAATTGTCACTTAACAACTATAACCAAATCAAACCTAAGTAATCAGACTTATACTAATCAATTAACAAAATTCAGAAACCAATCAATCAATAAAAAATAAGATTATTCGAGAAAAAGAATACCCTAATTACTAATCAAGTTATCAAACAATCAGAACCTAATTTCGACATCAAAACTAGGTCTAACAGTATACTATTCTAATGAACAAAAATCAAAGACTTAAAGTACTATATCATTTTTATCAAGAATAAAAAAAAAAAAAAAGAGAATCATAGACATGCAAGTAAACAGAAGCAAAAATAATAAAACGGAAACAGAAAAACTCTTGTTATTTCTTCTAGACTTTTATTTTCTTTCTTCCTTTCTTTCTTTCTTCTGTTCTTTCTTTCTTCGTTTTTCTTGATTTTCGGGCAGACCCTTCCTTTGATTATTTTTCACTTTTTCAAGGTTCTTTGAACGTAAAGGTTTCAAAATAAGGTTCTGAAGAATAAGGAATTTTTTTGGGTAAAGGTTATTCACCGGAGTAGGATTCCGGTGAGTGTCAACCACGTATTCGAAAGGAAAGAGGTTGATTCGAGACAAGCGGGTTGTAAGGGTGGAAAGAGGGCATCTAGAAGTGTTTGGGGTGTTATTGGTGAAAGGTTTAACATAACTGTTGTTCGCTGGAGTAGGGTTCCGGCGAGGTTTGTTTGAGAATTCGAGGGTTTTTTGAGGAAAACAAACCAGAAAAGGTGAAAGTGAAGACTGAGATGGTTCGACCGTATTAATGGTGAAGGCAAAAACCAATATTGTGTTTGCCGGAGTAGGGTTCCGGCGAGACTTGAGCGGATATTCGAGAAGATCTAGTCTATTTTGAAGGAAACTGATCACGGGGAGTGGAAGAGGAGGCTCAGATCTTTTTGTGGTGTTATTGGTGAGGGCATCAGAGAAGATGTTGTATCTCGCTGGTGAGGGTTTCGGCGAGACTGAGAGAAGGGGGGAGAGGCGGCAATGGTTTGTGTATAGATGAATGTGGTGAATTGAATGAAGGTATAAGGTATATATCATATTAAAAGGGGTACTAGTATTTAGGACCGTTGGATTTGGTGTATTAACGGCTCAGATCCACTGAGCTTTTAAACAATGTCGTCTTATTTAAGTGACGATTCAATCCTACCCGTTAGATAAAACAAACGAAGGGCTAGGATTTGACAACTCAAACATCGTCGTTTGATTTATTAATTGTTTGTGTAATCTGACCGTTTGATCAAGAATTTGAACGGCCCAGATCTCTTATACTAAACGGGGTCATTTGGATCAATGGGCAGACCGGGTAGCATACTTTTTTGGCCTGGGGTCAATTTGGGCTAGCATTTTTCTGATTTGTATTAGCCCAATTACTTTTAGTTGTTCTTATATTTTGTATTTTTGTATTTTCTTTTATATTTTATTTTCTTTATATTTTTTTTGTATTTTCCTTTTGTATTTATTTATTTATTTCTTGTATTTTCTTTTCTTGTATTTTTTTGATTTTGCTAATTTTAAAACTAACTAATTTTATATTTTATTTTTTATTGTAATTTTCATTTAAAAAAATATAAAATGCTATTTTGATTATTCTTTAATTTGTTCTCAAAATGTATTAATACCAAAATTGTGAAATTAAAATCCTAATGCTCATTCATATTTTTGTGTATTTTTTATGAATTATTATGGAACTATTTAACATAATAATGCAACAAATATTTAACAAAATTTAAAAAGTCATTTTTTTAGATTTGGGAATAATTTTCTCAAGGCAAAAATCACGTGCTCACAACTGCCCCTTTTTGCTCGGAAACACACAGAGTTTCAGTGCAAAGATAAATGAGTGGTAATGAGGGATTTTTTAACATTCACATATTCCGTGTGAAGCATTTTGGAAAGTTTGACCGCATCCTGCTTCAGAGATTGCCTATAAATCCTAGGCTAGATAGGAATCAAGTTAGTGTAGTTCAAGAATGTCTAGTAGTTGGGACTACCAACAGCTATGATCATATTGTTGTTGCTGTTGTTATTGCTTGTTGACCCCTTATTACACCGTCGTAAAGATAAAAGAAGTTATCCTAGGCAATGCCCTATGATTTAAAAAATCCTATCTAAAGTCTGCTATCTTGTGTTCTTGAACTGCCTTGATCTCGCATTTTGCATTCTTTCAATAAAACTTTGACTGTGTCCATTCTTCAGGTGGACTCCGGCTTACAATTGCTTTGAAAAAGTATTCCCTTGTTCTTCAGGTGGGCTCCTGCTTGCAATTTCTAAAAACATGTTCTATTGTTCTTCGGGTGGGTGCCGAAATTGAAATGTATTCCCTTGTTCTTCAGGTGGGCGCCTGCTTGCGATTGCTTTGAAAAAGTATTCCCTTGTTCTTTAGGCAGACTCCTGCTTATAGTTTTGAAAAGATATTCCCTTGTTCTTCAGGTGGGCACCTACTTACGAACTTTGAAAAAGTATTCCCTTGTTCTTCAGGTGGATGCTTGCTTACGAACTTCGAAAAAGTATTCCCTTGTTCTTTAGGTGGGCGACGACTTACGAATTTTAAAAAGATATTTCTTTGTTCTTCAGGTGGGCGCCTACTTACAACATACAAAAGAAAGAAAATTTTCTGCCCCAGTTTGATAACAAGGTGTACGACATTACTGAATGTTAACTTGTGATAAGAGTTGTATTGTACTTCCCTCGTTTTTAGGTGGGTTCCTGCTTACTGTGCTTGAAATGTATTCCTTTTCATATTGTTGCTTTCCTTTAAAACTTGAACTATCTTCCCTTATTCTCCAGGTGGGTGCCTAATTGCCACAAACTTTTGTGCTCCCTTGTTATCCACATTGGTCACATTCACTTTAAAGTGATTAGTAAGAATTTGAATCTTTTGTCCCTGTTCTAATCAAAGAACAATTTGTTAGTATAAAATAGTGGTTAGTTGCTCGCATTCTTGTTGACCATGCTTCCACTTTAGCTTGCCCTGATTCGCTTCTTTGAACTTGTTTTTCCTTGCCGTGGTTTCCAGGCTGTCTTTCAAATTTTCTGATCCTGATGACCCAAAGGTTTTCCTCATGTCACTGTCTTGGTGTTTTTTTTCTCTTTCTCTTGTGAACTTTTGCTTCTTTCTCGAAATATCTGATTACGATATGCCCTTCTTGTTTCAACTGTCCTTTAATAAGTCCCGATTTTATTGTGCCATATAACTGGGAAGCTGGTAGTTAGCTTCGACTGAAAATGTCTTATAGACAGATTCCAAGAAAAATGAAATGCTGTGACCTCGAATTTTTGAAGATAGAAATTCTTTTAAAAGGCAAAAAGGACAGAACTTATCTGAGTGGGAAGGCTGATTCCTTTGATCATGCCATGCATTTGGACTAACCAACCTAGTCTGTCTAACCAACAACTGTCAATTGCCATTTTTTCTATCCTCATTTTTCACAACCTGCTTTTCACCTATACCAAAACTTTGCTTGTTTTGTCGATTTTCAATCACAAACTTCTTTCTCACTTTTGCCTTACGGTGCCCTTGAGGGTTTTCACCAATAAGACTTTTTCATATTCATATCTCTCAACTCTCATCGCCTTATGGTGTTCGTGAGGGTTTTCACCAATAAGACTCTCTCATTTTTATATCTCTCAACTCACATTGCCTTACGGTGCCCGTGAGGGTTTTTACCAATAAGAATCTCTCATTTTTATATCTCTCAACTCACATCGCCTTACGGTGCTCGTGAGGGTTTTCACCAATAAGACTCTCTAATTTTTGGTCTTTCATTTTCTGGTACCAGAGTGTTGTCCATAACATGATTCACCTTACCCGCTTGTATTGACATTTCTTAAAATTTATCAAAAGGTCTTTCTTTGGACCGTAATGTGGCTTTTGGATGTATTTATAAAGGCTTAAAAATTCCAACGTGGGTTCAAAAATTACAACTTTCATCATATCTTCCACAGTAAACATAACTTCTGCCCCGGTTTCATTCTTTGGGGATTCTTGAATTTATCTTCCGTTGTGACTGAACCTCAGTGAGGCTGCCTACGCACCCTTTCGGGATCAAGTCAAACGTAGTTCGGATCATAGAATCGCTTTATTATTGCAATGTTTCCTTCCTCCCATTCTTCTTCTTTGCATTTTTCTTTATTTCTCTTCTTTTCTTTTTCTTTTCTCTTTTTTTTGTTCTTTTCTTTTTTCACTTGACTTCCACATTCAATCTTTGACATTATTGTCAATTCCGAAAGAGGGATATGAAAGAAAACAAAATAAGGCTCAAAGGGATAGCAATGGATAAAGTGTTTAGATAGCGGAACAAAATGCCTTCATTATTTCAATTTCAAAATATGACAAATACTATTAGATACATAAAGATAAAGAAATCATACATAATATCTTTTGACTGCGTCAGAATTGATAGCATTTTCTACATATTTTCCTTCCACATCTGTTAGATATAATGCTCAATTGGAATTCACCCGTGATACAACAAATGACCCCTGCCAGTTGGGAGTGTACTTTCCTTTTGCTTCTACCCAATGAGGTAACATGCACCTCAATACCAATTGTCCGACTTTAAATTTTTGTGGACGCACTTTCTTGTTATAAGCTTTGACCATTCTTTGTTGATACAATTGCCCATGACATACTACTGCCAATCTATTCTCATCAATTAAGCTTAATTGTTCCAACTGGGCCTTGACCCATTCATCATCATCAATTTTTGCCTCCCCAATGATTCGAAGGGAGGGTATTTCAACTTCCGCGGGTATTACTACTTCCGTGCCATACACTAATGAATAAGGAGTTGCACCCACCGAAGTGCGAACAGTAGTGAGATATCACAACAAAGAAAATGGTAATTTCTCATGCCACTGCCTCGATCCTTCAACCATTTTCCAAAGAATTTTCTTAATGTTCTTATTGGCTGCTTCAAATTGCTCCATTCGCCTTAGGACGATATGTGTGGAATTGCGGTGCGTAATTTTAAAATTCAGACATGTCTGTGCCATCAAATGATTTTTAAGGTTGGCACCGTTATCTGTAATAATCACCTTTAGAATTCCGAATCGGCAAATGATGTTTGCATGCACAAAATCAACCACTGCTTTCTTGGTCATTACCTTGAACGTTTTTTCCTCAACCCATTTAGTAAAATAGTCAATGGCAACCAGAATAAACATGCGCCTATTAGATGTTGTTGGCTCGATTGGCCCAATGACATCCATACCCCAAGCAACGAAGGGCCATGGTGCTGACATTGTATGCAACTCATAAGGTGGAGAATGAATCAAATATCCATGTACCTGGAATTGATGACATTTGCGCACAAAGTTGATACAGTCCCGCTCCATAGTAAGCCAGTAATATCCTGCTCTGAGAATTTTCTTTGCTAGCACATACTCACTCATATATGGTCCACAGACTCCCGCATGTACTTCGGCCATAATTGTTGTAGCTTGCTTTGCATCCATATACCTCAATAAATTGAGGTCCGGGGTTCTTTTATACAAAACCCCTCCGCTAAAAAAATACACTTGCCAATCGTCTGATAGCTCTCTTTTAATCCCCCGTGGCATGTGCCGGATATACCCCCATTGTGAGGTATTCTTTAATATCATTCAACCGCAGCTCACCATCAAGTTCCTTATCTACTGTATTGCAATAAGCATATTGATCATGAACCTGAATTTGCAATGGGTCCACATAAACTCTGTCCGGATGTTGTAGCATTGATGCCAGAATGGCCAGAGCATCGGCAACTTCATTATGGATTCTCGGAATGTGCTTGCATTCTATGGACTGAAACCACTGACATAATTCATGTAGACACTGCCAGTATGGTATGAGTTTTAAATCCAGTATTTCCCATTCTCCTTGAATTTGATGTACCGAGAGATCTGATTCACCCATGACCAAAATCTCTTGAACACCCATATCTATAGCCATTCTCAACCCCAAAATACATGCTTCATCCTCAGCCATATTATTGGTACAAAAGAAATGAAGCTGAGGAGTGACATGATAATGCTGACCCGTCTCTAAAATAAGTACTGCTCCTATTCTGATGCCTTTGTTGTTAGCATCCCCATCAAAGAATAACTTCCAGCCAGGCTTTTCATCTTATTCCAGCTCATCAATGTAGATTGGTTCCTCATCAAAAAAATATGTTTTCAGTGGTTTATATTCATTATCCACTAGATTCTCCGCTAGGTGATCGGCAACTGCTTGTGCTTTCATTGCAGTGCGGGCAACATAAACAATATCAAATTCTGTGAGAAAGATTTGCCATTTATCTAGCCTCCCTATGGGCATGGGCTTCTGAACGATGTACTTCAATGGATCCAGCCGAGAAATGAGATAAATGGTATAAGCTGACAAATAATGTTTCAACTTCTGTGCCACACAGGTCAAAGCACAACATGTCCTTTCCAATTGAGTGTATTTTACCTCGTAAGATGTGAATTTCTTGCTGAGGTAATAAATTGCATGTTCCTTTTTCCTTGTTTCATCATGCTGCCCCAGTACACAACCGAAAGAAATATCTAACACTGTCAAATAAAGGATCATAGATCTTCCTGGTTCTAGCAGAACCAATGCAGGTGGGTTTGCCAAGTATTCCTTGATTTTATCAAATGCAGCTTGACATTCATCTTTCCATTTAACCGCAACATCTTTCTTCAAAAATTTAAAGATAGGCTCACAAGTTGATGTAAGCTGAGCAATGAATCTGCTGATGTAATTCAACCTGCCGAGCAAACTCATCACATGTTTGTTGCTCTTTGGCGGAGGCAATTCCTGGATGAATTTGATTTTGGACGGGTCCAGTTCAATACCACGTCGACTCACCACAAACCCCATCAACTTTCCCGATGGCACTCTAAAAGCACATTTTGCTGGATTAAGCTTGAGATTGTATCTGCGAAGCCTCTAGAAGAACTTCCTCAGGTCTTTAACATGATCATACTGTTTTCTAGATTTGATAATGACATCATCCACATAAACTTCAATCTCTCGATGTATCATATCATGAAACATGGTGGTCATTGCCCTCATGTATGTTTCCCCTGCATTTTTCAGTCCAAACGGCATCACCCTGTAACAGTATGTTCCCCAAGGTATGATGAATGCCGTCTTTTTAGCATCTTACTCATCCATCAGAATTTGGTGGTAACCCGCATAGCAATCCACAAAAGAACCAATTTCATGTTTGGCATTAGTATGTGGATGCTTGGTAATGGAAAATTATCTTTTGGACTTGCTTTGTTGAGGTCCCGATAATCAACACACACCCTGGTTTTTCCATCTTTCTTTGGAATAAGCACAACATAGGCTAACCAAGTGGGATATTTGGTAACCCGTATAACTTTTTCCTCAAACTACTTATTGACTTCCTCTTTTATTTTCACACTGATGTCTACCTTGAATTTTCTCAACTTCTGTTTGACAGGCGGACATTCTGAATAAGTGGGCAATTTATGGACCACCAAATCAGTGCTCAGTCCCGGCATATCATCGTATGACCATGCAAATATATCTTTGTATTCATGCAACAACTTTATCAATTCTTGTCTGAGTGTGGCCTCTAAATGAACACTTATTTTTGTTACCTGAATAGTTTCCTGATCCCCCAGATTAATGGCTTCCGTCTCATTCATGTTCGGTTTGGGGTTTTCCTCATACTGACTCAACTCTTTACTAATTTTTCAAAAGCTTCCTTATCATCATACTCCATCTCATTATCACATTCAATTTTTTGTATTACTATTGATTATCAAGACTAGGCCGGGAATTCCTCATGCATGACACATCATTGAAATCAGCATAAAATGAACTATATAAGAAAAAAGAAAAATAAAACAAGGCTATCAGGAACAGAGAAAGAAAGAAATTGCATTTCATTAAAATTCGTAAGATAACAAGGTTTCACTCATCCGATTGGATGGAACATAGAAATCTGTATTACAAACTTGAAATAAAATAGATTTAAAAGCAAAAAAAGCTAACTACCACAACTCCCTCCGAAATGGAAGAGGAGTAGCTTCCCCATTATTCAATTTGGCCCGAGATTTGACAAACTGGACGTCGATTCTACTTGTGCCCTCATCCGCTTATACCATATCCACTTCTTCAAACAACTTTTCAAATATTTCAAGTAGCTCCCTGTCGGGCCTTATCTCTGCTAAGTTGGACATCACTATCGTCGGGCGCCTTTTTGTACCAAACCTGACGAATGAACGGGAGAGGCGAGAGATAGGCTTAGGGAGGGTCCACCCTTTCTTCTTCAATTTTCGGGCTCTCTTTATATCAGCAATGGTTGGTTTAAAGCCCAACCCAAAAGTATCAATGTTTCCGGGAAGAGATACCGGTTGTGTAATAACCTGTATTGCAGATCCCAATCCCTTTCCGGGGAGAAATCCATTTTTCAGCATTTCCGTGGCAACCATAACAGATGCAGAAGCCACATTTGGCATAGGAACATGCTCACCGTCAGGAACCTTAGCGACTGATACTATATCTACCACTTGGTATACCCATGGGCCCTTATCGCCCTCAACCTCTTCAAAGGGAGTGATAGTGTTGCAAGAATTATCTCCACCATGGACCACAATTTCTTAACGGTCCCATTCGAACTTTACCATCTGATGAAGTCAGGATGGCACAACCTTTGGAACATGGATCCATGGTCTACCCAGCAGAAGATTATAGGATACAGCAACATCTAATACTTGAAACTCCATTATAAACTCTACCGGCCCGATGGTAAGTTCCAGCACAATGTCTCCAACAGTTTTTTTTCCACCTCTATCAAATCCACGCAAACAAATGCTGTTCTTGTGGATTCTCTCATTATCAATCTTGAGCTTTTCCAAAGAAGACAAAGGGCATATATTTGCACTCGACCATTATCAATCAGCACACGAGTCACTATCAAATCTTCACATTTCACACTAAGATACAAAGCTTTGTTATGTTATGTTCCTTTTATGGGCAGTTCATTATCTGAGAATGTCACCCTCTTCACCTCAAAGATATTATTTATGATCTTTTCAAGATGACTCACTATAATTTTCTCAGGCACATGAGCTACATTCAAGATTTTCATTAGTGCGCTACGATGTTCATCTGAGTGAATTAGCAGGGACAATAGAGATATTTGTATTGGCGTCTTCCTCAATTGTTCTACTATTGAGTAGTCCTGCACTTACATTTTCCTCAAAAATTCCTCGGCCTCCTCCTCAGTAATAGCCTTTTTCATAGGAGCCAGATTATCTTTGGTTACTTTTGCTTTTCTAAATTCTTCGGGAGCAAAGCACCTCCCCGACCTAGTCAATCCGTGGGTCTCACAAATTTCATCCTTAACCTCTTTCCCTCGATACATGACCGTTACCTTGTTGTAATTCCATGGTACAACTTTAACATCCACAATGGGCAATTGAGTTACCGGTTTGATAATGACCAGTTCTGTTTGGGCCCCTTTCACAATCAACACAGGTTTTGCACTTGCTCCCAGAACTATCACTTTCACTGGCTCGAGTTTTGTCACCACCACTATTTCATCCATCACTTGCTTAACTGTAATCACCGCTTTCTCACCCATTGCTTTCACTAAATCGTCATTACAGTTTAAGAAGGATTTTTACAATCTCCCCTTTGTATCAACTCGATCATATGAGCTTCATGATAAACATGTAAGGGGATTTGTGTAATATAGGGAGTTTTTGGGGCCTGGACTTCAATTCTCCTTGAATCAATAAGCTCCTGAATTGCGGTTTTCAAATGTCAACACTTCTCTGTGTCATGCCCTGGAGCTCCTGAACAGTACTCACAGCTAACAGAATGGTCCAGGTTCCTTGGTGGTAGGTTCGGGATTTTGGATTCAATTGGGTTTAGGATTCCGAGATGCCTTAGTCTATGAAATAGACTGGTGTATGATTCTCCTAATAGAGTAAAAGTCTTCTTCTTCTTTTGCAGCCTATCATTCCTGACACCGGGGTTAGGACGGAAGCTTGTTCCTCTAGAGTTTTTATATGTTTTGGGTGGTGGGTATGTATTTTGGTTTTGATATATGTTATGAAGCGTGGGTGCATGCCATGGTATGTGCGGTTGTGGGTAGGTTTGAGCATGGTGCATTGAAAATTGTGGAATAGGGGGAGGATAATAGTGTTGTAGTGGGCCATATGGTGCTGGTGGGTAAGGTTGATGATGTGGTTGAGGTTGATGGTAGTAAGGATTAGGATTCCTGGACCAAAATCTTCTTTCTACAAAAGCCACCTCTTCTTTATTCTTTTTCCCAAGGACCCCCTCCAGTGCCCATTTGAATTGCCTGGGTTGTGACTTTTATCACCGAATAGCTCATAATCTTGTTAGATTTTAAACCTTCCTCGACCATGCTCCACATATTGACGACTTTATTAAACGTTTTCCCGACAACTGATAACAAATGCCCGTAATATGTGGGCTCTAGAGCTTTTAAAAAATAGTCCACTATTTTACCTTCTTTAAAGGGTGGATCCACTCGAGCAGCTTGCTCTCTCCACCTAATCCCGTATTCTCGGAAGCTCTCTCCTGGCTTCTTCTCTATCTTCGTCAATGAAAGTCAGTCGAGAACAATCTCCAGGTTGTATTGGAAATATTTAGCAAAAGCCTGGGCTAGATCATCCCAAATAAACCATCAAGTGTGGTCTTGCCTTATGTACCACTCTAGGGCTGATCCACTAAGGCTCTGACTAAAATAGGCCATTAGCAACTCATCTTTCCTGCCGGAGCCTCGCATTTTGCTGTAAAAGCCTCTCAAATGTGCCACTGGGTCGCCATGACCGTCATAGAGATCAATTTTAGGAAACTTAAACCTGCTGGTAGCTGCACCTCTGGGAATAAACACAAATATTTATAGGCTATTCTCACTTGCACCCCAAGGCCCTGCATGTTCTGGAAAGATTGTTCAAGACTCTTCACTTTACGGATCATCTCTTCTTGTTCGGAATTTTTGGGTGGTTTCTCCTCCTCGGATATGTCAATAAGAGGAGTGTAAGAATGATGGTGTCGGAAAGTAGGCTCTGGAGGATAATAATGATTGTCTTGGGTATGAAATAGTGGTTCACTAGAAGATTTGTGTAATGTGGCCGGTGGAAGAGCCACATACATGGGAGAAACATGAGGTGGTGGTGGTGGGATATATTTTAGTGTTGGAGGAGGTGGTGGTGTTTGTGAGGTGGTTGCGTAGTATGAAGGGTATGTGCGGTAAGAAGGGGATGAATTTACAGTAGGTGGGTCCTGTGTTTGGATCGGTGGAGGAACATAAACAAGATTGGCTGGGTATGTGGGTAAAGGTTGTCCCTTCGCCCAGGCCTGGTACATTTCGGCCATTTATTTCTTGAGCTTGTACATCTCTTATTTCATAGCACTTACGTCTACCACCTCATCTTCCCGAGCCGGGTCCACAACCGTAGCCTCAATCTCTTGGCTGATTGCTTTTGTCATGTCTTTAGAGCGAGTATTGTAATGATGGGTTGCCAGAATGCCAGCTAGCTAAAAACCACATGTTTGGACTTAACAATAACAACGCTCGTTAGTGGTCAGGCCATTATTGATCAAATAATCGCACGTTGGGAGCACTGACACATTTAAACAATTTTGCTCAGCGACATGCGCCATCTCGTCTTTCTTATTTATGGCTTTTCATTTGTTTTTTGCCTTTTTCTTGCTTTTCCAATCATCATTGTTCGTTCTCATCATCACCATTTTCTTTATTATTTTTCTCCCTTTTCTCTTTTTCTCTTTTTTTTTCTTTTTATTTTGATTTGTGATTAATATGATTAACGTCGATCCTATAGATTTGCCTATCACGTATGTGTTAAAAGAAAAGAAAAACAAAAAACACAAATACATATTTTTTGGGAGTTTACATATTTATTAATAGCCAACAACGATTACAAAGATGGAAAAACTACAACCCTTTAAACAATAGTTTGAATCGAAATGCAAAATGAAAAATACAGACTCAAATGCTTGACCAAATAAACTTAGGAATAGATGAAAGATCCTAGTGCCCGCGGGACATCGTACAGTCTCGCTGCGGGCCTATATGCAAGTTCCCTTTGGAGTTGGTCGAGGTCACCCATTATTTGCTTTACAAATATCATCACTGAGGAGAAAAATATAGTCTGGGTCATATCTTCACATATTTGGAAATTTCGAGTGATATAATGAGCAATGATAAGGATTCTTTCTCTAATCATCCCCTTTTCCTGAAGTAACCTCCCAATTTGTTCAGCATGAGCCTCTAGAGTGCGTTGGCTTTTCTCTTGAAGTTGTTGCAGATCCATTTCTAATCGTGCTAAGGCCGTATGGCAATGTTCTCTTTCCATGCAGAACTCTTTCACTTATTTGCTAATCTTGACCTCTGCAGTAATAACTTTTTTCCTCAATCTGGCAACTTCGACATTATGTTCTTCCTTCAGTTGTTGAATCATGCGGGACCATTCTTCTACATTCTTGGCCAACTATTTCCGAACCCCGGTTAGTTCCTTTTCCACTTTATCAAGGTCCAAACTATAATCACTTACTTTTCACCGCAAATTATCAATTAACTTTTCATCTCGGGCATTTTGAACAGGGGTTTCAGTTGCAATCCTTATTTTTTGAATTTGAGCTCGTAAGGCCACATTCTCTTTAATCAATTGCCTCTTTTCGCCCTCATCAGCTACTACTTGCACACTGTTTTTGAACTTGAGGTCTTGGACTTTTTTTTCTAGCATGCTGATCTTTGCTCGGTATTCGTTTTCTTTAGCCAACCAATCCCACTACTCTCTTGACAACTCAGCAAATTCTTGAATGTGAGGTCTTTTAGCTGGCCTTTCATGCTCACAATCTCTTCTATACCAAATGGAATAGCCAGGTGACACTTCGCCTTTAGCCCGATCCCTTACACAAGTGTCCGATTTCAAACATTGGCATTTATTCCAAATTTGACAGACTTTTGCTTCAGGAAATTGCCCGTCACGACTAATCTCAATTATTTGGGTGCTGAGGTCTCCATCTTTTGGCACTATCTGATATCTTTCGAGTTGCCGTAAGACTCGATATGGAGCATAGGGTTGAATACTTTTAAGCACCATTAAGAGAAAATACGATCCTTCTGCCGGCATGTATATGATTTCATTGACAGGTAGCCACCCGAATGTCCATTCTATTTGGCTAGCAGTAAGAGATCGAAAGTATGTTGTCCAACCCTTAAATCCCTCCGACAATTTGACCCCTTTTATCCTCGTTTAGAATTCCTCTACACATGTTCTCTCTGAAGACCCGTAACTCTGAAATTGAGGACGATGGCACAAGTGTTCGATCATCCACATTTGTAATAATAAATTGCATCCCTCGAAGAAATCAACTCCAACTTTACAAGCTGTAAGAGCACGAAAGATATAAGCTACTATCATAGGTGCCAAAGTACTATTATCTTGCGCGAGGAGAGTACAGATAGTTACTGCTATTCTGATATCAATGTACCTGTGTTTCCTCGGGAACACTATCAAACCCAAGAAGGCTACCATGAAAGCAAAACATCTATGCTCCTCCAATTTCGCACGGTTTGCTTTGCTACAGAGCTTGTTTGCCAGGTTGTTAAAGCCTCCGATATGACCATATCTATGATATATGAAACTCATAGTACAAATGCCATTGGCCAAATCTTCATTATGAACACTCCGGGCTATTTTTAAGGAATCCAGAAATCTATAAACGGTAACAGCTCTTGGAGCAACCGGGTATTTGTCGTTTAGGGGAACCGCATCTTTCCCAATGTAACTGGCAATCTCCTCTAATGTCAGAATACGCTCGAAGTTGAGAAATGAAAAACATTGTGTGCCGGATTCTAACAAGTAACCAAGGCTCTGATGATATCTCATCAGGGTATAATATCAAGTAATCCAGTAAGACCTTTCAAGTACTTCTTGACTTCGTCTTGTCCATCTTTTCCCAAATCATTCCACCATAGACGTAACTCCAAAGGGATTTTATTCATGATTAAAAAAGGTTCATTTTGAATCATGCTCATCCTGCACATTTATTAAGATGATTTAATGACCGTAAAAAGATAATGTATATTTCTCACTATTTTAATTTCAAAAATAAAGCCCAATTTTGTAAATACGGCCTTTTAGCACTCAAAATAAAGATTTTAAGGCTGTGCTCGCTAATTTGGGGAAATGACTCAAAAGTGGCCATTTTTGTATAAACAGCCTTACGGCGCCCTTTCGGGACATTCAGCCATTTTGACAAAATGGCATCACTTGATTTATGACAAAATTCAAAAGTTGATATTTTTTTTGTTTTTTTACGCAAAGGTGTGATTGGACCCGTTAAGGGTTGCCTACGTATCACGCCTGTCACGACCCCAATCCCGGTCGTGATGGAGCCCAACACAACTGCTAGGCAAGCCCGACCATTTACATTATCACCCCGAGCATGAAGCTCAAATCAATTACCTGAATATTAGTATCAACAATAAAACTAAACTAAATAATCACCCAAAGATCTAGGGTCACGAGTCTAGAGCCTCTAACATGATCAGATACAATATTTAAACCAAATACTGAAGTCTGAATAATGCGTATACAAAGGAAAACTGGAATAAGAAGAGATGCCAAGTCCTGCGAACGCCAGCAGCTACCTCAGCAACTCGGATAAATACTGATAAAAGCTGGAGTGCTCATATATCCCTCCTGTGTACCTGAATCTGCACACAAAGGTGCAGGGAGTAGTGGTGAGTACTAAGTACCCAGTGAGTAATAAATATATACAAGTAGCTGAAAGTAAGAAATCCACAGAATACCACATAATGAAGATAAACTACAGTCCGTTTCCTCCTACGAACTAGCAACAAAAATCGTACATTACCACTATCACAGATAATTCACATACAAAGATGCAATGCAAAGCACATAACCGCTACGGCGTGTAGCCCGATCCATTTAACGTCGACGACGCTCACTGGGGGTGTGTACAGACTCCGGAGGGGATCCTACAGCCCAAGCGCAAAACTGCTGCGGCGTGCAGCCCGATCCTCATATCAACCGCTGCGGCATGCAGCCCGATCCATCCTTAGTCCAGAACATGCATGAGTCACACAACAACTCAACTTATTTATTTCCAGCTTCCAATTCATTTAATTATGAAAATACTTTAATGCTTATTTAATTTTCCAAAACAGATGACTTAGCATTTCAATACGGTGCTTTCAAACCAGGATTGAGATCAGTGATTAAGCAATTAGAGCTATCACATATATAACTATCCCCTAGGAATACTACAGGTCGGCACAAGGCCCCAAACATGGCTTACAACCCACAAAATATATCTAACACAAAGTGCGTTTCAACCGCATATAGCATATTATTCACATCCGGGATGGACTAAGTCACAATCCCCAGTCACAATCAATCCGGCACCTGCCACGGGGTGCGAGCCACGCCCTACTAGCGTCACAATGTGCTAAGCCGGGGTTTCGAACCCTCAGGCTACCATATACACTAACTACTCACCTCTTGCCGGCCGTGGACTCGTCCGTGATACCTTTTCCCTTCAAATTTGCTGCCTCGTGCGTCAAATCTAGTCAAAACCACAATAATAACTTAAATATGGGTCAAAAAAACATAACCCAATCAAAATTACTCAAAAAACGCAATAATTCACGAAGTTGGTAAAACCCGAGCCCCGTGCCCACTTCTCAAAAAAATTCCGAAAATGATACCAACGGATTCCTAATCTCTCCACGAGTCTGTGCTTATAAAATTTGTCGAAATCGGAGTTCGACTGGCCTTTCAAACCCCAAAAATTCGTTTTCATATTTTATGCCCTAGTTCTTCACAAATTCTACCCAATTTCAGGAATTTTGGTGTTGATTATATCATAAAATCATGTTTTTTGAGTCAAAAAACTTACCTCCAGCGATTACCCATTGATTTCTCTTTTAAAAATCGTCTCAGAAACTTCTTCCTGTTCTAAAATTGGAAGAAAACTCGACCTGCTCATTATACGAATACTATTCACACGTTTTACTGCTACCAATGGATTCCCCGTGAAATTCTAATGAATTTAGGCTTTTGAATCACTCCATTTGACCTTATAATGAAGGCGATATGTAGGTTTTAATATTTGCAAATAGTGCAGGTTTTTAATACGCCGTCAGGGGCAGTTTCGTCATTACCCTGAAAATCTGGGCAACTTTAGTAAAATGGCCATACAATCCTCATACGATGTCCAAATTCGATGATTCTTTTTGCTACGGGTCCGTAATTACGATACGGATCTAATGCTTCATTCAAAACAGTAATCGGATCTCATGCGTTCAATATGATATCATTTATGCTTGAAGAAACGATGTCGAAGCATAAGAAAAACGAGCATTACGCAACCCAAACCTATCTGAAACTCACCCGAGCTCCTTGGGACTGCATACGAACATACTAACATGCCACATATGATCATGCAAACTTAGTTTCACTCTCAAAACACCAAAACTAACATCAAAACACCAAATTTACATCAGATTAAAGCTTAAGTTCTTCTAAAACTTTTGAAACTTGCATTTGATCTAAAACCCGACCTAAACACCTCCGAATGACTTGAAACTTTGCACTCATATCCAAAATCACCTAATGTAGCTACTGTAACTCTCAAAATTCCATTCCGACCCTCGGATGAAAATCTCACCTACCATCCAGAATTCACCAAAATTCAACCTTAGCCAATTCAAGCCTAAAACTACACCGGACCTCCGAATTCGATTCCGATTGCTCTCCTAAGTCATACATGATCCCCCGAAACTAGTCGAATCATCATAATTCAATTCCGAGCGGTCTAACTCATCGGTCAACATTCGATTGACTTTTCCAACCTATTCTTCTCTTAAAGAGGTTTATGGCCTCATTTTTATCTAAATTTCTTCCGATTTGCTTCTAACTTTTCGAACACATATAAATTAGCATATTGAAGTGTTAAATGAATAAAACGGGGTGATAACTCCCGTAACGACGGGTCGGCTCGTTACATTCTCCACAACTTAAACAAATGCTCGTCCTCGAGCATACCTAGAGTTGTACTAGAAGCAACCCAATAGCTGAATGACCTCGCCAAGCATATATTCGGGGTGGTACCACGTCACCCTATCTATCATAAGTCCGATAACACAATATAGCTGAACTTCCACAGTCCATCTGCACCCTAGACCACCTTGCACCTTCCTAAATCATATTCCAAATCCGACTCCCACGTCTATACTCAGAATACACCCGAACCAATTATAATAGCCCATACTCGCCACTCCGGGTGAGATCTTATGGTGTACAAAACAACCCAATCACTCGAGACGATGGCCTCTAATCGCAACAATTTCCCACGATAACCAAATATTACCGAAATCCTTTCTCGTTAGCTAAAGTCTTGTTCCAATATCTTCATATACTACCCACGGCAGCTGAAACACGCGATATATCGAATCCATTTCTCAGGTCATCCAGGCATGATTCCATTTCCCTTTTAACTGATACCATAATAGATTTCGGAGCAAAACCTCGATATTACATTTCTAACCAACTGAAATCACATATGCCCGCACTCATTAATGGCTCCAACGATCATTTCGACTATAACTTACCGCACTGGTGATATGAAACCTCAACACCGGCCTAAGCCACGATGAGCACAACACAGGCTCCAATAAGAAACGTCTGAACATACTCAAATCATGACAACTAACTCAAACATAAAAGCTGTAATTCAATTCCTCCGTACCATCGTAACATAGGACTGAGATCTCGTCTCGCATTATAAAAATAGAGTAGTTGAATTCTCCTCGAAAGTTATAACATCACGTGGCCTTGCCATGACTCACGATTCTATCCAAGCACTATTACTCATGGAGCACCTCAAGTCACCATGCTCAAAATGGTCAGCCACGCACAGATTTACGTCTAAACTCAAACAATCGATCTCACCCACGGTGAAACAATTAATATACGCCATCAAATCTTATAAGGACACAACTGATGCACCAATTGACGAGCGATATCCAACACTAATTTTTCCTCAGAGACTAGGAAGTATAGTACATAAGGTAGTCTATAGAAAAGCTATGTTCCATATTAAACGGTTACAGCGTGCAACCTGCTCAAAATGACATACCCGTGGCGGTGTGCCACCTGATCCAGATACCATACCTATGGCGGCGTGCCACCCGATCCAAATAACCCATGGCGGTGTGCCACCCGATCCACTCATAAATCTCGCAAAAAGAAATACACACCGAGTCAAATTGCTCATTACAATAGACATATATATAGCCTCAAGCCCGGCCACAAGAAACACATCCTACAAAGTTTCCCCAATACCGGAACTGGATCAATAGTAGAACCTTTGTACTGATATCCGCCACGAAGGACCAACTGACGAAGCTATACCTACCAGCCGTCCGTTGGTCTTGGGTACAACTACCCTGCTGGAGCATACTCCGATGCACTCTGCTACACACTTTGTGCCATTCCCGACATAGTCCATATCACATTAGTCTAGACGACCTGACTTATGACAACCAGTCTGCAATCAAGTATCATAACCCAAATTCATCATATCAAGCTAAGAGAGAGCCACTAGGGCTTCCAATTTCCATTGATCGCTAAACGGTGCCGATACGCACGATATACAACCACTGCATAGCCGGATTGCGAGAACTTCTAGTCTCCATCACCTATATAACACATGAATTACTATGCCTAATTCCACACTCCACTGTACGAATACATAACACACATCAAGCATCTATTCATACCACAAAAGTCATTCAGATATTTCCCTATGCCATCAACAACTCATTCATCACAGTTGATCCAACATGAGAATACCACCCTACCACTAGATATGATCATTTTACATTACCTTGTCCCTTTTTGACCATATACCCTGCCAAATCACTAGAATAGCAGTACCATTTTTCCCTTAAGCGCCAGAAATATCGATTCTTAGATAACCTGCAGCTGCCCACGCTGCTTAATAATTTTTTTTTTGACTTCTCGTATGTTATGAACTGATCTCAAAGCCTTGAACATGCCATTACCAACTTTCCATAACACATCGCATATACCATACCACACTGAGATAACATGGAAACTTCTATCCTTTTCCTACGCCGCAAACATCGACACACTCAACTAGTCAAGGACTTTCATGATTCCATATAGAAGAAAACTCATTACACATTCCCAGCTTCGCATACCAACAGGAATATACTCACTTTCAAACCACAGTAGAACACATCACAAACTCTTTCTCCCAATTCATTGAGTAAGTTTAATTGCCAGGACTGAGTCCTTTTACCCACATTGAGCTACGCAACTGCCAGCACTCAAGAGCTTTGTTGCACAATATCTACGAGTCTCATTACTTCGAACACATACCAGGAATTAATCGTACCCTTATCATACCGTTTCAGTTTATTAACAAGTTGTTCCATTTACTCAATTTCCTTTCTGAATCATCTTTAACTTACTAATAGCCTTTATTGTAGCACTACATTATCTCAACTCATGTTACCACACGAGACTCATAAACAAGACTACACGATCTAAGGCTCACAGGCCGCTGAATACTCTCTCAATGTTTCCCAGAGTACCACCTTTTACAAGATTTTATTTTGAAGAACTTCCTGCGATTTTGCATTCGTTATCATTACCTCCCAATACGGATACATAGAATCCCATTATTCACATAATATAACACAAGTCTTGATCCCTTCTAACGAAACCACCATCTTTACCACATACACAATCATGAGACACCTTACCGTTACAAGCAAAGTCTTGAACACGGCAAGGCCATTCTCGGGCGTCATTCACCTTTATTCAATTATAATTCAACTGTCTTTTTGAACAGAACCACTCGTTCCTTGTTAGAACTCTGACACCGCAAAACATGATTACATACAAATGCATTTAGCTATCTTTCTTTTCTATACACCGAACATTCTTGACCAACAACAGTTCAAATCATCCTATTATTTCTTCACATCTATGAAACACCATAACCTTTATCAGAATTTCCCAACATACTTAGAGACAGAACCAACATAGCACACAACAGTGCAATCAGTTAATCAATAACAAACTCCCCAACTTTGGCTCGGAGCCATACATCAAAGCTCTTTTAGCCATTCATAGTATTCTTGCTCAAATGATGCCAAAATGCTATAGTGAGACTAAACTCAAGTCATTTACAAGCCTTGGCAGAGACTCGAATCATCAGAGACCTCAACTCTTCTGCAATTCTTGAATTTATACACACACCACAGTTAAGCCTACTCTCTCTAGGTGACAGAAATATTTTCTAAGTCCCAAATTTTCCAAAAATTTTGACAGAGTTCCCTTTGTAATTTGGCCTATCTACCTGCCAGAGAATCACCAAAACCATCCTAACAATGACTTGGTATAGAGCCGTGTAGTCGTCGGTTTTACCACCAGAATGCCTATGAGATAGTGGTCGGCCTTTCGAATGCCTTCTTCCTAACTTTTCTGAGAAGCCCTTTACGACTGGCACACCATCCACAAGCACTCCAAAGTCTTCATTACATAAACATCCATGTATCAAATTCCGCCATTTATCACAAAAGCCCATTCGATCCAAAAATATGCTTTTTCCATATCCTGACTTTCTTTTGACCCCCCTCCCTCCTATGTTGTCTTTAGGTTAAAATCCCATATCTACATCCACAACTCAACAAGACATCATAATGTATATCAACAACATTAATCTCAATACTACACGAGTTATATTATTAAAATGGACATGCAGTGCACCTGCTCGAATCATAACATATATCAAATACCCTTCAATTACACATCAGAATCAACCTACCTATTTTGCCTCAATCTAGTATTTCAGTACAACACCTTCCACCAGGATACACATAACATAATCACTTTAGTCTTCCGGAGTCTAAACTCGTTTTACTACACGTAAGGCACCTTACCTTCCAACCAAGAGATATGATAAATATTCACCACGCCCATAGTTCGAGGCTACACAACAGATTACAATAAGGATCTAACACCTGACAACTCGTATATTATTAAGCTGCCATTTCCACAGTTAGTGACAATACCGGTCATATAAGTTTCATAATACTAGCTCACAAAATCAGCACCATGGTGCTCATGTCATAGACAAAGATCTGGCCTCAAGTCCTCCCGACTGGCCCAACCTGAACTCACAAAGATTATATCTCGCCCCTCGATCAGGGAATCACAAACCCTCAAGGCAATTATATTACTGAGCGCTCGAAGCGTACACAGACGTGTGGAAGGAATTTCAAAAATTATAGCTCAAACTGAATCATGTACACATGATAAGAATTCCAAGAAATGTGAGGTGTTTCCTAAAGGTTTGGAGCCTCCCAAGGATAAGTACAGGCGTCCCCGTACCTATCCACGAGACTCTACCAACCGGCTCAAGACTCATGGGCCTAATAACCTAGGCTCCGATACCAACTTGTCACGACCCCAATCCCGATCATGATGGCGCCCAACACAACTGCTAGGCAAGCCCAACCATTTACATTATCATCCCAAGCATGAAGCTCAAATAAATTACCTGAATATTAGTATCAATAATAAAACTAAACTGAATAATCACCCAAAGATCTAGGGTCACGAGTCTAGAGCCTCTAACATGATCAGATACAATATTTAAACCAAATACTGAAGTCTGAATAATGCGTATACAAAGGAAAACTGGAATAAGAAGAGATGCCAAGTCCTGCGAACGCCAGCAGCTACCTCAGCAACTCGGATAAATACTGATAAAAGCTGGAGTGCTCATATATCCCTCATATGTACCTGAATTTGCACACAAAGGTGCAGGGAGTAGGGGTGAGTACTAAGTACCCAGTGAGTAATAAATATATACAAGTAGCTGAAAGTAAGAAATCCACAGAATACCACATAATGAAGCTAAACTACAGTTCGATTCCACCTACGAACTAGCATAAAAAATAGTGCACTACAACTATCGCAGATAATTCACAGACAAAGATGCAATGCAAAGCACATAACCGCTACGGCGTGTAGCCCGATCCATTTAATGTCGTTGGCGCTCACTAGGGTGTGTACAGACTCCGGAGGGGCTCCTACAGCCCAAGCGCAATATCGCTGCGGCGTGCTGCTTGATCCTCACATCAACCGCTACGGTGTGCAGCCCGATCCATCCTCAGTCCACAACATGCATATGAGTCAAACAACAACTCAACTTATTTATTTCCAGGTTCCAATTCATTTAATTATGAAAATACTTTAATGCTTATTTAATTTTCCAAAACAGATGACTTAGCATTTCAATATGGTGCTTTCAAATCAGGACTGAGATCGGTGATTAAGCAATTAGAGCTATCACATATATAACTATCCCCTAGTGATACTACAGGTCGGCACAAGGCCCCAAACATGGCTTACAACCCACAAAATATATCTAACACAATGTGCGTTTCAACCGCATATAGCATATTATTCACATCCGGGATGGACTAAGTCTCAATCCCCAGTCACAATCAATCCCGCACCTGCCACGGGGTGCAAGCCACGCCCTAGTAGCATCACAATGTGCTAAGCCGGGGTTTCGAACCCTCCGGCTACCATATACACTAACTACTCACCTCTAGCCGGCAGTGGACTCGTCCGCGATACCTTTTCCCTTCAAATTTGGTGCCTCGTGTGTCAAATCTAGTCAAAACCACAATAATAACTTAAATATGGGTCAAAAAAACATAACCCAATCAAAATTACTCAAAAAACGCAATAATTCACGAAGTTGGTAAAACCCGAGCCCCAGGCCCACTTCTCAAAAAAATTCCGAAAATGATACCAGCGGATTCCTCATCTCTCCACGAGTCTGTGCATATAAAATTTATTGAAATCAGAGTTCGACTGCCCTTTCAAACCCCAAAAATTCGTTTTCATATTTTATGCCCTAGTTCTTCACAAATTCTACCAAATTTCAGGAATTTTGGTGTTGATTCTATCATAAAATCTTGTTTTTGAGTCAAGAAACTTACCTCCAGTGATTACCCATTGATTTCTCTCTTAAACATCGCTTCAGAAACTTCTTCCCATTCCAAAATTGGAAGAAAACTCGACCTGCTCATTATACGAATACTATTCACGCGTTTTACTGCTCCCAATGGATTCCTTGTGAAATGCTAATGAATTTAGGCTTTTGAATCACTCAATTTGACCTTATAATGAAGGAGATATGTAGGTTTTAATATTTGCAAATAGTGCAGTTTTTTAATACGTCATCAGGGGCAGTTTCGTCATTACCCTGAAAATTTGAGCAACTTTAGTAAAATGGCCATAAAATCCTCATACGATGTCCAAATTCGATGATTCTTTTTGGTACGGGTCCGTAATTACGATACGGATCTAATGCTTCATTCAAAACAGTAATCGAAGCTCATTTATTCAATATGATATCATTTATGCTTGAAGAAACGATGTCGAATCATAAGAAAAACGAGCATAACGCAACCCAAACCTATCTGAAACTCACCCGAGCTCCTTGGGACTACATACGAACATAATAACATGCCACATATGATCATGCAAACTTAGTTTCACTCTCAAAACACCAAAACTAACATCAAAATACCAAATTTACATCGGATTCAAGCCTAAGTTCTTCTAAAACTTTCGAAACTTGCATTTGATCTAAAACCCGACCTAAACACCTCCGAATGACTTGGAACTTTGCACGCATATCCTAAATTACCTAATGTAGCTACTGCAACTCTCAAAATTCCATTCTGACCCTCGGATGAAAATCTCACCTACCATCCGGAATTCGCCAAAATTCAACCTTAGCCAATTCAATCCTAAAACTACACCGGATCTCCGAATTCGATTACGATTGCTCTCCTAAGTCATACATGATCCCCTGAAACTAGTCGAATCATCAAAATTGAATTCCGAGCTGTCTAACTCATCGGTCAACATTCGATTGACTTTTCCAACCTATTCTTCTCATAAAGAGGTTCATGGCCTCATTTTTATCTAAATTTCTTCCGATTTGCTTCTAACTTTCCAAACACATATAAATTAGCATATTGAAGTGTTAAATGAATAAAACGGGGCGATAACTCCCGTAACGATGGGTCGGGTCGTTATATTGCCCTAAAAGACGAGAATCAATCCGGCGTAGTTCGGACAAACCATTTTCTAAATATTTTGCAAAAATTGAATTATTCCAACTATTTTTGATGAAAATATTTCTATCTTTATTGGAAAAACCAATTTTATATATATTTTGATTTTTTAGGAAGCAAAACAATTATGATTTTTTCATTTTCACTAAATCAACAACCTTTCCTACAAAATTTTGACAGAGCATCGGTAGAATTTGAATATCGATTTTTCTTCAACGATTGTTATTTTCTCTTTTCCCTCAATTCGTTTCCTAACCGGTCAGCATTATGGCCCGAGACAAATAAATGTAACATGTAATCATGATGGTCTTTTCATATTTAGGTCACCTGTCCTAGACGGACCCAACTCCTGTGTTGAGTCCCCTAGGTCATATATGATGCAAATAAATGTCCTTATTTCTAGGTTCAAAATCCTGGTTCTTTTGTTCTAGACTGTGCACCCGAGCGGACGACTCGAGTTGGGGAGAGGGCTACGTACCGGGGACTTGCAGGATCGTCCGGCTTAGTAACTTGTCCGGCCTCTTTTCTTATTTGGGTATGGCACTAATATAATGGGAAGTCTCAACCAGTAAGCACATCCCCAGAGGTAAGAAGAGAATGGTTTTTTGCACTACTTATACATAGTTCAAGTAATAGCAAAGCGGTAAATATTTAGCACATTAATCATGAACATATAGGGAAATCAGATATAAAAAAATACAGCAATTTAACTAAGCTCGAATTCTTAAACCCTAAAATGAAGTTCTGGGTTTCTTATCCTCAGCAAAGTCGCCAGAGCTGTCACACGTCCTTTTTTCTTACCTTTACTAGAAGAGCCTAATTACTACACCCCGGAAAGGGTTATAATAAAAGGAAGGAGTTTTTTTTTTATTTAAGGACAGTCAGGATAAGATTTATTTATTTAGTTTCAGAGTCGCCACTTGGGAGATAAATGGTGTCCCAAGTCACTGGATGAATCTCAAACCAAGGAAAGTTTGACTCTATTACAGTCTACGAACTAGAAATCTTGATAAGGAATTCTGTTAATCCGGGAGAAGGTGTTAGGCATTCCCGAATTTCGTAGTTCTAGCACGTTCGCTCAACTGTTATATTTGTTTTATCTGATTTATATGTTCCATTTTATGTGCATTTTAATATTCCTCTTTATTATTTAATTTTACAATGAATTACAACATCGTGAAAATGTATCTTGAACCACGCCGTACCAGTACGCCCGTGGCTTTTAACATATTTCAACCTCGTTGAGATTTGGATTTGGGTCACATAAATGTGCACCCATATTAAGAAGGTAATATTATTACAAATCGTGCCTAGAGTATCTACGTCTTGTTAACTTTGGGAAAGACCGTGAAATTTGCTAAACGGTCCTTCTAAATCTAAGATTTTCATAACAATTTATTTGAGGGCCCCATAATTATGTATTTAGTGCGGTGAAGTTCATCTCATTTTATTAAGGTCATGTCTAAAGTATACTATATTTTCTATGCGTTTTGTCTCTAATTACAAAGAAAGATCCTAATTATTTATTCATTACCTAATAGTTTACCATTTGTTTTGGGCCACAAACTCATAAGGGTTCAGGCTTATTTCCTATTGGGCTTAATTACAGCCCATATAACAATTTCCCAATCCAAATCACGGTTCAAGACAATCCATATAACATTGTGGTCCAGAACAGTTCTTAGTACCATTCGACCATACCCATGTCCAACTATCATATTTATTGAATTTTGTCCTTTCATTAAGATATTGGTTCCATAATTAACACAAAACATAAGACTGTTTTCACTTCATTTTTCACGTTAATATGATTTACTTTGAACTCAGACAAGTTTATACACTTAACTACCCGAAGATTTCACTTATTTTTAAATTCAAGTACTTGTTAATCCTATTAGTTACTAATTCATATTAAACTAACATTCAACTACTGGTCTTGCATACTAATTTTAAATTTGCAGGGATCCATATAATTCATTTGTGACTACAGATCAAATGTGTTAACTACTAACTCAGTTCCTTATTGTTATCAGTTTATTAAGGGCTGATTTATGAAAAAAAAATGAGAATTTAAACTAGCGTTTAATTGAATAAAGCCTTATAACAAATGGCACATTACAAAATTTATTCTATTTACTAAACACGAAACATTTATTATCTAAATCCATATGCTTATCAGATGTTGAGCATGTATTTACATGAATAACTTCTAACTACTTAATTGACTTCAGTATTCAGGTAATACTCTTTAAGAAAACATCACTATATTATTAACCTAATAAAACAAGTTGCAGAAATTTAAATCTACTTTACTTTACATTTTTACCTCTTATACTGTTATATAATCTTGACTATAATGTGAAACTATTCTAAAACTAAAACTAATATCAATTTAAAGTTCAATAGTCCAGTCCGATTTATAACATATCAAACCAATGCTAACAAATACTAAATTCGATGAATAAACAGTAACATATGAAATAACATGTAAACTTTTCATTTCATCTTCTTCAGTTTTGAAATTTCATCACAATGATAGAAGTGCACCTGGAAATGAAAGAAAGTCAATGAGATCTAGTTGAAATAACATAAACATGATCAGCAACAGTGATAACAACAACAATCAATCAGCCTGAATCAACACTAATTGAACCACAACAATATCAGATCAAAAATAGAAAACCAGCATATAACCCATCAATTGATTAACAAAATGCAATTTCCACACAAACTTAGCAATTTGCACCAAACAAATTCCAGATTGATGTTAGAACTAATGAAACAATAGGATTCTCGAACTTTTTCTGATATTTTTTTGGTATTTTTGAGTTTTGAAATGAGAAATCTCTAAGGTAAAGACTTAGAATTGTAGAGAAGATTTTAGTAGGATTTCAGATTAGCCAAACTTTAAAACTTGTTAAAGGCAGGCACATGAGACCTATTTATAGATTTAGAAAGGGAGGGAATTTCAAATTCTGAAATTGTCCTTTAGTCCTTTCTTTTATTGCAATTAGACCCTTATTGCTTTTTATTTAATCGACCCTTTCCCCTTATTAATGCAGCATTACCCCTTTTCCCCAATCTAGAATGTTTTTTTTCTTTGCTTTTACCCTTCTACCTCGACTTTTAATTGGTATTCTCTGCACTACCCTTTTATTATGCTTGAAATACCCTTAATGCCTTAAGTATTTTACCATTATACCAAATCGTATTCCCAAATCTGCCCTCACCCCCTTAGGATTATTACTAATGAACAAAATAACATTCCCCAGACTAACCCTGGTTCCACATTTCAATTACCCTTCTACCCGTACTGCCCTTTAACCTCAACTATAACCAAATGCCTTTATTAAAAATAATCAGAAAAAAATTATTCTGATAATCAGAATCCAAAACCTTAACTAATTATCAGAACTAAATTTTTAACTGTCAATTAACAGCTATAACCAAATCAAACCTAAGTAATCAGACTTATACTAATCAATTAACAAAATTTAGAAACCAATCAATCCATAAAAAATCAGATTATTTGAAATAAAGAAAAACCTAATTACTAATTAAGTTCTCAAACAATTAGAACCTAAATTCGATATCAAAACTAGGTCTAACAGTATATTATTCTGATGAACAGAAGTCAAAGACTTAAAGTACTATGTCGTTTTTTTTATGAAGAATTTAAAACAAAAAGAGAATCATAGGCATGCAAGTAAACAGTAGCAAAAGTAATAAAAAGGAAACATAAAAACTTATCCTTCTTGTTATTTCTTCTAGACTTTTCTTTTCTTTCTTACTTTTCTTTCTTTCTTATGATCTTTCTTTCTTCGTTTTTTCTTGATTTTCCACCGGACCCTTCCTTTGAATATTTTTCATCTTTTCAAGGTTCTTTGAACTTAAAGGTTTCAAGCTAAGGTTCAGAAGAATAAGCAACATTTTTTGGGTAAAGGTTATTCACCGGAGTAGGATTCCGGTGAGTTTCAACCACGTATTCGAAAGGAAATAGGTTGATTCGAGACAAACAGATTGTATGGGTGGAAAAAGGGCATCTAGAAGCATTATTGGTGAAAGGTTTGGAATAAGTGTTGTTCGCTGGAGTAGGGTTCCGGCGAGGTTTGTTTGAGGATTCGAGGGTTTCTAGGTTTTTTTGAGGAAAACAAAGAAGAGAAGGTGAAAGAGTAGACTGGGATGGTTCGACTGTGTTAATGGTGAAGGCAGAAGCCAACATTGTGTTTGTCGGAGTAGGGTTCTAGCGACACTAAAGCGGATATTCAAGAAGATCTAGTCCATTTTGAAGGAAACTGATCACGGGGGGTGGAAGAGGAGGCTCAAATCTTTTTGTGGTGTTATTGGTGAGGAAATCGGAGAAGATATTGTATCCCGCTGGTGAGGGTTCCGGTGAGGCTGAGAGAATGGGGGAGAGGCGGATAGGGTTTGTGTATAGATGAATGTGGTGAAATGAATGAAGGTATAAGGTATATATCAAATTAAAAGGGGTACTAGTATTTAGGACCGTTGGATTAGGCGTATTAACGACTCAGATCCATTGAGCTTTGAAACGATATCGTCTTATTTAAGTGATGATTCAATCATGCCCGTTAGATTAAACAAACGAATGGCCAGGATTTGACAACTCAAACATCATCGTTTGATTTATTAATTGTTTGTGTAATCTGACCGTTTGATAAAGAATTTGAACGGCTCAGATCTCTTATACTAAACGAGGTCGTTTGGATCAATGGGTAGCCGGGTAGCACAATATTTGGGACTGAGATCAATTTGGGCAAGCATTTATCTGATTTGTATTAGCCCAATTACTTGTAGTTGTTTTTATATTTTGTATTTTGTATTTTCTTTTGTATTTTGTATTTTATATTTTATTTCCTTTATATTTTTTTGTGTTTTCGTTTTGTATTTATTTATTTCTTTTTGTCTTTCTTTCTTGTATTTTCTTTTCTTTTATTTTAATGATTTTTCTAATTTTAAAACTAAATTTTATATTTTATTTTTATGGTTATTTTTAATTATAAAAACATAAAATGCTATTTTGATTTTTCTTTAATTTGTTCTCAAAATGTATTAATACCAAAGTTATAAAAGTAAAATCCTAATGCTTATGCATGTTTTTGCATATTTTTTATGAATTATTATGCAACTAATTAACACAAAAAATGCAACAAATATTAAGCAAAATTTAAAAAATCATTTGTTTAGATTTGAGAATAATTTGCTCAGGGTAAAAATCACGTGCTCACACTTACTAATCACTTTAAAGTGAATGTGACCAATGTGGATAACAAGGGAACACATAATGTTGCAGCAGTCAGGCACCCACCTGGAATACTAGGGAGGATATTTCAAGTTTTAAGGGAAAACAACAATATTCAAAGGAATTCATTTCAAGCATCTACAATTAGGCGCCCACCTGGTAAACGATGGAAGTATAATTTTAGCTTTCAATTTGTACATGTGATAATATGCTGTACCCAGTTATCAAACTGGGGTAGAAAGTTTTTCTTTATTTGTCTGTTTGTTGTAAGCAGGCGCCCACCTGAAGACAAGGGAATACATTTCAAAATTGGAAAGCAGGTTCCCACCTGAAGAACAAGGGAATAAATTCCAAAAGTATAGCAAGCAGACACCCACCTGAAGAACAAGGGAATACATTTCAAATTCAGCAAGCATGCGCCCACCTGAAGAACAAAGGCATACATTTCAAATTGAGCAAGTAGGCGCCCACCTGAAGAATAAGGGAATACATTTCAAATTCATCAAGCAGGCGCCCACTTGAAGAACAAGGGAATATATTTTCAAATGCAGTAAGCAGGCACCCACCCCAAAAATAAGGGAAGTATAATCTAACATCTGAGAAAATTTTCTTCATTTGTCTATTTTTGTAAGCAGGAGCCCACCTAGAGAACAAGGGAATACTTTCTCAAGTAATCGTAAGCAGGAGCCCACCTGAAGAATGAGGGAATACTTTCTCAAGTAATCGCAAGCAGGAGCCCACCTGGAGAACAATGGAATACTTTTCAAGCAATCGCAAGTAGGAGTCCACCTGAAGAATGGACACATGTTTCAAAACATAGTAAAAGCAACAGCCAGAATTCCATTGAAAGAATACAAGATGCAAGATCAAGGCAATACAAGAACACAAGATACCGGGCATAGATAGGATTTTTTTAAATCATGGGGCATAGTTTAGGCTTCTTTTCATCTTTATGGGGTAATAAGGGGGTCAGCAAGCAGTAAAAACAACAACAACAATGAGATCATAGTTCCTGGTAGTCCCAGCTACAAGACATTCCTGAATTACACTGATCTGGTTCCTGTTTAGCCCAGGATATGTAGGCAATCTCTAAAGCAGGGTGCGGTCAAACTTTTCAAAAATGCTTCACATGGAATATGTGAATGGGCAAAAATCCCTCATTACTACTCATTTATCTTTGCACGAAAACGCTTCGTCTTCTCGAGCAAAGAGGGGGAGTTGTGAGCACGTGATTTTTGCCCTAACCAATTTTATTCCAAAAGATCAAAATAAATAATTTCTAATTATTTTACCATTTTTTATGGATTTTGTGTTAATTGTCTACTTGATATTTGTGCATGTGAAAATACGAAAATAATAATAATATGCATTTAGAAATTTAATTCTACATATTAGTAGTAATTAGTTATTAACTCGTTTCAGAACAATTTAAAAGAAATTTAAAAAAAAAATAATATATATATATATATATATATATATATATATATATATATATATATATAACCTAACACATTTTTAGTTGACAATTGATTTTTAGCATTAGGATTTAATTAGTTTAAGTAGCTTATTAGTTTTACAAAAAAATAGAAAAATACAGAAAATACAAAAAAAAAAAAAGAAATGAAAATAAAATACTGAAAATAATACTGCAAAAGTACAACAAAATACCAAATGAAAATAAAACACAAAAAAATATTAAGGAAATAAAGAACAAATTGATTTGGGCTAATAACCCAAACCCACATAAAAATATCCCAGCCCAAAGAGAAATGTCAAGACCCCAAAACCCGGCCGTGATGGCGCCCGGCATATTGCTAGGCCAACTGACCAACCTTACACAATACCGAGCTTCCAGCTCTCATTTTACTTTCAAAAGCACTGACAGTGATAAGAAAATACGAAATCTAGCATAAGTTGCGAAAAATATCCCGAAAACGACATAGCACTTCCCACAGAATCTGGGGTCATAAGTAAGGAGCCTCTACCAAGAGTATAACACGATACTGAATACATAATGTATCTAACAAGTGCTGAAAAAATCTAAAGAAAAGGGATAACAAGGAAAGTTGGATTCTACAGACGCCAAGTAGCTACCTCGACAGTCCGAATGTGATCTTTGAAGCAGCTGAAGAGTAAACCCTGCTGTGATGTACCTGGATCTGCACACAAGGTGTAGGGAGTAGAGTGAGTACATCTAACTCAGTGATAATAAGCACGGATAAAGACATTGAAGGTAAGAATACCCAATAAGCCACACAGTAAAGCTATACAATACCTCTTTTATCTTTTAAGAGTATAAGTCTCATAGAAAGCAATAATAGCTAAAAAAGTACAACAAAAATAACTAAATGCAATGCAGATGCATGAACATGACCGCTACGGTGCATAGCCCGATCCATTTGGGTACCCGCGCTCATTGGGAGGGTTCAGACTCCGGAAGGACTCCTACAGCCCAAGCACAATATCAGTGACATGCTGCAGCGCGCAACCCGATCCACTACCAGTCCAGCTACATGCAATGCTAGCCTCACAGGCACAATAATTTATCAATTTGAAATCCTTTTTAACAGTAATAATAGAAATTAGTGTTTAGAAATACCAGAGTTTGAAAAATTGTTTTAGACAGTATTTAGCTCAGGACTGATATCGTGATAACATGCTATAATCATAGAAGAAATGATAACGATCCTCGCAGGATCCAAATAATTGGCTCACAGCCCAAATATATCCACAACCATCCAAGTAGGAGGTTTACCAGCTCATTTATGGCCAAGAACACAGTATAATGCTATACAGTCGGACTAAGCCATAGTCCCCAATAATAATCGACCCCACACTCATTGTAGAGTACGTGTCTCGCCTCAATACAATGTCACATAATGATATATCAGGACAATAAACCCTCAGGTCATCATTCACACCCATTACTCACCTCGAACCGGCTCAAAAACTAGTTCGCAATGCCTTTTCCACGAGAATCAACCTCCACGGGTGCCGAATCTGATTGAAACCAATAGGAATACATTACAAATAGGCTAAAGGAACGTAACTCAATAAAAATAACTCGAATTACACCCAATAACACGAAGTTGCCAAAAACCCGAGCCCCAAGCTCGCTTCTCGAAAAATTATGAAATTCACATTTTCAGAATCCTCGTCTCTCCACGTGTCCATACATATAAAATTTATCAAAATCGGAGTCCATTTGCCCATTCAAATCATCAATTTTCTATATCATAGGCTTCAAGCAAAATCCTACCTATTTACACCTTAATTCCTCCAATTTCAGAGATTAATTCCATGTTTTATCAATATAATAACATAATTTAGATCCAAGAGTCCTTACCTGATGATACTCCATGAATATCTCTTTAAAATTGCCTAATTGTTCTCTTAGTTCGACGCCCCAAATATTTTTAACACTTCTGAAATTTTCAAATACACTGATCATTAAACCCTCAGAGATATTCGCTTCTGCGGCACTTTGGCCGCTTCCGCGTTCCACTTCTGCGAAAAAAGAGCCACTTCTGTGGGTTCACTTAAGCCCTCCAGGTTTCGCTTCTCGGGACTCCAACCGCTTCAGCGGTTCCGCCTATGTGGTCCTTTGACCGCTTCTGCGAACCTCACAAAAATCCCCTGACCGCTTTTGCGGTCCTAAAGTCTCTTCAGCGACTCCGCTTCTATGGAACTCCCTCACAAGCCCAAATTTCGCTCTTGCGCTCCAATATCCGTTTCTGCGGACATCGCTTCTACAGTCCTTCTTCCGCAAAAGCGAAAATATCAGAAGCCCAATATTACAGACTTGATGCAACACATAAATCTTCCTGTTTAACCTTCCGAAATCATCCCAAGGCCCCCGGGACCTCAAACAAACATACAAACGCATTCTAAAACATCATACGAACTTGCTCCAATCATAAAAACACGCCCTTAAACACAAAAATTACTAAATTAACTCGGATTCAAACCTAATTTTCTTAAGAACTTTTGAAAAACACGACCAAACGATGTCCAAATGACCTGAAAATTTGCAGACATATCCAAAATTCCTAACGAAGCTACTACAACTATCAATTTTGACCCACGGATCAAATTTTCACTTATGAACCGAATTCTGCCAAAATTCCAACTTCGCCAATTCAAGCCTATTTCTACACCGGACCTCCAAATTCAATTTCGATCGCTCCCCTAAGTCAAAAATCACCTCCCGAAGCTAACCGAACAACAGGAATTCACATCCGAGCCTTCTAACTACATAGTCAACTTCAGGTTGATGTTTTTGAAATAAGCTTCATTCTAAGAGGCTAATTACCTTATTTTTAACCAGATTCCGTTTAAATTCACCCGATAGACTCTAATACAGATATAGAAATATGAAACAACATAATATGGGGAAACGGGGTGGTAACTCTCGTGACGATGGGCCGAGTCGTCATATTCTCCCCAACTTAAGCAAATGCTTTTCCTTGAGCGGGTCAAGAAACATACCCGGAGTCTCAAATAAGTGAGGATATCTGCGTTGTATCTCCTGCTCGATCTCCCAAGTGGCCTCCTCTACGGGCCGACCTCTCCACTAGACCTTCATTGACGTAATATCCTTAGACCTTAACCTCCGCACCTGACGACCAAATATAGCTATAGGCTCCACATCATAAGTCAAATCATCATCAAGCTGAACTGTACTAAAATCCAACACATGCTATGGGTCACCAACATACTTCCGGAGCTTAGACACGTGAAACACCGGAAGAACCCCCGATAGACTGGGTGGCAAAGCAAGCATATAGGCCATATCTCAAATCCTCCCGAGAATCTCAAAAAGGCCAATGAATCTTGGACTGAGCTTTCCTTTCTTTCCAAATCTCATGACGCCTTTCATAGGTGAAACCTTCAGCAAGACCTTCTCGCCCACTGAATAAGACACATCCCGGACCTTCCGGTTCGCATAACTCTTCTGGCGCGATTGAGCCGTGCGAAGTCTCTCCTGAATCACCTTCACCTTGTGCAAAGTGTCATGGACCAACTTTGTCCCCAACAACCTAGCCTCACCATGCTCGAACCAACCAACTGGAGATCTACACCGCCTCCCATATAAAGCCTCATACGGAGCCATCTAAATACTGGATTAGTAGCTGTTGTTATATGCAAATTCTGCGAGAGGAAAGTAATCAGCCCAAGAACCACCAAAATCAATAACACAGGTGCACAACATTTTCTCCAAGATCTGAATAGTACGCTCGGACTGTCCGTCCATCTGAGGATAAAATGCAGTACTCAACTCAACTTGTGAGCCCAAATCACGCTTAAATATCCTCCAGAATTGCGAAGTAAACTGAGTACCTCTGTTTGATATAATAGAAACGGGAACTCCGTGCAATCTCACAATCTCACGGATGAATATCTTTGCTAACCGCTCCGAGAAGTATCTAGTACACACAGGAATGAAATGAGCTGACTTGGTTAGTCTATCCACAATCACCCAAACTGAATCAAACTTCCTCGTTGTTCGAGGGAGACAACTAACAAAGTCTTTAGCAATCCTCTCCCATTTCCACTCAGGAATATCAATACGCTAAAACAAGCCACCTGGCCTCTGATGCTCATACTTGACCTGTTGATAGTTGAGGCACCGTGTTACATGACTCAGAATATCTTTCTTCATCTTTCTCTACCAGTAATGCTTTCTAAAATCCTGATACATCTTCACGGCACCTGGATGGATAGAAAACCGCGAGCTATGGGCCTCCTCCAATATCAACTCATGAAGGCCATCAATATTGGGCAAGCAAATCCAGCCCTGCATCCTCAACATACCATCACCTATCAATAGTAACATCCCTGGCATCATCATGCTGAACTCTATCCTTAAGGACAAGCAAGTGTGGATCATCATACTGGCGCTCACAAATGCGATCATATAAGGAAGACCGAGAAACAACGCAAGCCAACACCCTGCTGGGCTCCGAAATATCCAACCTCACTAGCCGATTGGCCAACGCCTGAACATCATATGCAAATGGTCTCTCCCCAACTGGAATATACGCCAAGCTACCCATACTAACCGCCTTTTGGCTCAAAGCATCGGCCAGTACATTGGCCTTCACCAGATGATATAGAATGATAATGTCATAATCCTTGAGCAACTAAAGCCACCCCTGCTTCCTTAAATTGAGATCCTTCTATTTAAACAAGTGCAAGAGACTACAATGATCAATATACACCTCACAGGACACGCCGTACAAAGAGTGCCTCCAAATATTCAAGGCATGGACTATGGCAGCTAACTCCAAATCATGAACATGGTAGTTCTTCTCGTGAGGCTTCAACTGATGAGAAGCATAAGCAATAGCTCTACCCTCCTGCATCAATACACAACCTATCCCTACTCTTGAGGAATCACAATATATGGTATATGAAACAGAAGCTAATGGCATGACTAACACTGAAGTTGTGGTCAAATCTGTCTTGAGCTTCTGAAAGCTCTCCTCGCACTCATCCGATCACACAAATGGTACAGCCTTCTGTGTCAACCTGGTCAAAGAAGAAGCAATGGATGAAAATCCCTGAATAAACGGGTGATAATACCCCGCAAAACCAAGGAAACTCCGGATCTCCATAGTTGAGGACGGTCTAGGCCAACTCTGCACCACCTCTATCTTCTTTGGGTCAACCTGAATACCATCACAAGACACTACATGACCCATAAAAGCTACAGACTAAAGACAAAACTCGCACTTGGAGAACTTCGCATACAACTTCTCCTCCCTCAACCTTTGCAATAAAACTCTCAAATGATGAGCATGCTCCTCATGGCTACAAGATTACACCAGGATGTCATCAATAAACACAATAACAAAGGAATCAAGTTACGGCCGAAACACACTGTTCATCAAATGCATGAATGCGGTTGGGGCATTGGTTAGCCCAAAAGACATCACAAGAAACTCATAGTGACCATATCTCATCTGGAATGCTGTCTTCATAATATCATAATCTCTAATCTTTAACTAGTGGTAGACTGAACGAAGATCAACCTTCAAGAACACCGTCTCTCCCTGGAGCTGATCAAATAAATCATCAATACGCGGTAGAGGATACTTGTTCTTCATTGTTACCTTGTTCAGTTATTTATAATCAATACACATCCTCATTGAGCCATCTTTATTCTTAACAAACAACACCGGTGCACCCCACGGTGACACACTAGGGCGAATGAATCCGTTATCCAAAAGCTCTTGAAGATGTTCTTTCAATTCCTTCAACTCAGCTGGTGCCATACTATAAGGAGGAATAGAAATGGGCTAAGTGCTCGGCACCAAATCAATACCAAAATCGATATCCCTGTCTTATGGCATTACCGACAGGTCTGATAGGAACACATATGGAAAATCCCTCACAACGGGCACATAATCAATACTAGGAGTCTCAGTTCCAACATCCCTCACAAAAAGCTAAATACGATAGACACCCTTTTTCAACCATTCTTTGAGCCTTTAAGAATGAAATCATCCAGCTAGGGACATAATCAGTCAAACCCCGCCACTCAATATGAGGAATACCAGGAATAGCCAATGTAACTGTCTTGGTATGACAGTCCATAAGAGCATGGCATGTGGATAGCAAATCCATGCCCAAAATCACATCGAAATCTACCTTAACTAGTAATAGCAAATCCACTCAGGTCTCCAGACCCCAACAGAAACAAAATACGATCGATAGACGTGTTCCACAACAATCGTATCACCCACCGGGGTGGATATATGAACAGACAAGGCAAGACTACTACGGGTCATACCCAAATGATGTGCAAAATAAAAAGACACGTATAAATATGTAGACTTGGGATTAAACAAAATAGAAGCATCTCTATGGCAAACTGAAATAATATTTGTGATCACTACATTTGAAGCAACAACATCTCTCTTATTAGGAAGTGTATAAAAACGTGCCTAACCACCACTCGATCGCTCCTTACTCCTGAGGCGACCTCTAGAAGTCTGAACTCCACCCCTACTAGCCTGGGATGGTGCTGAAGTAGATGGAGCTGAAGAGAAGGGATGATCTCTCTGCTGAGACCTATCCATGCGAAGTCAAGGACACCGTATCCTAATATGGCCAAACTCGCCACTTTCAAAACAACTGCTCGACGCTGGAGAAGGGGACTGAAGGGAACCCCTCGCCGCAGATGAACCCTGGGCTGAAGAAGAAGGTGGTGAACTCTGAGCTGTGAGGGCGCTGAGTGAAGACTGGCCCTACTGATAACCCTGACGGCCACAACTGGAGAAAGCTCCACTATGATCTGGGCGACCTGACATAGGAGGTCTAGATGAATGACCTCTGCCCTAATGAAACTAGCCCCTAGATGGAGAACCACTATAGCTG